>JAUCNO010001174.1:813069-826765 GCA_032353835.1 Enteromius viviparus | reverse complement strand
AGGAAGTGACTTGGAAGGACCAGTCCTGCCAAGGAAGTATCCTTGACATTGAGAAACACCCCTTAAGGATTTTTTTTTTTTTTTTACATTTGAACACTTTTTTTTATATTTTCCAATTGCATCTACTTTTTTAAAGCTAAAAAATAAAGTATACATTATGTATAGATGACCAGGCCTATGTTGGGTGTGGGATTTCACAAGATTAGGAGCATTTCAGCTTGTACCACATAAGCAAATTGTGTGGCTTAGTGCTGAGCAAAGACAGGTTTTTGATGGAAACAGTAGGTTTACTCAAACAAATATTACTAAAATTTAGTTTTTAACACAAATAACTGTATTCTAAAAGTTTGCATGGGATATATTGTTACTACCTGGTTCTTCAAAGAAAAATAAAAGTTGATGAGGAGGTGAAAAATAAATAAATGCAAATAAAATAACTGCAGATGTAATGGCTTTATTCCACTGCTTTCTTCAGTAAAAGGAAAGAGAAGGTGAGAATGCTTAAACAACTCAACACACTTGCTTATTAAATAAAGTAAATATCTTAATTTGTAGGCTTACTTGTTTAAAACAGAATACCCACCTAAAAGCTGTAGCAAGTTAATCTCCTTTTTACTGAACACATTGTCATTTGCTCTGCATTACAGAAAAATAGTTCAGCATCCAAGATCAACTTCTAATTGTAAACATTTAATTTTTCAATGCAAATGTTCCTTTTTTTATCTGTATAAAGTCAAAGACCAATGCACTACACTGTGCATTAAACATATAAGTTATTGCTTCTTTAAAATTCTGTAATCAAACTACTGAAAATATATTTTCACTCAAAACCAAATGACTTAATATCATGAAAGAAGTGAAATGTAAGTCAGTTTCATTAAAACTAGATTGTAATGTGAAAGAGAAAGTATAATCTCACCTCAGGAGGGACGGGGTCCAAACCAGCACAATTTTCATTGCATTTGTCATAGACGAGACGGAGCTTTCGGAATAGAACAGAGAGCATCCGCAAGTGCTCCTGCAGTTTCCCCAAGCGGTCCTGATGAGTGTTAGGATGATAAGTGACTCCATTCGGCAGCTGAGTGAGAAGACAAGGAGAATGAGAGTCAGCAGGATAAAGGCTTCATCTTTGGATGGATGCCTCTGAGAAGATGAACTTACCTGCATGTTTCTCAGTAGCTGAAAGATCTCCATGGTTCGTAAGACGATGTCCTGCACTGTCTCCTGTCCGATCCGACATAGTGAGGCTGTGTTCACATCCCGAGCTGCCTGAGCCTGTTGCCCGGGGAACTGGGCCAGAGGAGGGGTTGTCATGGGGACTGCCGAATGTGGGCACTGATGGCTGGGTGGCTATACAGTGGGACTTAGTGGCATGTCTGTTAATAACATATAAATATACATTCATGTTTGTATAAGAAAGAGAAGACAGACAGACAGAAACAAAGAGAGAGTGCGAAAGAAAGTAACGTTATTGACATTTTAAACCTAAAACATGTAAACATAACAAAGCATAAATCCCATTTTTAACATTATCTAATGAAATTATAAACATGAAAGAAAAAGCAATGACTTACGAAAGCAATTGTGAAATCATAATAATAGACGTAACAGAATAAAAATTGCTTAGATACAACAAAACACATTATTTAGCTCTACATTTAAGCTTGAACGTCTAACGAAACTGGACGAATAGAAACGTCGGCCATAACATGTTTGTGACCGAAATACAGAAAGTGTTAGTCGTCTGAATATATGCAGCATTTAAAGCGTTCAAATACCTCACTTTGTTAGTGTTGTTGACAAGACGTCATTTCTCCCCGTGCTGTGATCTCGTCTGAGTCAGCCATCGCGAGACTTCACGAGAAGTCACCGTGTACCACAAATGCAAAGTGAATGGCTCAGTGCTTAGCACAGAAAGATTTGTAATGGAAACAGTAGGTTTGCTCAATCAAATATCATACTAAGATTTTGGGTATTTTTAAACAAATGGGTTTATGTGTGATATAAATGCGAATACGCTTTTAAAATGAAGGTGCAGGGCTCCCTCTAGCGTTCACTCATATTACTTTACATATAATATACATTATTTAATTTTTATATCTTGAGATTAATCTTGCCACATTTAACATCCCATATATATCTAAAATGGCCATCTGTCATCTACAGTCTTGCAAGAACTGCATTAAATAAAACCGTGAAGCTGTGTCTGTTTACATCTAAAAAAAACTTGGTGCATTATTGGAAATAAAAAGATTAAAGTTGCATAATGGTCTCAAATCATTGGTTCAGGACACAAAAAAAGGTAGACTTTCATACAGAATCAATTTGTGCGATTTTTGTGTGTCAACAACTGAAAAAGAATCAATGGGAATTTTTAACCTCAGACTCCCTGTGATCAGTAACATTGATTTCGCCTGGGTTCAAGTCTGTTTGGTAGGCCTTGCTTACATCTATTTATATGCCTAATGATCCTACATATCCTTTTTCGATATCAAATAAGATTATTTCATATAATTTAAGGTAATTCGGGGTCTGTGGCTTTCAGAGATACAGGTCTTTCATGATAAACCTGAGTGATCTTGTTACTCTCAGTAGAGAACATGCACTTACACACAACAGTCTGCTGTTTATTCTTCTTATTCAGTGTTTAAAGCCATGCTGGGACTTATATATATATAAGTATATATATATATACTGATTATTAGCTAGGCTTGATTTTCTATCCTCATCCAGTGGACTATAAGAGGATTAGAGCATGGATGAGCAGGAGGAACAAAGACATAGCAGAGATGCAGTATTTCACTTAAAAAGAATGAAAACAAGAAAGCAAGTGATAGCGATAGCTCCAATTATGCTCCCTGTTCTTTGAAGGGTATTCCTTTGAATAATACTTTCAACAAAGGAATTAAAAAAAGGATATTTTATCTAGGATAAAAGAATAAGATAGTTTGATAGAACTTTTAAAAAATGAAGTATCTCATCCATCATGTTAAATAACATATCAAGTTACATTAAAAATACCATTTACAAAGTATGCTACATTTATCAGTTTAATTATGTGTATAAACAGATAAACAATACCAAAAATACCATTCAATTTTAATATTCACTTTTTAGTAGAATTTTTTTAACTTAATAATAGGAATATGCATAACACTTTACAATAAGTCTCATTTGATTAAGATGAATTATCAATAAAAGGCTTGATACACTGTTAAAATCAGTGGTTTTATCTGTTAATATTTAATAGACCTGAGCTAACATGCATTTACAGTTAAAGTTGTGTTTTTATTAGATAATGTTAAAAAATAAAAAATAAAACACTTAACTGTGATGCTTATTGTTAGTAACTCTTGTAATTAATGAAATCTTCTTGTGATTACATTTTCAGTCTTTGTAGAGTATAAAATGGGACAAAACACTTGATCAGTTCTGTAGTGATCAAAGAGATAAAAAGTCCTCTCAGCATTACAGACACACTGTAAGAACAAAAGTAAACAAACAACGCCTAAGATCAATAATAAGATGGTAGCGTTGATTAGTGGTAATTATCCCTTTGAATAAGGGATGGTTCAAGAAGTACAGTACATTACACCATCAGAGTCTTGTTTGCTGACTATGAAAAATAAACAAAAGTAAAATGATGTGCCTCTTCAAAAAAGATTTTCATTGCTAAAGTACATTCTCACTTGGCTCAGTGAATTACATTTGGCACATATCTACAAGAAATTATATTTATATTTACATATTTATCACAACAAATTCTAATCCATCTCCCCAAAAAAACTCACCTTCACGCCATTCCAACTGTGTTTACCTTATTTTCTTTTACAGAACACAAAAGAATTACAATGGAGAAAAAAACAACAACAGAAAAAGCAAAACATACAGGTGAGTAAAATGTTAATTTTGTGGTGACTATCCCTTTAAAAATAGAGACAGAGTTTGGTGAAGTCCAAAAAATAAAACTTATTACTAGCTATAAAATATGTAAAATTCGATGTAATATGTCAAATGATTGTAAGCTATAAAATACGAACACCACAATAATCCTCAATGATCTCTTTCATGGATCGTTTGTCCCTTTGGACCAGGGCCATTCTTTAATGTAAAGTCTCTGGATGTTTCACTTCGTGGGTTCTTGACAGAGGCTGCAGTCAGCCCTCTGGTCCGCCTGATGCTCCATTTGAATGGTTACCGAATGGAAACTGTAAGTTGTGAAACAGGCCTGGGTCATTTCTCTCAACACCGCCTGTGGCTCTACGGTATCATCTGATAAAAATGAAAAACGAACAGAACATTATAAACCCAGAAATATGTTTTTGCCATGGACTATATGCTAATAAATGCCAAAAAAAAGGATTTCATATGGAGTTAAAAGAGTTACCTATAGCCACATGAGCGGAAAGCACAGCCTGGTTCATTGTCAGGGCCCAGATGTGAAGATTGTGCACCGCTTTGACACCTTTTACTCTGAGCAGTCGCTCCCTCACCTCATTATAGTTCACACCAGCCGGCGTACCTGTGGAGGAGAAACACTGAGGCTGAGGAGCTCCTAATTAAAATCCTCATGTTCCAAGAAACGTTTTAATGAGAATATGAAATTCAGAGAACATGAAAAATGAAACAACCTTCCATAGAATGCCTAGTGGCCAATAAAAAATTTATTTATAGATACCCATTAGGATTTTTCTTTAATTAATTTACCAGTCAAGTCAAAGACAGACCTAATTATGAATAGTTACTCTATATTGAAGAATGATAGATAACTCATCAAAACTACCAAATAGCACATTGGAATAGCACTCTTTGTTAGTACTATTTTCAATGACAGAACTACTGTAACTTAGACAAACAATATTACGTCTAAAGTCAATATGTCTTATGAATTAACTTGTTTGATTAAGTTAACATATGAGCTTTTTTAAGAATCAATGCTCTTTGCTTCAATTACAATTTCTGAAGAATAGCTGAAACAGCAAAAAATCACAATAAATGCGTCTTTACCTTCCATTAGGACAATAACTATGTCCCTCATGATGGTGAATGTGGTGCCAAGGACAAATAGGGAAAACAGGAAAGTGCAAATAGGATCTGCAATTTTATATTCAGGCTGTAAAAAGAAAATTGCATCATTGCTACACTATCACAAAAAATGCATTCACACAACATCAATATTCATTGTTGTTTTAGTGCTGGTTGATCCGCTAGGAATCATCAGGGCTTGTAACCTGTGAGCTTTTACCTTAAAAAAGATAATAAGTGCGCTGACAAGCACACTGACACTCTGTAGAAGATCTCCAATCACATGGACGAAAGCTGCCCTGACGCTAGCATTAGCTTGTTGTCTTTTACCAGACCCATTCTCCTCTATGTCACAGTGGTCAGTGTTAGAATGGCTGTGGCCGTTTTTCTTCCCGTGGTCGTGACTATGGCCGTGGCCACTGCTCAGACCCCCGTGACTATGGCCATGACCCGACTGATGCAGAGTGAAGGCCATTCTGAACAGAGAAGAACACAGCCATTTTCACAGCAAAATAACAATTGTCACATAAATGAGGCTATTAATAGCATGTGGATATATTCCGTAACAGAACTGCATTGCACAATGAGGTTTTTGTCTTACATAATGTTGGCCAGCACAGCACAGCCAGAGGTGATCAGCATGACTGTGCCCTCAATAGTGAAGTCATCATCAATGAGCCGTTCCACTGCTAGATACACCAGCACACCAGTTACCAGCCAAATGGTGAAAACAGACAGCAGAGCGCCCAAGATTTCTGAAAATATCCAATAGTATGTGAGCTGATAGATTTATACCTGTAGTTCATCGTTTAATTGCATATTATGATTATAAAAATGCATTATTGTTCAAAAGTTTCATAAACAAAACCAATAGTTCATAAGCTGTCAGTGACAGCTAGGCATTGGCGTGGATGGATCCACATCTAGGGTGGAGATGGGTTGGTTTAGGAATCAGGGGGTGGAGATTGGTAGGTTTAGGGGTGGAGATGGGTTGGTTTAGGAATCAGGGGGTGGAGATGGGTAGGTTTAGGTATAGGTAAGGTGGGAGGAGCTGGATCTGGTTCGAACCACGCCCCCTGGATCTTGTGGGCTGCAGCGAGACGCTCTTCATCATGAGAGTGGCACAAATTTATTTTGTCATTAAAAAATGTCATGAGGTGTTAATATTCTGCTAAATTATTTTATGAAAGAATATTTATTTTATATATTATTTTATTAATTTGTTTAATTTATTTTATGTTGTCTAAGTAATGTCAAGTTGTCATGACAAAGATACTGACAGCTTATGAAGTATTGGTTTATGTCAAGTTGTCACAACAAAAGCATCTCAAACAATGTCATCTTTGCATTAAAAGTGACATAACTGAGCGAATGACACTTAATAACAGACACTTAATAAACATGCATTTATCCTCCTTCACACTCATGACGTTTTTTTGTGGAAACCATGATACATAATATGTTAGGTATTCTTTGATGAATAGAAAGCTCAAAATAACATTAAATATTTGACATAAGGTCAAAAATGTCTTTACTGTCACTTTTGATCAATGTAATGTGTCCTTGTTGAATCAAAGTATTAAGTACTGATCCCAAACTTAGGGTAGTGTGAGATGTAGCACACATCAAGGAATTTTAAGCCACATGACAACAATTTACTGTTCTACAATTCCAGTGATTCACCTGCTCGATGCCAGCCGTAATTGAGAGTGCGTGTAGCAGGTCTGGACGACAGCCACAGCGAGCACAAACTGATGATGAAGCTGGTGAGGTCCACAAGCAGGTGGGCAGCATCTGTCATTACTGCCAGACTTCCAGCAAAATACCCACCTGTACACAGACCAGACAGCAGCAGCACATATTTACCAGCAATACTTTGAGTGTGCAAAAACAAGTACAGCAGCTAATCAGCAGTAACGCTCACACACCTAAGATCTCGCCCACCATGAAGACCAGACACACTGCTGAAACAATGTACAGGCGTTTCTTAGCAAGCTTTTTTTCACGCTCTCGGTCCTCCAGGGAATGGCTGTTATCGTGACAGTGCTTACCATCTTTCATCTCACCCGAGGACATGCTAAAAACCATAAAAAACAAACAGAATTTAATGAAAATCTACTTGAAAGAATCACAGTTTTGTTGTTTAGTTATGCATCATTTTAACTTCAAATGCCTGTTTTACAACCTAATAAGTGAGTATTCTTGATAACACCAGACTTTCAGAAATATGCCTTGGAGCCCAAACAATGAATCATTTAACATTTTCAGTTTGCATGTGTAAATATTGATCATTTGCACAATGAAACGCACAGGATCATACTTTGTTTTAGTTTGTTAGGGTTTTCAGTAAAATTCATTTAGCCTAATATCAGTATGTTGATACTATCCATGTGATTCAGTTACAAAAAAAGAGAGAAATAATCAACTGAACGACCCATAAATGCAATACTGTTTCCATTTCATGCGGACTGGGGCGCAGTGCAACATTTGCACTCCACCGAGCCCCTTTAGAAATCTCACTCATTGCTGATTAATGAAAAGAAGAGAAAGTAAATGAAATAAAAATGTTTATAGGTCCTTCTACTGTTTTAAAACATTCCAAAAGGTTGTTAAGTTTATAATAATAATTTGTAATAAATACTAATAAATTAAAATCAATAAAGCAAGCCATTTACCTCTCTGACGTGATGGTGTACCTTTTTGCTCCGTTGTCCGTGACCAAACGGAACTTCTCCGGATCATTTTTAACCATGGTTTTACTTATGCACTTAATCTAACTCTGTATCAAAAGTTTAAAAAAGTGGTTGTGCCTGTCGAAAATGCTAAATTAAATAACAAAACTGTGGTTAAATTCGTCTCGTCACAGTGCTGGCAGCATCCCCAGGAGGTAAAGTGCTGATATTTGAGGCTCAGTGCAAAAGCGCTGTTATTTGAAGCCTTGTGACTGCGAACCGTGTGCAAACAGTTTCTGATCAAACTATGATGCATTTTTCTTTTACAAATCACTAGACTTGGTATCCTTTAGTATCACCCCATTTGGGGACATAATAGAGCACATTAACTCGAGCATTTACTATGAAGTGACGCTGAATGACGAACTCAGGAGTATTTTTCCAAGCTGTTGGTAAATGTCGAAATTGCTATTTATACCTGCCTATCTGATTATATATCAAAGGAGTGCACGTATCGCATTGGTATAACAGTTTTATCCCGACTAGTACAAACAGGAATTATGAGTCTTAATATTTGGTGCTCAGTGTAAAAGCGGATTTATCTGGAACCTTGTGACTGCGAACCGTGTGCAAACGATCTGGCTGCTTGCAGTGAAGGACCCCTAGAAAACTGACCTTTTGCAGAGACTATCAGTTAATACATCCTTGAAGAGTTCTAACACATTCAATAAGTTGATTAGGTTTAGATGGTTGACTAATTTAATCACTTACCTGGTACATTGTATTTCCACAAATAAGAAGTCACAGAAAGGCTATTGAAATTAATATTGATACCAATCCTGAAGGACACTACCCCAAATAATTCACATCACATGATTAAAAAGATCATTTTAGGAAAATGTTGTGATGTTATAAAACGGTCCAGAAGTAAGATTTAATTCTAAATGCAGTTCCACTAATTCCAAATAGAACACCAGGCATTTCAAGTGTTCACACTTCCTCATACCATAATAATAAGCTAGTTTGGCGTGCTCTCGAGGGAGCAGGCCGGGAGAACGGCGGGCTCGAACCCTAGCGAGAGTAAGGGCTTGGCATCCGGCTCGAACTCCGGCTGCCCCCCGGAGTGGAAGGTTGTGTTTAAATGGAGGCAGAAGGGGAGAAGGAGGGCTTGCAAAAAGCGAGATTGGAATGAATGGGAAGCTTGAGCTTTTATAGTGCTTTGGAACTGGTTTGATTGGGCCATCGTAACAAGGAGATTGATTTGCTGATTGCTAACAGGTGTGGGCAATTCGTCCAGCGATCCACTAGAACTAAGTTATTGTCAAAACATTTATTTAACAAAGAAAAGTTCAGTTTGACTAAACGTAGAATATCAGTAAAGAGACTAGTTTGTTCTTTGCCTTCAACTTTATTTGGCTCAGACCAACATGTTACTTACAAAGGCTGATGTTAAAATGTACACTGGCAACAAAATAATTTAAAAGTTGTGGTTTCACAGACAATAAACAGCCCCTTTGGATCATACAAAGGAAACGGTTGTAACTAGTAGTGATTATTTTCATCAGACATGACCAATGAGAGAGAGACCATACAGTAAAACGCACATTAAGGTTTCAACCAACAAACCCATTAGGAAAATGAAAAATGTTGTCTTTACCAAAGGACTGTCTCTAAATGAAAAGGGGGACAAGATGACAGATAACATATTTGAATTTGTTTGATCAATTGTGCAAACGACCATTGACCTTTTGAGGCATGTGAAACTGTCTTTCACTTCTCGGCCATCACTTTTTACACAATTACAATGAAATAAACCTCAAGAAATTCAAATCTGAATCTTATAAGGTATCCTCTGATATTGGTGCAATGTATGCAGGTAAGCACAAACCCAAACGGGAAAACATCTCTTTGCTCACTGCAAAGCTCTTAGAACTACAATAACTATAAGCACATTTCAGGGTTTGTTGATATGAATGCCGCACTAAAATACTGCAGCTGATTATAAGATACTGCACTGAAATGAATATTCACTGCAAAAATACAAAAATAACATCACCACAAATCTGGAGATCTGAAGTACTATCAAATGTGTGAGCGAAGAGATGGAGAAACCTACAGACTGAAGAGCAGATGGGTATTATCAAACCAAACTGCCTTGTAATGTCTATTTGCAAAGTTTATTTAGTGAGTTGGAGGTCTGTTTTAACTTTAGGTGGAAGCTTCTAAAACAAAGCAATAAAAAAGGAAAAATCTGAAGTTCCTCTACGGACTCATCTTGGTATTCAAGAACAACTACTGTCATTTAAATGTCTGCATTGATTCCGATGCACTTGAACGTTCACGATCACGCCCTCGTTCCCCATACACGTCCAGGGTGGGATGTCTAAACTACCTAAATGTCCATATTTTGGCTTTGTTTTCCTATTAACATGCTTGTTACAGTTCTTGTATATTATATATACATGTTTATTTGCATTGCTTCGGTGACGATCCCACCTTCTTGCACGACTGGTTAATTATGTGCAAGGCAATAGCAAACGAAATCCAAAATTCACACTTTTTAGGCAATTTAGAAATCCCAGCCAGGACATGTCACGGAAAAAGAGGATGCACTGTCACCCTACTTGAACAATACTTCTTCATTACAAAGGGGGACGATGAATTCAAGTGATGGTGCTCATCATTCAAACACTCGGGCAGCCATGGACTGCATATTGGACACACCCACTAGTTCAGTGGCCAGGTAACGTCAACTCTGAGAATATGAAGCAAGACTGACAGCCAGAGGAGCAGGAAAGTGGTGATGGGGTGAGAGTCCAGCTCAATCAGAGGGGCTGTAGAGATCCCCGGAGGAGGGCAGGCGGACATGGCCACCTGTAACATTAGGGAGCCGAGAGAGGTCTGGAAGACCGCTGAGACGAGACCGCAGCTCCTTCCGTACCTGGGACACCCGGGCCAGTTTGCGTTTGTATTCCTAAAATAAAACATGCAAACAAACTCGTTAGTGAAAATATATAACTTGAAGAATATAACTAAAATAAATATGATTCAAAGATTTAATAACATTTTGTAATTAAAATAACACTTTGTTTTGGGGTTTTTTGGAAATGTACTCTAATAATTTTTCTTTTTCACAGTGTATTGTTTTCATTGCTTTTTTGTTGCAACAGACACCTTCTGCTTTTTTATTATATTAAAGACAAGTGATATAAAGAGCTGCAACTGACTGAATCTGATGAAGTGTTAAATTTAGTTTAGATACACAAACTATTATTACATCACTTTGTTAGTTTTCAGTATCACACTCATTAGCATGGAGCAGCGGTTACTGTTTACATTGAGTGCAGACACATTAAAGCAATATAGTTTTGAAGCATTTTACACATGTATTTATGTAAAACAGCCTGGACAACATCCTAAACCTACTAGAGTTAATACATTTTGTACTGATTACAGTGTGCCTCTATGATTGTGTCAAACGCTTAAATTCTTCACTTTGTTTTATTAAAGAACTGTTTAACTATTTATGGTTAATTGCCATCAGTTATACAGTTTAGGAACATTACTCTGTTCCAGCATGTCCAACAAAACACATTAATCAACATGCCTATAAGTTTAATAAACTAGAATGTTTACTATCATAAAGAATCAGACAAGTATCTCAGAAATAAAGCTTTTAATTGTGACTTAAATTTAAACATTTACTCCAAAATATTTTTCAGCAAACAACGTCAAATGTCTATATGGCTAATGTTTCTTGTACAATGTAAACTATACATGGCAAATACTTTCTACAAATATGTACAACACTGATGCAATATGACAACTTTATTTTATTATTTAGTTTGTAATTAGACTTCAAGCAGTATATAACTGCATGAACTATGCTTATAGATGAACTGTGCATTTCCAAGCATTTGTACAAAATCATTTTGCAAACATGCAACCGTTTATTCGTTGATACATTTTGAACTAACAATCTTAAGGTATCTACTGTTTAAATCATGTTAGCTGTGTTAAGTGTTAGAGAATAGTATAACTAATAAGTTTCAGCCAGCTCCTCAAGTTTTTTCACTCAATAAATATGTATTTGTGAAAGCCAGTGCATAAGCAAAAAAGATGCACACTCAAGAGATTGGTGTTTTTGTCTTTTATTTTTATTTATTTACAGGAGACATCAGGTGGAACACAGGAACCTGCTCACTACCTGTTGGCAAAGGCTGGAAAACGAAGCAGTTAATGGCCATATAACTTTAAACCGTTTACACTTACCAGACCAGTAATGCATGGGAATGAAAAAATAAGAGATAGCTAGAGTGCATTTGCTGATGTGACTTGATAATGGAGCTTCACTGCCCCCTATGGGTAGAACAAACTCAAATATGGAGCAACCAAGTGTTCTTGTTATTCTAGCTGCATAAGTATATAAAAAAAAAAAGAGCAGAGACATATAGAGACAGCAACTCAGAGAAATAAAAAAATAAAAAATAAATAAGAGATAAAACAAACTGTTAAGTCAGTAAGTTTACCCACTTCTAGTTTCTGCTCGTTCTGGGCCAGGCCATCTCTCTGACTCTGTAAAAAGACGGCAAGCGTGCGTGTGAGCTGCCGCCGATCATCAATCTCTGCTGCCAGCCGCCCACTGTAGTCAGCTAGAAGCATGCAGGCCTCTTCCACCAACCGAGAAAGACGTTCCCCTGACTCTTTATCTGAAAAAACAAAATTCGGACAGATGTAGACGATCAGAATGGTTAACTACATGTGACTTTTTTTTTTTAAAGCTTGCTATATAGTGCTGCAGGGATTATGTACTTTTGTAGGCCAAAACTTGGAAATGTGTTTTTTTTTTTTCCTTAGGGAACCAGGGGCCTGTTCCATAAACCAAGATTAGAGAATAAACCTTATTTCTGGTAGATTCGGGCCCGGTTTCACAAACAGGGTTTAGCTTAAGCTAGGACTAGGAATTAGTTTAATTAAGATATTTAAGCAACTTTTACAAAAATGCCTTACAGGTGTGCATCTTAACACAAAACAATGACACTGACATGTTTTAAGATATGTCAGAGCAAGATATGTTCATCAATTTAGTCTGGGACTAGCTTAAGCCTTGTCTGTGAAACTGGGGGTCGGTTTCATGAATCAAACTTAAATAAGTTCAAACTCAGTTAACCCGGCAACTTATGCTGGGAAATTAGCCTGGTCAGGGGCAGGCTCACTCTCAGGCTAAGTCTGAGTTCAGGCTTAACGAACATACCATTTATACTCACCTGCTGGTAATTCCATGTCATTTTATTTTACTTAACCACTATTAATAAAAATGTTTTTTTAAATAAATAAATAAATGTACTTTACTTATAAATGTAAGAAATTATAAGGTACAAATAAACTATAAAATGTTCAAAATGTATGTGTTTATTTGGTGAGTTTGGTAATTAATTAATTAAAAGTATATAAATAGGGAGCTGAACTCATTTCCAAACATAACCATGGCGTATCCTTTCATTTCTTTATCTTTATTATTTCTTTAGAGTTTACTTATTTTTTGTGTCATTTAAGCAAGACAGTTGGGTTTTTGTATTAATGATGTTATGTTTGTTTATTTTAAAGTTAGTTTGGGTGGGTTAGGTTCATTTGCAGCCCTGTTAAAAAAAACTGTAACTATTACAGTCAAGGAGAGAGATGTGTCAGGGAGGCGCTTATTAAAAGGGGGTCGGCCGGTGTGCGCAGAATTTACCCGGTGAATTTTAGTGCCCCACTCCGCCCTTGGTGACATATTCAAAGTTGATAAAGTATTTTAAATAGTTTACACCGCTACTTACGCATAGAGACGATCAGCAATTTCCTGCCAACCTTTCTCTCTTGCTTTATATATTGCCACTGTATTGCTTTTTTTGGTGGTTTCCAATAGCAAAAGCTGTTCCATTGCCGTGAACATCGCTGCTCTTTCTTTCCCTTTCGTTGCCATGGTAGCCCACAGTAAATCGATTGACCCATGCTCG
>JAUCNO010001174.1:725956-812969 GCA_032353835.1 Enteromius viviparus | reverse complement strand
TATATATATATACATAGCATACTTAGCTAAGAATATTGTCAAATCTTAGAGCAGGACTCTTGAACAGACTGATTACATTAACTCTTGTGAAATCTCCATATGTTCTTCCTTACATATCCGACAACTCAAAAAAAAAAAACATCAATTTGTCAGACAGACGACAAATTGCACCAAATCCACATAGACAATGTTTAAATGGTAAGCCTGTCAAAAGGCATGTGAGCATCATTTTTCATTTGGATCTTGTGTATGTTTTGTGTATGTGCTTTGCAAGAGAGGAAGACTATTTCCTCGGGGCTAATTGGTGCAGGTGAGCTGAACTTGAAACAGAATCGCTTTTATCTGATGAACCACAGTTTTGCTTGTAGGGGAAAACTGACTATGGAAATCTTTCCCACTTCTCATAACCTATAGTGCACTCAAGGGCATTTTCACATGACCAGCATCAGAAGATTTTTTGCACACGGTAAGAATTCAATTATATAGAAACTTGAAAGGACATAAGCACACACACAAAAACACAAGGACCTAAACTATTTCAAATCTGTTGTATATGTGTGTGTATATATATATATATGTATATATGGAGATGCTATTATATTAAAATATATAAAATTAGATGTTAGTATTGTGCATATTACTAGCATATTGGCTGTTTATTAATACTTATAAAGCACATATTCTGCATGACCATTCTAATTATACCCAATACTTAACAACTTCCTAATTAACTATTAATAAGCACCTCATTGGTTTAATAGTTAGAACATAGTTAATAATAAAACTGGACCTTAAAAAAAATACTCAGTATGTCTTTGTAAGAAAAATAGTTTGTTTAATGAAATGTGTTACATTGTGGAATATACCAGCAATTTATTATGCTAGCAAAGTTTTTTTTTTTTTTTTTTAACCTGTAATTTATTTTTTTTCTCCACTTTATTTATAATTTTTAACATAACAGAATTGTCCAAAACATTTTAAAAGTACAATTTACATAACCCTTCACCCTAATTATAAACAGAGAAGGTAGTCAGGATACAAATAAGGAGTTATCAAAATAAGATACAGTCAATAATCCCATAGTAATGAAAAGCAAATATTGTGACAACCCCCCCCCCACCCCAGTTTCCTCCCCCCTCCCAATGAAAAAAATAAATAAATAAATAAAATTATTAAAAAAAATAAAATTAACCTGTAATTTAAATGAGCTTGTCAGTTCACTATTAGTCTCAGTTAAAGGTTATGGCATACGACCGAAAATGTCCTCTGCCATGCATCTACTGTATATGGAACATCAGAAAAGTTTTTTATGAAATGTATGATTACATTGATAAGAAATATGCTATCGTGAATATATATCAGTTTGAGTGCGCATGTGTATAGTTGTGTCCTTACATGCATATAATCTGAGGTGCTTGGTTTATTTAAGTTATTGTGGATCCAGTCATTTCAATCAAGCAGTGGCATTCACATCAGTTAAGTTGTAGTGAGACGTTCTGGGAGGTGTTGACAGATCGCACAAAAAGAGCATGCTAAAACGTTCAGTCCATCTCCACGGTTACCCGATCTCCTGCACAGACGGGAGGTGCCTCATTGGCTGCCAGGCCGGGGTCACTGTGAGGTTAAGACAGTGTGATGGATGGACCTCTCTCTTTCTGTCCTTTTTACTCTATCTGGCTCTCTCTACCCCCCATTTCTTCCTTTTTTCTATCTGATGCTCGCTTGAACACCCCTCTGTAATCAGCTTTGCTTTTATCATTTTTAAATAAAAACATGCAAGCCTTATGTATGACAATAAGAGTAAAATTCTGTGTATATTACAGTACGGTTCCCTTTACTGAAAGGACGGTTTTATACATAATCACAAGAACACAGAAAAGCTGCATTGAGGCTTCACACTAAAGTGAAAGTCCTTTTATAACCTGAGACGTCTTATCTTATAAGTGCAATTGCTGCTAATACATAAAACATTCTTTTTCAGCTTTCTACCAGTGGTTCGGTTCCATCTTTACCTGTTTAAGGATGGACATTTTTAGATGTTTTCATATGCTATGCTATATGCTGCTTGGAGTTTTTGTCAACACAGGAAATATGTGAAATTCGAGCATGTGATCTCTGTAAAACTACAGTGTTTTATATTTTAATTGAATTCTTTCTCTATCATGCTTTAGAAAAATTTTCAAATTAACTGCAGTCCAGAGCATTTTTTTACTTATCAATGAAAAACAATAATCCATCAGAAACACGTTTTTGCCAGGTGTGTGTTGCCAAGTTTAAATCTGAGTACACTGTGTGTATTTTGCTTAATACTCTTTCCAAATAAAGCATTAGGGTTTTTTGCTTTTTTCCCCCAGATGCTTTCTTATGTTATTATGGTTACTTAAAGCAAAGCCACAAGAAAATCTAAGCATTTTGTGTTGATTTGTCTCTACTTTAACCGTTTATTGGAAACTGTATTCTTCTGAACTGGAGTCAAGCAGAGTGTGTAAGGTTTTTAAATGATACTCTTTAGTAAAACAGGAGAGCATAACTCAGTGAAACTAGAACTTTTAATATGAAGACTGAATATAGACGAAAGTTTAACAGTTTTTAGGTTTGTGGCGGGGGTCAAAACATCAAATCAAAAATCAAAACAGTATAAATACTAAAGCTATTTTTTTATGTGTCTCTCACACATAATCCAAAGAAACCAACAGGTGTTCGCCTTACTTCAGCAACCTGTCTGAACACAGACAAAGAAAATAACTGAAGGAAATCTGTGAAATCAATTTTTGCTATAAATGTTTAGGTCAGAAAATCTGTCATTCATGTTAATATTCATATACCTTAATAATAAATCATTTAAATGTAGACAACAGAGAAAACTGTTACCAACTTTCAGATTCATGTTAAAATCACTGCATGACTAAACTCCTGACACCAAATTACTCCTATCCCAATAATCCCTGTCTTAATAAATAGATACAAAAATAAATGAAAATAATTGTATGCACTTTTCTTTCTTATCGCAATGGGCTTCAGACATCTATCATTAATTTGTGTTGACGCCTGAGTGCCTAGATATATGTTCAATTAAGCATTTTACACCTTAGGGAATTGTGTTTCTTATACGAGCTATGACTAAAATTATTTTTTGGTTTTAAATGTATCAAATGTATCACTCAGTGTGACAATCGGTGACCATTCAGTGACCCCGGGGTTTTCTTTCGGGGGTCAGGTCAACGCAAAGTCGCATCTCTCCTCCATTACAACAATAATATCACTTTTACCATGATAGAAACATATTTATTATTGCTGTTGTTATGGAGTAATTAATAGAGTTTTGTTTCGTATTCGCAGCTTATTCTGTTTTGACGAACGCTATTTTCGTTCATTTGCTATCTTCATTTATTGCTAGAGATTCGAATGTTTAATAAAGTTTGAGAGCGTCAATATTTCTTTAAATCACTGATCATTATTTCAGTGAATAAACAAATGTGTGACTTTAGTAATTAGAATAATATTAGATTCTGTCTCCCTTTTATGTAAATAAAGTTTTATTATTATATCTCTTAAAAAACACAGTCAAAATGAGGATTAGATTTGGCTAAATATATACACGCTTACTTTATAACGAACATGTAAATATTTAACATTTACTGGACGTTTCTTGCATTATTGTTTTTGGCGTGTCTAAAATGCAAAGAATAATCGCATTTCTGTTTTCACAGTCACGAGTCCTTCTGTTTAAATCTGGTCATTAGAGACGGAGCAGGGATTCATATCCCAGAATGGAAATTTTAGATTGATTTGTGTTTATCTCTTCTAATTCTTTCCTCTGTATAATTTCAATAATTAAATACGGTTGTCTAATGTTTTGTCTATTCTCCTTTTTTGTATTTTGTATTTTGACAAAAATGTTGATAGTTTTATCGAGTTGTGAACTTTTTTTCTGCAGTGGTTACTCGGTGACTCAATGCAAAAATAAATATTTGACAAGGTCTATTATTAAATTCCAATGGCATAGAGGGCCTTGTTTCGCATTTATATATTTTTTCGTCACTTCAACATAAGGACAAATCGATAGTGCGTAGCATTTTCAGTGCGTTCACAGGTGTGTCCATGCCCGAAAATGTAGAGGAAAATACTCATAAACTGAAAGTAAAGTTGCCTGTCCTTGGATATTATTTATCTGAATATCGAAACTGATATTTTGCATTGTTTTAAAAAGGACAATAACACGATTATTGTGTTGAACATCAACAAACAAAGACACGCCGCGCCTTAGGAAGAAGAACTTACGCACCTAGGAGATTTTTAGGCTCCATGCAGACTCACACGTGTTCAGGTGGATTTAAGGTAAAGGTGAAGCTCAAACAAGACCGCTGTGAGGAGGCGCATTCCCTGTACTTACGTGTTTTTAATTAACTATACAAAAAATATGTTTAAAAACAAAAAAAAACAGCATGCCAGTGAATCTTAGAAAACACTTTCTGTGCTCTATGGGCAACTATTTGGTCATGCCTTTATAGATGTATCTGAGAGTGTGTGAATGAGAGAGAGAGAGAGAGAGAGAGAGAGAGAGAGAGAGAGAGAGAGAGAGAGAGAGAGAGAGAGGGTGGGTGGAGGAATTGACAAAATATCTGAAGTCTACTTGAACGTGACGTTCGGCTTTCAGATCTGTTTTTCAGACTTTTCTTACTTTGCTCTCTTGCCGCCTCATCCGACACACATCTGATAGGTTGTGATATGATATGAGGAATCAGATATATCTTCAAAACAATGGGTCAGACCGACTCTTCCTTGTCGATAGTTAAGATGATTTAATCGATGTTCTCTTTTTTTTCTTGCCCTCCGTTTCCCTTCCATAAACTAACAGGTCAATAGGGTTGTCATCACGAATGACGGTGACAGCATTGCGCATCCTCTTTCGTGGATAAACATGCTTACCATGTGCCAATATAGCTTGGTCCCTGAGGAAGAAACCACGCGCGCGTGCATATATCAGTTAAAGAGCCAGAGAGCAAGTTATCTTGAGACTATACAAACAATGAAATCGATAAATCAAACATAACAAGCAAAAGAAAAAAAACTCTTTGGAGACATGTACCTAAAGGTTATATAAATGACTTGTAGATTAGATATTTGAAGTAACCAGATATTTTGTCAGGCTTTTACCAGAGATTGGCACCATTACAAGTAAAACAAGACCATTGTTCAAATAAATTGTCATTTTAATTCACACATTTAATTCACCCGTATCTCGATCGTTTCTAAAGGAGACTTGAGCCTTTATCTTTGACTGATAAAACTCAGTACGACCGGATGACAACTTCGAAGAGTTGCGCGTCATGTTGCAGAACTTACAACACATACACAACACCAGGGTTAACACGATGCAAAAGCTGTCAGTTTGTTGAAACAAGCCTTTGGCGAAACGTCTCTCCTAATAATACATCTCTTAAATACATTGCACTTCTTCCTTTGGTTCGTGAGGTAGGTATTTTGACAACTGGTGCAAGTCCGACCAAAGACGCGTAAAAGTGCAGCAGTTGCTATTACTGTGCACGAGAATGCACAAGAAACTTGTTTTTTCTAGGTGCTTGACAATGTGCCCTAAGACATTTCACAATAACACAAGTTGCACAGGTAAATACCGATTGGTCAAAATCCGTAAGCTGTGCACTGGTCTCTGTATGACACTGATGATTTTGACAACAACCTTGACACTAGAGTCACTAACAGTACTGCAATATGATTAACAGGTTGGCAGAGCAAACACTAGAGCCTTTTAATTCGAGGTGTAGGCATCAACGGTCGGGGAAGAGGGAGTGGGTGGTGCGGAGAGCGACTTTTCGGATGCATCCTCCTGTTTTTCGTGACCATCCTTCGTCTCGGACTGAGATTTGGACAAAAGACCTTCCTTTTCTCGCTTCTTTTGCTTCATGCGGCGATTCTGGAACCAAATCTTCACCTGAGTCTCGTTTAATTGGAGCGCAGCCGCGATCTCCACCCGCCTTGCACGAGTCAAGTACTTATTGAAATGAAACTCCTTTTCAAGCTCTGTCAGCTGTTTTGTAGTAAAATTGGTGCGCACAGTGTTTGGCTGCCCACCAAATCCATACTCTCCAGCTTTCCCTGAAGAGAGACGATAAACAGACGAATAAATGAGAGTGTGCATGCATAAGCTTGTCTTAATTAAATCACACCAGTTTCCAGGGTGTTCGCAGAGCAATATTAAGTCAGTACTTGTTTTCTTTTTCATTCGTGACAAAGAAAATCATGTGAAAGTTCTCTAGCCACTCACCTGTTTTCGGAGGGTTCCTTTTAACCTTCATCCAGTCAAATGTCTGCCCTGTTGACGCGCCATCTGATAGAGGAGAGCAGCATGCGTCGTGATGAGCCACATGCAGAGGGGATAGCGGATTTGAGCAGCCCGCCACAAACGTTAGGTTTGCCTGATCCGAACTATTACCATATGTGGCTGATGCGTACTGGAACTGGCCATGGAGGTGAACGTTTCCGCTACTGTAACCATGGCGATGGTGACGGTGCTGCACAACCGTGGAGGAAATATTTCCAGAGTAAACTAGCGGGCCGCACTGGGGAAAGCTCACAGACGAGTCCACATCCTGATTTAGGGCATAGTGACTGTATCCGGTGCAAAAACTTTGAGTCCCGTAACTTGGATGGGCGCTGTAGGTAATTGATAGGGTCCCGGGGGACTGGTACGAACCGGCTTGGTGTGGCTGAGGGTTAATTGCGTCTTGTGATGATCTACTGGACATGTACCTCTCGTCCCCACCGCAGCCATTCACCCTGACAGCACACGATGACTGAAATGATGAGAGTCCGTGGTCCCCATGAAACGCTCTGACTGAGCACGAGCCCCCGCCACCTGCATCTCCACCACCACTTATGGCCGTGAAGTCTAGGAATGTGCTCATTGTGGCATCTTCCTGGGCGTCTTTGCGCGTGGCTGCCACACTGACAGATCTTTGGGCCCGGGGACTGATTAACGTCGCACCACTCACCCGGGGTTGAGCCGAGCCACCCTTCTGCCTCCTTCAATCAGTCGAGGATTAGGGGGGGCGGGGGTCCGCGCGCTAGTGATATGAATGACCAGTGACAGTCACGTGGGCTGGGTCAGCCAGTGATCAGTTGTTCTGTCTCATCTTGATCTTAAGTGGCCTTGCACTGACAGGTTGTCGTTAAAGACCAGGCTTATGTAAATGCCGACCTCTAGTCGATCAACGTGACGTAGGCCCACCTTTTCCCCCATTGAAAGGATGGATTCGCTGGCGGAGGAGCAAGGAGGGATGTAGTTTCACAAACAGCGTCCAGGCAGCAGCATATCGGTGTGGGGAAATATGTTGAAGAAATACGTCAGGTAAGATGAGCTTCAATCCGCAGGGAAATAATATGAAGTATTTTATATGTCATTCTAGTTTATGGTATATATTGAATCAGTTGCCCTGCTTTGTGAGGTTGCTATGCAGTCATCAGCTTTAGTCAACATGGCCTTCTGTAGCCTATAAAACTGGTAAACTGGTTGTATTTTTGATAAGACTGTCTTATTTGCTAAAGGTCTGCATAGCACTCGATATTTATTGCTTTAAATTAGTTTTTTTTCCCTATGAAATCCATTTAAACATCATAAAAAACTGAAGCTGAACTTTTGTGACATATTTCTTAATAAACAATTGCTTGTTTTGCCGAATGATGTTTTTATCAGTTATCACATGAAAGTGTTTTTTCTATATCCTAGCCCAGGTTTCTCAAAGCTTACCCTGGAGGTCCACAATACACTGCAGAGTTTAGCTCCAACCCTGATAAAACCCACCTACACTGATTAGCATGCTCAGGTGTGTTTGATTAGGTTTAGAGCTAAACTCTGCAGGGTAAGATTTGAGAAACCCTGTCCTAGCCTATAGTTGGGCACGGGGGACGTGCGCCCCCTCTGGATGAAAAGGAGATTTGTTTGAGAGATGTCCAATGTTGTTTTTTTTTGTCCTCAAAATGGCGCTTTCCACAAGCTTCTGACGGCCTAGTATTTGTCATCCTTTCTTCTTAATACATCGTTTTAAAACGTGGCAAACAAGGCAGGAGAAATAGCAGCTGTTGTAATGCACTTACTGTTTGTTTGTCTTGTAGCGAGCCAGACTGTTAGCATAGTACAAATTAAAATTTAAAACAATGCATTTAAGAAGAATGCGACTACAAATCCGTCATTTGAAGGTAAAAAAAAGTAGCCTAGTAGCAATAAAATCTTGCAGAGCTTTTAAGCCACATTCATAGACAATATTCGGGGAAGATGTAGGCTATATGAAGTGTGGGTGATAAATATATGAACAAAAACTTTACGATTGTACAGTTTTATTAATATTATAAATATTTTTTAAAACGTTTTAATGTAGGCTTCATAAATCTTTTCTATCACAATATTTCAGTCAGGCTAGAAAGACATGAAACAAACTTGAAAGAGACAAAGACAAATAGCGGATGCTACGCGCAATGAAATATGTAGTTTATGAGTGTATTGTGTAGTCCTAATGCCGGGTGTTAAAACGCCAATAAAAATGAATTATTATCCGTACACGTGGGTTGTGCTTCGGGATCCAAAATCCTCTTAATGATAAATAGTGAGTGAAAACACTTATTTGGGCAGTCTTTTCACAGGCAGTGATTGTCTTGGTGCTGTCAACTTGCCTGCAAGACTTTGATTTATGAGTTCGTTATGGAAAGAAACATCCTCGGCATTTCCCCACGCGGAGCGGAGAAAAGAGTCCGAGACAAAGAGCCCTGCCCTGGCGTAGAAGCCATATTTAAACACGGTTTTGTCATCTAAATTGTGACTATAAAATTAATGACTTGAAAAGTTTAAACATTAATATGTAGGCTTATAATATCAAATATAAAAGTAAATATAGTTTGTTACTTTGCATCGTGCAAAATGGACAGCAACATACTATTAACAAGTATGTTTCTTAGTGCACATGCATTCAGAAGTTTAAATATTTAAAGTGTTTTGCTAGTACTGATTTTTCCACGTGATTTAACAATGTTTCAGCATTATCACACGTGAGGAACATAAAATGTGAAATCAGACTATCAAATCAAAGTAGGTTACCTTTCACACACATTTGGAATGACTTTTGCAAAGAACACTGCAGTAGACGTGAATAGTAGTAGCCTACATTTAATTTAATTTGGTTATTTTTTTATTTATAATGGATTCATATTACATTCGTAGCGATTACTTAGAAATAATAGGTTGTTGGAATTGCTATTTATTTAAGAACAGAATATTTTCTTGACATTTGTATTTACAAAGTATGTTTATTTTTACAGAAATAAGCAGCACTCTATACAGAAAATTAATCTAAATTATGTTATGAATGCATTAGACCTATTATGTATTACTAAATACAGGGTATACCGCTTACCTTCGACATCATAATCGCATCAGTTACACGCATATTGCAAATTTAAAAAATCATTTAAAACTCCTGATTTATCCTTTCAATTGTTCACTGATTCACTTCCATAATCAGTAGTTTGCATTTTGTGATTCACCTGGTCAGAGAATCCGTAAAGAAATAAAAGTCTGTCGAAACATCATCTGTGCTTTTCAGAGACTTGCACAGCACTAGCGAAGCTGCATCAGACAAACTTGAGTCGGTCGAAAAAAAGTCCTGCACAGACATGTCCATAACATTCGGGGAATCGCAATTGTCCGGACTGGCGCATCGGCTGCATATTATTGTCCCCTTGCCCAGAGCAGTAGGTGACTGGCTGGAGACATCTTTTAGACTTCTTTCCATAAAACTGGTAGAAAACATTTCAAAAGTTTGCATGTCGTTATCATTACAGGACTGCCCAGAGACGTTTGACAGGTCGTTTTGAAAAGGGTTCGACTCTTCATCTTCAACGCCCAGTATGCCATGACTGAGGCCACAAATAGAAGCGTCCTCGTCGCTCTGTGCACCACTATCCTCCCCGACAGTCGTCTTGCTTAGCTTCCCGTGCATGTCTTTAGGCTGGATCTGGCGTTTATGTTTCATCCGTCGGTTTTGGAACCATACTTTGACCTGGCGTTCCGTGAGGTCGAGCTGCGCGGCTATTTGCACACGGCGTGGCCGGCAAAGGTATTTGTTGTAGTGGAATTCTTTCTCCAGCTCTAAAAGCTGTGTGTTTGTGTATGCTGTTCTCAGGCGGCGCGAACCTCCTTCTCCAGTAGACAAACCGCCCTCGGGAAGCTCGGGTGAGCCTGGAAAAAATTAGTCCACAAAGGAACACACGAACACTTGTTATGGTGCTTAATCATGCATATGGAGCATGACAACACCTAGTATTTGTATGTTGCAACGTTAAGTTAATCTTAATTTTAAATATTTGCATAATACAAACTGATTAACTGAAAAGCATTCTGAAAACATAAAAATAAAACAGTAGACTGCGAACAGCATCACCATGTGTGCGTACCGACTACCATCTTATAATGAATGCTTCAGCGGCCCCTTCCGCCACAACAGTAATCTATCATTCTCCGTTACGCGTCAGACATCAGATCTTATTGATTTGAATTAAGCTACAGAGTCAATCAAATTTACAGATGTGGTAAATGAGAATAATATGAGGTAAATAGCGTACAATACGTACTCATGTTTTCTCTCAGACCTCTAATGACCTTAATTCTTCCCATCTCTCTTCGTTTAGGTTTTCCTAAAACTCACCTTTCGGAGAGAAGCAAATGACTCCAGCTGTAGGAATCAAGAAGCCGGTCGGTGCGAGAGGACAGTTTCTTTTGTTAGTCTTCTTTTCGCGCATCCACGGGTATTCCTGGGTCAGAGATCTGGCGGGTAGTGGGCTTCCCCCAACTACGCTATGCCGGGGCCCTCCATGGCGTGGCAGAGTCGCGTAACTCAAGCTTAGGATGTTGTTCTCGAAAGGAGGTAGGATAAGAGGGTGAGAGTTTGTGAGCGCTGAGCTTTTGATTAATGACTTCTGAAATGAGTCGTCAACAGGGGGGAAAGAAGTAAGGCACTCCGCGAGCGATGGCCGACTATTGATGAAACCAGTCTCACGCTCAAAGTCGTAATTCATTGTAAACCTGTTGTCTCACGCCCCGAGAACCTGCATAGTGAAACTTTGGCTTCGTTGAAGTTTAAAAGACTTCGCTCTCTAATAAAATAAGCAGGCTATATGGGGAAAAAAACACTGAAATTATTTTGTAATATGCCCGAGTGTGGACCGCTTATATTCATTAAAAAGAAGACCTGGTTGAAACTGAACGGAAAAGACATGTCACATGATTACCTTTACCCAATGGCAACTTGGGGTTTATTTAAAAGGCTCCAGCCCGAAAGATCGATCCGCAAAACTTCCTTAACAGGTAGGTCACTGCTGTAATGTACATGGGAGTCATTGTGTTCGCTAAAGGCAATGGCCCTGGAGCTTTCATTGTCAATCTCAAAACCGGCGGATGGTGCATAAGTATTGGTACCTCCCTTTTGCCCCCGCTGCACAGGCACGTGCATTCTCTCTGTGTAATGGTTTCATAAATAATGTGAGGGAATCAATCTTGCTCCAGTACATTTGCCAAATAAGTTAGCCAGCTACTGACAGAGGAGGTTTTTCTCATTTTGACTTGAAAAGACAGCTGTTGCAGCGTAGCCCCTTGTGCCATTAATATGGCACATAAATACATCGAAATCACATATCCCCTCCCCCACACGCAAATCTATTGACGTAACTCTCCACCTATCGATTCTTAAGATGGGTATACACCGGTTAGATTGTACAGCTTCATAAAACAAACCCACTTAAACAACATTTTGTAAGATCACCAACGATAGATAATCGCTCTGAAGGGTAGCATAAAATACGTTGTTATTCTATACAGCTCTATTAAGCTTTGGCTAAATAACGCGCAAGATAAAATGCAAATTCGAGGTCTGTATATTTAACTATGAAGGATACACACTCGCTCGATCTCTCTCCGATAGGGACCAACCTCGCTCTCGGTAAATATTTGAAGTATAAGGCTTCCTGATACCAGATGTTTTCAACTGGAAGCTTTGTTTCCGAGCATACCCGCAATGTTTGAACAGTGAAGATTAGAGTAAGTAGCCTACTAAAAACCTTACTATCACATAAAACGTCTTGTTAATATGATACAACACTTTACTCTAGTTTCATAATCTAACTTCTAAACCTGGCATTGTGAAGTCTACTATGCATGTTTTTGGCTCTGTGACAAATGGCTTCATGATCTTTTGAGTTGGTTAAATCCATGTAATCAAAAGTTTTTTAAACGAAGCAATTGACGTTCAATACAGATCTTTAGGACTGTGATTAAACAGAGTAACTTTGTTACATTTACTTTCATTTTTTTGTGTCTACTAACATTTTGAAAGTATTTTTGTCGGATTGTTTGAACATAAGGGAAACCAGTACTTTGGCCGTTTGTAGTTTCAGTGCTTATATACTAAACAAAGAGTTCTAGAAGCATGCACGCGATCAATCTTACTTGCCAAAAGGTCTGACAGCCTCGTGCCCCCACAACACATTTAAACCTTCTAACTCTACGAGGAACAAACCGTGGTAGAACAAGCTGGAAAAAGCTCAATTTAAGAGGTTTGCCTGTATCTTTCTTAGCTTATAGACACAGACTAAAAGTGAACAGGCTTTTTAAAATTTACATGCAGACTACATACAAGGATCAGTAATTTGCTGTCGATGAGCAAGTAGTTTCTTTCATATTAGCCTAATTTGATAAATGAAAGAAAGTGTTGATTTCGTCGTGGCATAGTGTTGTACAGCACGCATCTGGAGTAGCTAAGAAAAGAGGTTACTATGTGGGAGGTGGCACTCATTCCAAGTCGGTGAAAACATGGCCCTGTTTTTTCCCATAACCACATCTTGGTTTAACGTCCTAAACTGATCAACTTTACGCAAGCTCCTGCTAACATTATGCAATATTAAGGCATTTTACAGAAAACTACAAAGCATTGCATTTATTTATAACATTAAGATGGCAGTAATGTAATTTGACAAATAAGGTTAAATAGGTTAAATATGCTATAGAGTAAAAAATGACTTTTTGTTTTAAATTATATTTGTTATTGTTGTTTTTTTACTAACAGTTCTCTTTTTTACCAGTGAAGCTACGTGCATACACAATGAGGTTGTTAATCGTAGTCATTTAATTGTGATGTCATGTAAAGTGAAATTACAAAACAAAAATGGGTCTTTAAATTTAGACTTTAAAATAGTTAAGGATTATGTGTTAATTTTGAGTGTTACTAATAACAACATTTTGACTGAAATTACGAGTTGTTTCAGAGAATTTTGCGTTGATGTGTTTTTGTTTGATCTGTGTTTTCTCTCTGTTGCATTTGTCTCTTATACTTTGCACTATTGTTGGTCTAAACCATGGCTAGGTTTGACCATTTTAGAGTTTTAAAGCCTTTTTTCTCTCACAGGCACTGCTGGAGGGCTGTAGGAGACTGTCACGACAATGGATGGGATTTTTTACGGACTGAAAGACTGCAGAAAATGACGGTGTACCATTCATACTCAGTACATCCATAAGTATTAGGTTGTCTCTTCCCATTTTCAAATGTCTTTCTGTCATTTTATTAATAATAAAATATATATATATTTTTTTTAATTTTTGCTTATTGTGAACCACTTGCAAATCATCTTATTATATTGCAGATTTTATCTTCTATGAAGGCAAATACATAAGTCAATTAGTGTCCTTTATTTCTTCAGAAGTGGAGCAGCATGGAATGTATGACATCAAAAAAAGTCCAAACTAATAAAAAGCTTCTGATCGTTGTCTCTTTCCACTGTTTAAGCAACATATGATTAACATTCGCACACAATGATTAACATTGGAACACATTAACCTTTGATAAAACTGTTTTTCCTATTCGCACTTGTTTCAGTACTGACATGACTGGGAGAATCTGGGTTCCTTTTACCAATTATCTGAAGGAGTTTGGCTAAATAACACAATCTAATGTCCATGGAAACAAATAAATACATTTGAAAGACCTAAAAGACACGATCTCACGCTGAATAAGACTGTCGAATAAAAAAAATCGTGTTCATATGCATCCTTCCGCAAGTGCAAAATGCAAAACAGAAAAAAGGAGAATTTTGAAGAGTTAAAATTCACATAAAAACCGTTCTAACATACGTGTTCTCATACCCTGTTTCATATTTAATCAAAACAATACAGGCCTACATATTCCCATAATGCCATGACATTTGAGCTTTGAGGAACTTTAATTTCCATTTCTATGTTAAGTAAAACCAACAACAAGGTTGTTTCACCTGAGGCTACGTCAGGAAACCGATATGAACCAAATATTGCAACTACGCAGGTGTAGGTGGCGGGAAACGCGGGAGCGCAAATGTGTGCCGTGGACTGGGACAGACATACATTGCATCGGCACTATAGATGCGTCAGTTTGGGCGCTTCCTGAATTCTTCCCTGAGAATAGTGCGGTGTAAGGTCTGTGAATGTGCATGGGTTTGGTTCGCACGTTCCTTGCTGATGGCTGTTTCCCATGGTGATAGCGCCGTTGTAGTCTATATTGCCTTGAGGTGGATGCGGTAGATGTGTCAGGCCAAATACCGAGGCCCCCATCCCCACCAAAGAATCCGAGTAGCCTCCACCACCACTTACATAAACCGGACTACCCTGCACTTGCGTCCCGTAATTGTTGTTGCCTTGAAGATGATGCGTGTCGTATTCTGGTGTGGCTGTTCCAGTCCCCGGATACCGCTTCTGAGGAGGCGGGCAGTTATTCAGAGGAGGTGGATATGACGTAGGAAGGCTGTACGCGTTAGGCTGGGGTTTGTTGTAAGATGCTGGAGAGGGTGAGTCGTAGGACACGCTGTTAACCAGAGAATGCATTGAACTTAAATATGCACTCCCACCCCCTCCTCCGCCACCAGATGACAGGGCAACGGGACTGTTAGGAGACTGTGCTCCAGGAGAGGGCATCATTCCTAGCCCCTTCTGGTCCTTTTTGTACTTCATCCTGCGGTTCTGAAACCATATTTTAATCTGCCTTTCCGTCAAGTTGAGCAGATTTGCCATTTCCACTCGTCGCGGGCGGCAGAGGTAACGGTTGAAGTGGAATTCTTTCTCCAGCTCTACTAGTTGAGCAGACGTGTATGCAGTACGAGCCCGCTTGGAGGCGGCCGAACCGGGGGGACTCTTGTCTCCAGCGCAGCTCTCTACTGTACAAGGACACAAAAGTAAACGAAAAGCGTTATTGCGCATGTCCCATGAACCTCACTGTACAATATTAATCCTGCTGCTAGAGCATTGTGCATTGAAAAATAATTTTAAAGAACTGTATGGTAATATGATTTCCATGTTAAAGGAAGCACAAAATAATTGTATCAAAACATAATACATTACTACTTCTTATTAGTATAGACAAAAATAGGTATTGGCATGGTCTGTTCCGGAAGTGGGGCAGAGGGAGGATGAAATCAGAAGCCAACTGTACAGTTTTTCCAGAACAGTTTCATAGCAAAGTAGCTGACTATGAATAAAACTATGAAACTGTGAAGCAGATAGACGGGATATACAGCTGGAGTTTTATTGGATGTAAACTCGGAATTTAAACATCAAACCTGTCCGATTACCTCCAAAACCAATATCCTAGAAGTGTGGTTTACACGTGGGCCAGTGTATCACAAATAAACTGTAAATAGCAATGGAAAGGCTAAATTACAAATTCCATGCAGCATATAGGACAGATACCTGGCCTATTTAATGACAGTTATGTTTTTACTAAAGCAACAACACACTGCACCAATCATTTTAACAAATAAATAATAAATAAAATAAAAAATCTATGTGAACACTAACTCCATGGACTAGCTAGACACGTTACAGCCCGTATTCATTTATCTTATTTTATAAACGTGTATATTTAGGCTATTTAATTTAATGTGCTACAATGTGTTTGATGTAATCACCTGAAATGGTGCTACAGGATTTCTGCTTTGTGTTCTGACGGGATTCCTTCATCCACGGAAATATTTGCTTTCTTGTGCCTGTCGTTGGAGATGCGTGCTCTGGGTTCTTCGCGGTGGTATCACTGCTCGGAATTTGGTTGAGGGAACTGGGGGAAGATGGTCCGGAAAGGGCAGTAGGGGGCTGGTTGTTGTCGGGGATGTCAGGTACTGGGGCTTGTGTCCCGTTACTCCGTTGGCAGCCTTCGGAAATTTCACTGGGTTTGTGCAGGGCTGCAGAGCCACCAGGGGACTGCAGGGAGCAGGCCGGTCGATGGTACTCACTTTCCACATGAAGGGCCTGGAGATATTGCTGCTGATTGGCATCATAACCTAAACCGTTTGCGCTTTGATAGGGGAAGCCACTGTAAATTGCCGAGCCGTCGCAATAGGTCGCTTTTTGCATCTCGCCGTTTCCCAATGTTTATTTCACTTTCTGACAAGGTCCTGACACCTTCGTAGAAGAACATTGGCTCGATATAGTCACGTGACACCTCTTCGCCAATGGGCTCTACGGGTGAACCTACGGTGAGAGAAGATACTGTGAGCGGGTGAAATAAGGCCTATCCATCTTACTTTTCAAAGCTCAGTTGACACTGTGGCGAGACTGGGAGAGCCGGTCACCATTTACCTTATGGCCAATTGCAACAATAGACAACATAACTGAGAACATGATGGCCGCTTAAAGTTTTTTTTACTTGGCCTATGTACACAATCATTATAAGCCATAGCTATGTTAAAACAGTCTATATGTTAATATATTTAAAAAACAATACACAAAAACACACAAAACCAATATAAACCAATAGAGCATGTGTTACTTGTAAATGGGCAGTGTGAACTGAATTAAAAGGCGTTGGGGCTAAAACAAGCAACAATCATTTCGTGAATTTATGCGACTTTCATTTTCATTGCGAATTTAATTAATTCACTTTACTTCAGTCTTTAAATTCAAAAGTTAAAAAAAACGTTAAAATATATATATTTTTTCTATTCTAAACAAGAGTCATTATTTGCGTCTGATTTTATTTTTTGTTCTTAAGGCGGTAAGGTGTTCTCGGCATTTTAGTCTACATAAATACAAGCCCCTGCGTGTATTGTTTGGGTTCGAAAGTTGTAGTAGCAGGAAACCTGAAAAACCGGGCAGACGCGCGTCTCCAAACCACGCCATGATTTCTTCCTCGCCAACCCAAAATAATGGATAATGGTAACTGGCACCAGTGGATGCAAGAGCGGTCATCAAGCTGGGAAAGCGACATTGCCACGGACTGGCGCAGAGCGCGGAAATAACCATTGAAACGTATTACACTTACCTAGTACAATATTTCCACTCTTAAGTAATATTTGATATTATTGATATAACAATAAAAAATACCCTGTTAAATCCCACCAGTCCACGTGCTTTTATATACTTAAAAAAAACTAAGAAAAGGCTACAAAACAGAAAATCTAAAGAATCACGCGTTACTTGGAGCGCACAATACAATATATGGAAAGCGGTCTTTTTCAGGAAAAAATAACAGCTATAATAATATTATTAATAATATTAGTGGCATACCAATTAGGTACTAATCTGCTCAATAATAAAAACAACAATTTAAAAATGATTTAAAACAATTGCAGATATAACTGTGCTAAATTCAGGCCCAAATAACATACTGAGACCACATAATTGCGTAAAACTAAACCAAGAGGCCTCTTCAATTTCTTGACGACCCATCCATGTTTGGCTTCCACTAACTCGCACTCTGGCACTATCACATACATGGAAAGCTAAAAGAAAAGACACTGAAGCCACAAAGCAGGAGACCCAGCTGCTGCACGGGAGGAATCTGGCTTGACTGTGAGTGAGTGTGTGTATGTGCGAGTATGAACTCTCCCTGAACCGAGATTTCAGTCGCGCGGTCATAAATCACAAACTCGCCATTTAACAGCCATGCGAGAACTCTGCCTCTGTCCCGCTTACCTTCCTCTCTGACGAGCAGCGCGCAGCACGGCGCGAGCTTCTCTCATTCAGCGGCAGAAATCGATCAAACAGCGGTCCAGGGTAAAGCTAAATCGGGAAGACAACAAAGCCAGAGATGCACTTGCAGGAGTCATGGGACGTATCTGCAGTAAAGCAGCGACTCGGTCGCGCTCGAGGACTTAAATTCCTTCCTTCTGTCTTTTTCTTTTTTGACGTAGATCAGTAATAACGAAAGTTGTCTCCTGCGCCTTGGTTGTAGAGATTAAGCACCTTCACACATAGCCACATATTACATACCACTAAATGAATGCCTGTGTTCTCGGACCTATACTAAATGCCACCATGGGCTGCGCTCTAGTGAGTCTTTCGTGTACCACTAACGTGCACAAACTAGTACGTTAACACATACTCATGCACACCCCAGTGAACTCCCTCGAAACAGAGCGTCACCGTAGACAAGAAAAATTATGCAAATGAAGCGCCTTCTCAAGCACAGAAAGCAGTTCCTCTCCTCTGTGAACACAGCCAGGACAATATAACTATAAATGACTATATATTAGAAGTTTTGTGTTAAACAAACACAAGCTTAATTATAACTAAACGACTCAAAACTACAATAAAGATAGTACTATTGGCCTGGAAGGACTGAATTATTTAGGCCTAAATTAATTAAAGACGTTTTAGGAGATTATTAATCGCAGCAGCTGCAATACATAAACAACACAGCAGGTCTATAATAATAATAATAATAATATAGCGCAACATTTTAATAAACTCCATCAATAAAAAAAAAAAAATAGGTCACTGACCTAAAGATCGGCAGTAAATTAAAGGATGCTTTTTCGCTACAGAAAAATATTATAAAACTCCCGGACCTCCAAAGTAGCAGGAAGAAAAAAGGGAGCCGCGAGCTGAGGACAGGAGGTTATGGATCAAACTCTTCTGCATACGAATGAATTACCAGCATCAGCTTGTGTATTTTCTCGGTCAAACTAGAAGATTTATGTCCTTACGCAGCACGGCAGTAAACACAGAGGTTTGCCCACTGGATTACAGATTACCCAAACTAAAGAGAAAAGAGCGCGCGGCGTGGGTTGGTGAGTGGGATGTTAAAAATCCTTGCGTATGCGATTTTTTGACAATTTCAGCATTTTGGACATTTAGGCAATTGTTTCCTTTTTTCTTTCATTAAAACGATGACTAAGAGATTTAATTAATGGCGCGGAAACTGCTAGGTGAAAACTAGATTAAACCTTAGGCAGCTTTTGTAAAACATTCCTAACAGCATATACTGAAGTTACTGCGATTTAACTTCTTTTATTAGATGTGTCTTGCGGTAGCCTATAGTATGCATTAATCTGCATTAAACCACCTAAAACAGTTACAAGACATTTCTCACATTAGCTCTTGAGCGTTGATCCAACAGACTCCCTCATAATGACAAATTGCACCCCAGAAACGTGGAAAGGAAGAAATCATGGGCCTTCAGTTTTCATATAGCCTAAGTGTATGTGTGTGTATGCGTGCGTGTAGCCTTTGCATAAATGAAATGTTAGTAAATAGCATATATAGCAAGACAGTTGTGTAATGTAATAGAAAGCTCACCTTGAGCAAAACACAGTCTCTCGCAGGCTTAGTGATGGGGCACTTTCATTTATTTGGAGATCTACGGCAAGAAATAAAAGCATTATCATTTTTTTGTCTCAATAACCAGGAAAAATGTAGAAAGTAGACAGCAATTAATGCCAACGCCTCTTAACTGAACAATTCAATAAGTGAACTCTAGATAAAAATAGTCTTTTTTATTTTAAATGTGTATTTTATTATAAGTTACTACGTGAATTTGAATTTTCCTTTTGTTGTTATATACTCATTGTAAATCCATTACAAATGCTTAAACTCCAATGATAAACTGACATCAATTAAAAAAAGTGTTAAGCATACAGAAAATGACCTTATCATTAAGCTTTGAACAAACAAATATTAACAAACAAGAGACGAAAGCGCGACATCTTTAACACTCAACCCATGCTTTAAAATATCAGTGTTAAAACCCCTTACGTGCGACTCTTTGCGTCGCTAATGCAATTAATTACACTACTAATAGATATAAATGCATGTAATAATTAATAGGTGAAGGAACCTTAACAATAACAGCAGAAGTAAATCAAATTAACGGATGCGTTTTTTACAGTTAAAAAATAAAATATTGGCGCATGTGTGAAAATAAGAACGCATCATCAGGAATATCATAAAGAATAAAACACTCGGGCAAATGTATCGAGTTCTCCTCCATTTTGTTTCCTTTCTAGAGAATTTAGATCGAATAGTCATTAGCTCTCAAGCAGCGGCCGCCCTGAGTCCCCCAGCCCATAAATCAAGACTGGAGCGTCGTGACCTCGTGCGGCAGCGTGCTTCTGGATGATACTCCTTATATTATATCCTCGTTTCCCATGCGAGCCTCCGCAACAAACGGGCCGCCACTGCTCTGTTGAGTTTTATTCGCTGTCTTGTGATTTATTCTTTCTGGGAAAACCCAGTTTACACACCGTCTACAACCTAGAGGGTTTGCAGCCACACACAAGTGTTACCGATTTGAGACTACGTGCAATACAAAGGCATTATCATTAATCATTCACACAGTTCCAAAAATTAAAATATTTGGATAAACATAAATAGTTTAATTCTGCTATGATCTGAGTTACATTTCCGTGAGAGAAAATGTTTTTGGGCTGTATACAAATTAAAAGTTTGAAATGCTTTTAGATATAATTTACTTCTTGATATTATTCTGTACAAATACTTTATTTAAAGACATTATAATTCTATTTCTTACTTTTATTTACATTTATTTTACATAAAAGTTTATAAAAAAAACAGCATTTGTTATCACAGAAAGCACCTATATAAAAAATAAATTTCTTTAATTTTGTAAAACAATTTTAGATTAGCAAAAGTGTTGCTTAAAACAATGCAGCATTTTTTCAATAGATATAACAATTATTATTTTTTATTTACGTGTTTGTTTCAGTGCTGTTAAGTGAATATGCTCCAAGTTAAGTGTATTTTAATGATCCTAAGTTCGACTCCTAAGTTTCTGTGTGTTTTATTCGCCGTTCTACGGTAACTGACCTTCTCTCTGAGCCGAAAAAACTCACTATAGTAGTGAACAATCAGCGGAAATACCTCAAAATAAAATCCATCCTCATGGAGTGCAGGGCTTTCTGTCTTTTTCTGTGTAGAAAAACATATCCGTTCATGACAGCTGTATAACATCATCCGCAAAACGTACCAGGGTCTATCGTTCTTTTTAATTTTTGTCAATCCCTATCTCTCCGGCTTTTCAGCAAGTCCACAATGACCCAACCCCACTTTAGTGAAGTAGGCTAGCGCTATCAGCACAGCAGCAGACCGGGGTTCGCATGCCATCCACCCCCTTCATCATAATATCGCAACCATATTATGCGCCCCACTCACGTGACCAAGTGTCTATTAAAAAGGAAACCTTTTTTGAACTGTGAATCATTAATAGGGACTGCTGTTAGTCCCCTTTGAGGAGGATCACAAAGATGAAAGTAGTGTGTTCAAAACACTTCCTAGCAATTAAAACAATTCAGTCTGATTTTTTAGCCTTTAGCACGTCACAGATTAGTAGAACGTTGTATGTAGGAAATATGATGTTACGGAGTGTCCCACAATAAGCTAACACTTACATTAATGCTTATAGTCTTATTGTGTTCCATGTGTTATATGAAACAAATGCATTTGAAATAGAACAATACCCGGTGTTCTGATTTATTAAAATTATATTAATAATAATAAAAAAAAATCTATTCTGAATTTCCTTGATATTTTCACCCATCTAGCATTATCTCTTAAAAATGCACCATCCAAATACTTGCTACTAACTATATATATGAAAATCTAATAAATCACTGTTACTGAATACCTTTAAAGAACTCGTGTGTGCAAGGTGGCCCTCTCTCGGTGATTACGGTGTATCAGTCAAACAAGACTCAAGTTCTTGTTATCAGCGGACCTACCACGTATATGATCTTTTTGACCTTAGAATTTGATCGTGTCAACACAGCAATACTGAAATGATGAATATGTAACAGTGTATGTGTAGAAGGTTCTATTTTAGACATCATAACCTTTAGTTGCAAGAGTCACAGGAGCAATTCTGACATCCTTATAGAGTAGTGATCTATCAAGTCTACCTCAACAAACAAAAGAAAGAAGACCCGTCCCGAAAGGGGCCTTCTTTTTACCACCATTTGGTGCTTGTTTTCCGGCAGCAGAGTGTTTAGGCTGAAAGCTCATCCAACAGAAGTGGTGAAGCCCTGTAGATAATTAATCACCTCAGCCAGGCAGGACGCTTCTCCCCCTTACACCAATGCTTTGTTCCCCCCAAAGCCACTATTTAAAGGAGTACAAACTTTTTTTTTTTCAGATTTTAACATGAGCTGAACTATGTTATTATTTTATTTCCATGCTCATGCAAAAAAGTCTTGGACAGACGCCAGCGGTGCCCGCTTTGAGTGAACAGTGCAAAGGTGACGCATCTTAGGCTATACATCTTCATTCTGACGTGGAGTTACTGTAATGTGCTGCGTGCTTTATTAAGTGTGACTTATGAAAGTCAAATATTTAAAAGAGTAAACATGCTTCAAAAACAGACTTGTTTGTGTTGTTTAGACCTTTCAGTTAGAGTATTCACCTGCCTGCTGTAACTAGAAACAGCCCTGAGGTGTTGCGAGACGCAACGCGAACCTGTCTAGGGTCCCTAGGGTCTGTCTGTTTACTTCTCATACATGCCTCCTAAAGTTCCCACTGACCCGAGCACAAAAGTTCATTAGGAACGCTTATTTGGGACCAGGACAGTGCATAAACGGATGCAAATAATCCGTTTATTTATGGAATTTTTATAACATCGCTTACTTTTTATTTAATTAATTGTCATTACATTAGTCACTGCAGGTCACGACATTTCAACAATTTGGTTTTTATTTCTTAAAGCAGTCTACTGCTTTTCAAGAAGCCAACAGACGGCTGTATTTTCACTCTAAATGGTTCGTGGAGTTTTGCCAGGGGACAGAACAAATCTGTTCTCAATGCTGACATTTGGAGCTCTAGAAGCAAGCTGAGATTACTACAACACGCAGACGAAGATAATTCCTTTCCTTGAAGTTACCGTGATCATCATCAAAGCTAAAAATGATGTAGGCTACAGCTCAACGAAGTTTGGCGATGATGCCAGTGGAACGGCAATGATCTTTGACTGTTTAATAGTTTTGCACATGAGTTTGGATAAATGTAAATGAAATAAAAATAAAAGTTAAATCTACTTTTTTTTTAAGCCTGTGTTTTGTTAATCACAGATTCAGGTGACCGACATAGTCAAAATTGTAAAGAGATTTGGTAACTTATGGACATATAGAACTTCTTGTTGTTATTATCATTACTAGAATACTTGTGATTTACAACTGCTTTATAATTGAGTCGAAAAGTAGCCTACATAACCGGCTACATCTAGGCTACAATTAAACGTTTGTATTTAAACTGGCATTTTCTTTATTGAATAATAATAATATAATAATAATAATAATAATAATAAAATCCCTACTATTAATGTTGCATAAATTGATGGACAACAGTGATGAGAAACGGGTTCCCATCAATACAAACAACATCTGTAGGCTATATAACCAACAGAGTCTCACAACCAATTCGTACGTATTCGTACGATGTGCCAAATTCGTGCTAATTCGTATACGATCTCACTCTACGATTTTGTACGATTTGTCCAAAACCCCGTGACGGTTAGGTTTAGGGGCGGGGTTAGGTTAAGGTCATTCGAACAAATTTATACGAATTGGCAACTCGTAAAATACGTACTATTTAGAAGAAATCGTATGAATTCGTACGAGTGAGGCCGTGCGAATTTGCACAACCAGCCACAACCTGTACTTTGAACATGTGCCATATCATTTTCTATATCTAACACAAAAAAATGTAGATTTTTAAAAGCTTAGATTACTTACTCCAAACCCTCTATTTGAAGACTGGCCGGAAGAGGAGCAGCTGGTCGGTTCTGAGAGGTCTCGCTAAGTCGACGGTCAACGGCAAAATGAAAAATCCGACCGAACCTCCTGTGCCTATTTCTAACCAAGAGGTATCTATTATTTAATATGGTCATGTGAGCCAGTCAATTAAAATTTAAGCACGGTAGATTGAGAGGTGAGGTGCTGGTGTCATGATGGAAGTTCAAATTTCCTGCCTGTCAAGATCTGAATCAATGACTGTGACTATCCTGGGGGATGCAGTTTAATTTTTTTTTCTCTAGAAATATAAATATTTAAGAAACGGTCACCAAAACTGATTTCAAAATCCACACAGTCGTAAACAGACGATAGACCAACGTTAGGATCCAATGCTATTGTTCTCTCTGACTGCTGTTAGTAGTGTAAATGCACGCAAACGAAATTATTAGAGCAATTAAAGTTAGTAATTTTGCATACCACTGATTCTTCTACCTGTTTAAATTTCACAGCTTATGATTTGTATAGCAAATCATTTAGATGCGTTTTGAAAGTGCTGAAGTGCAAATAATTTAGCCGAATTGGACATTTTATGTCAAATTAGTCCTGTAAAGTAAGTTATGCGCAAACACATACGGTTTTGGTCTCCCTTTAAATGGTAAAATCCAGGCCTTATTCAAGTTCCACTACTGCCCCATGCGTTCGAGGAATAAATAGACCATGGTCTGGAGGGTGCTGAATACGGCGAGGTCATAGGTTAAGGGGTCGTACACAGTGCTTCAGTTTGATGATTGGACAGCTCGTTTTTGTCCTCTGCTTGACCCCAGCAGTAGTTTACACTACTAAGTAGCCTACTGTCCGTCTCTAATTTATTTCAATAGACTTCTATTGGAGAAAGAGTTAATAGTATTTGTTATTTAAATAGTCTATATTTTGATTTTGGAAAGGTACTGCACAGTAGAAGTGGCTGCAGTTTAGATTACATTTACAATGGACCTAAATTCAAGTAAGTATAGATTGTCCCGAGAAAACAAACAAAGAGACTCGGTGGCGCAAACGAGGTCTGTTTGTAGACTACTGAAATTAATTTCAAGAATGGCTCAAATTGTTTAATATCAATGTAGGTTGTCAATGTGATTTTGTCACAAAAGTCTACAACACTTTGGGTATTTAGAAATAAATAGCCCACTGCAGTATTTAAGTTACAAGTGCACTATTTCAGCGTACTACCAGGTATTTAGTAAAGCTGTATCGTCAGGGACACTAATATATATATATGAATTTGAATTTGAATTATTTTACCAAAAGGATAACCAAATTGAATAAATAAAAGCTAAACCTTACAAGTCTGGAGCAGTGTAACTTGGTTTGTGAAGTGAACAATTTTTATAGGCTATGTTATAATAGCCTACCTTTAAAAATTAAATAAGCAAACCTAAATCTTCGGCCTAACATTGTAACTTTACGTGATTAAAATTTCAGGCAAGCGTTTAGTCTAATAGTGACTATAAAGTAGTATTTGTTAGTGGTTATCAGTATAGCCTACGTTGGATTTAGTAAATAGCAACATTACACAGCCTACATTATCTTTGTGGATTAAACTAAATAGATAATACACAATAAAGTCATTTTTATTATTTTCACGGAAAGCCTACAATTACTTGCATACAGGCTTACTAAAACAACATGACATCATTCACCAATATACAAATAACCAAATACACGAATATTCACAGCTTTGATGACGTAAATACACTTAACAATACTCTAAAATATGGGACTAAGACAAATAAGATAACTCCAGGAAGATTGTTCCTATACTTGTGCCTTCAAGTTAAAATGTCAATTTGTACACGCGTAACTAGCGCAGATCTTCACAGACAAGACTCGGTATGTCTCGGTTAAAGACAGAAAACGTAACGATCCATTGTCCAAGTTAAAGTACATTCTACTATTGTTCCTTTAAGAGAGAGAGAGAAGCTATTTTTTACAGGAAGGATGTGATTTCCAGCTCAAATTAGAGCGGAGGAAGAGGTTGGGAAGGCGAGGTTAAGTTGCCTCATCGGACACTGAATAAAAAGTAACCCTGTGGAGTTCCGATCCTAATACTGCTATGTGTTCTTCTTTCTTGTTCAGTTCCGTTTGTGCCGGTATGTTTCTAGCACTATAGGTTCGAGGAACACGGCGTAGGAAGCAGTGTTTGCTGCTGCTGCTGAGTGGCGTCCGTTTTCACGTGATGGTTGGAGGGCGCAGAGCTCGAGGAGCGGATCTTTGTATTGGGCAGCTTGTGGTCTTTCTTCCATTTCATGCGGCGGTTCTGAAACCAGATTTTCACCTGACGCTCAGAAAGACACATAGTGTGCGCTATCTCCACTCGTCGACGTCGAGTCAGATATCGGTTAAAGTGGAACTCTTTCTCAAGCTCAAGAGCCTGCTGGCGCGTGTAGGCGGTGCGAGACCTCTTGGGCACTCCTCCAGAGTAGCTGGCGGTCACTAAACACACAAACACATAACCAAGCAGGTGTTATTGACATTCTCAGGTATTGGTGAGATGTCGGATGATTAGTACACTTGGGTAGAATCTCAAAATGGGTAGAGCGTGAAACAATGGATATGCGTCGGTGTTCGCGTTCCACTCGCACGCTATTGATGTAACTAGTTTGGTAGCGCTGCAAAATAGAAAATAACTAAATTAAAAGGCCTTTTTGGTGCTAATTTCGTAAACGATCAACTTTCTCTGCAGTCATAAGAAACAAACGCAAATGGGCAGGGTGGAACATCGAGGGAAATAAAATTTGCGAGAACTCGTAATCACCGGGACTTCATCTCGATGGCAGTAAATCCTCTAAATGAGCAATTACAACAGGGTATGTTCCCCACATGCCTTACGACGAACGCCCTCCACAGGGCTCCTAGAGCTTTTATTGCCCGTGCACATTACTTACCGGTATTAACATGGACTTTTTTCATCCAGGGATACACCACCGGCTCTTTACCCTTCTGTGCGCCTGGGAGAGCCTCTGACACGAGGCTACAATCCTTGTTCGCAGTTGAACCAGCACAGCTCTCTGTGGTGAGGCGGGGTCCGTGATTCTGCGGAACGGATTGAGGTTGCGCGTGATGACGGTCGGTGAAATCGTTGAGGCCGTTGGTTGACACATTACCGTATTCATAGCTCGGCTCTTGGTAGTTCGATCGCGGGTATGATGCCTCCTCGTGATGGGGGAAGCCCGCGTCTTTCGGCCGCTCATAATAATCAGAGGACACGGGCATGTATCCATTCTGCTGATATTCCTCGCAGGGTGGGAAAGAAGGTTCGATGTAATTTGAATTGATCAAGTAGGAACTCATGATCATTAATTTGAAAAGTGCAACAATTCTAATTTTTATCGTGCTGTCGTTTTTCTGATCTCTCCAAAACCCACCTACTCCTCTGTCAAATGTACAAAGTTGGTCGGTCACGTGAGAAATGTGACCAATCAGCGCCTCCTGTGGGCATCGTGTAAACAAGCACCAATAGCAGGCCAGGCATCAGCACAGCAAAAATGTGTTCGAGCGGTCAATGCGTCTGTTTTTGTTATCGAATCAAAATATATCAGAAATTAATTCGATTTAGTAACCATATGCATCGCGTGTAAAACGAAACAGCTGACTGGATGTACGAGATGCATGTTAAAAATGCAGGGAAAAACAATTTGAGTGCAATGGAGAACGTGATTTAACACGAAAGCATCCCCTTTTTGTCTTAATGCCCTTTCACGTGATAGATGTACAAAATATCTCGTTGTTTGTGTACCACGACTTGTTTTGTATCCTTCGGGGACTTTAAATTCCTATAGGTTCCTTAAAACAACCTTCAAGAAGGCCCACGACCAATTTAACAAAACCAACTGTATCAAAGCATGCACCTGTTAATGAACAGCACAAAGACTACTTACAAGCCAGCAACCGCATCAACCCATAATTTCACACGTCTTTTGTAACAAATGTAACAAACACAATGACCAGACTTACTTTTTGGGGGTTCCACCTCAGGCATCGTCAAAGAAATATTACGACAGACCATTAGTTAGACGATTTGCTCGACGTGAAATTGACCCAGGCATGTGTATTCAAGAACAACAAAAGGATGCTACATGAGTTACAGACATTTGCATCTTTCGATTTTTATCTTTTGAATTATTGTTATTGCTGAATTAGTAAGAAAAATCTCACACGTCTTCAGCAAAGACAAAAATACATAAATTGTAGTGTCTAAGTGCCTAAATAAAGAAAAGTGGCTTTACTTATTGTCTCATAGACGCTCCATAATGAAATATGTTACATTTTACTTTTTATATTTTAAACTGAACCGGACATCTTGTCAGCTTTCATGTATTTAACAGTGGCTTAGATTCACTGTATTTCGTTTTTTACTCTAACAAGAGTAGACCAAAACTGAATCAGAATTTGAATTCAGAACGTATTGAACATCATGCCACTAACTGTTCATTGCAGTTGGCTTTTTTTAGTTTACTGCAATACATAGCACTGTTTATTTAAATATATCCGTATCGATATAGCTTAAATTGTAATGTAAATTATTTAAACTCATTATAATAAAAACCGCAGTGTTATGTTTAAAATCTTGAAAATTCTCTATGAAACATCCATCTTAAAAAATAAAAATAAAAATAAGGAACCAAAGTCAATACACTTTTTTCAACCATTTCTCATTTTCTGAGAAATGCACAACACAGACAGACTAAATTCCATAAGCTTACCATGTTCCTTATAGACTTGCTAAATAGCAGTGCTTATATAGGCTAAACGCTAAAATAGAACTCAGAAGGCCTACCTTGTGTAAGTTCCTGAGCAAAATATTATCCCTGACCCTTAAACATATATGCCATGCCCAGATAAACCAAAATAAGGACACATCCTTTGCGCGACAGGTAGTTCCCATGCAGTGTTTCTTTATCCTGGACATTTCCACGTAGAGAATCAACAGCCACCCTGAACTGCAAACTCTCTAAACTATGTGAGGCTCACGCGGTTCAACAGCTTCAGAACCGCTCTGGCTACCTTTCTTTAATAGCTACACAGAGATAACTTTAGTTTGACCTCTCAGTGACTCGATGTCCATTTCGCCTCTTATTAATCTTGTTCATTGACAGTCTTTGTTAAACAACAAGGCGTGCCCTCTGAAAAGGTGACATTTTCATATTTGTTAGACGCAGTGACCTTGCGTTTACCCCGGCCTTGGACTTCGTTTATCCCCTCAGGGAACAGGGTCCTTCTGGAGGTCGGCATTCGGCATGCATATATATATATATATATTCTCTACATTATTATAACAACATATTTACTATCACCATTACTACTAATAACCATAGCTCTTATTAGAATGTTGTTTTATTATTTGATTCAACTTATTGATAAATTAAAATTGCTAACGAAAAGTCTTCTAACATACGGGGTTTAAAATAAGCCAAGGGTTTAGTTTTCTAGGCCCATAAAAATGATACAATGTCGTCTGTTATTCATTATGCACTTCTTTCTCCTTTGTGTACAAAACCGGAGGGCTAAAATTAAACACGCTGCAATATTTACATATTTAAAACAAGTAAAACTAACAATCACAGCATTAGATGAAAGAGAACTCTGATTATATATATATATATTTAAAACTCGCATCTAAAAGTCTTCTTCATCGACATTTCATCGATGGTGCATACACCGGTGCTAGCTGTCATATTTTTATTCCACGTAAATTACTCAGGATGTTGAAAGTCATGAATGAGAAAAAACGAGAACGAGAAATAAATTGTCTATGAAGAGCCTTGAACTCTTTAATGCAACACGAAAAATGTAAAAGGTAACATAGGCTACTTTTCGCCAGCAAAGTGTATAAAATCAATATGATTACACCAACTTAAAAAATACGGGGTAACCGGCACCAGGACCTGTTTTTTTAAATACCCTTGTTATGAAAGCCTGCTTTTATTACATAACTGGCTTTAGGTTAATTTAACCTAGTGTAATGTTATTGTGTTAAATTGACCCAACTGCTTTTTACAGTTATGATATTTGAATTTAATTTGAGGATGCAAATTTAAATATTCCTGTTTACTGTTAATTTTGGACTGTTTTTGGCTGAAACCAACATCAACTAAATAATTTCAAATTATTCCAAAAATGGACTTTTGACTCAAAATCTTATAATTCCAGAGATAGTTTACAGCCGATGTGTTTCCCAGTACAACATCTCGGGTCTCTTATGAAAAGCAATACGGCCATATTAAGTCATCGCGTTTTCTGTAAACACGTGAATTAAACGACTATTGTACAAATTATTCGAAATGACTTACGTTAAACAAATTTTGTCACCACAAAAGTGTGATATTCAGCTCTTTTTATAATGCCATTAATTGTTTAACTTTTCTGTAGGCTACTGCAAAATGATGAATGTTTTTTTTTTCTCGGAAAAGGTCAGATATCTTTTACAAAATGTACGCCTATGCATTCTTAAAACAAACACAAAATAATAAATAAATTGAATATGTATTATTTAAACAATTTGAGACCTGTATTTACAAAAAAAAAAAAAGATAAACAAACAAATAAATAAAATAGAGAGAGAATTTAATAATACAATAATATTAAATAATCGACAATTATCGATAATGAACTTTCCAAAAGTGATAAAATTATTTGTAAGACAATTTCACATAATATTATTGCACACCGTCTCGGCCTGATTTAGTCATGATTTATCGGTTAATAATGCTAAGAACATATTCTTCTTTTATTGTTTTTTTTTTCTTTTTCTTTTTCTTTTCTGTTATTATTAATAAACGAAAGTTTAGTTTTCAAGATCCTACAGCATCAAAAAACTACTCTTCAGGACCATGCAAACAAAGCAATGTTCATTGCGGAAATATTATCAATCCTAAATGCAAATGTCCTGTCGAACTTATGGTCATCAAATGGGATTTATTCAAAGGAAATTCACCAATCAAACCCCTTAATAAAACCTGAATACTCAATCTCTGGCACAGGCGGAGGAGGTAGTCTCTTGGGGATGCTAACCCAGGGTCACGCAGCTTGCAGAGTTCATCGCGAGGTTAGACCAGAACTCACGGGATTCACAGCTATTCCATCTTTTGTGCCATTATAAAAGTGGCACTGCGCTCTACAAGAACAGATGACAGCTACTTGTTCTGCTGTAAACTTTTGACCCCGGCCCTCCCCCTACCTTTACAATCTCACTCTCTCTCTCTCTCCGACAAACAAGCACAAATAAACAGATGGACACAAACAAGCCTTCGAGCACATCAACTTTCTTTCTCCCTTTCATTCTTTTCTAAGCTATTGTTTTCCCCATACATCTTTCATAACTTGCATTTATCATGACCACTAATATCAGGCCGAAACTATAAATATGTTATCAAACAACCTTTATATCTCCAGACAGCTTGGCCTGCTGTAGCCATCAATTTCGTTCTGCTGATATATCCATGCTGCACCCAGATTTATAAACCATTTCTATTCTACCGAGAGTCCCTGCAATTAAAGGTGTATGCGGGAGTTATTATTCTTTTTCCTCCTGTCTTTTCTATCCTTGTAGAGAGAAGGGGCGCCAATGCGGGTGACACTGAACTTGGCCAAAAGCGAGCTCTGCTGGTGGTTTACGGCGTGCGCACATTCATCTTCCTGCCGACGCTGACCTCACGGTGAACCAGGAGCGAAGACATTTTTCTTCAGTCCCTCTCTCTCCTTCATTGTCTATCGAATTCTGTCTATCTCCCACTCGCTCTCACACTTCACTTTAAGTATGCGGATGTTACATGCGCATTTCCTCACATAACGCAAGCCAAATACATTGAGGTTTTTATTTTTCCTTATGCGTTTTGTGTGCATTAAAGATAAAGATGGTTGTGACAACTACAGCGTTGCTGAGCAGTAGTGGTGCTTGGAGATTATGATTAATAGCTAATTACTCCGTTTTATCAGATATCCAGTCACACATTTGCCAGTTGGTCCAAATGTGCTATTAAGAAATGTCATATATTGAGGGTATAAAATAATCTTTTTTACAGATGCAATACATTTTTGCAAAAGGAATTAGATTGACATAGATATAGACAGATAAGGTCTTCCTATCCTCTCTCTCAAAACTTTTAGGTAATTCAGGAAGATATGTGCATCAACGTCTATACCACAAAGTCATGTAAAATTCCACAAAGTCATGTAAAGGCTGTGGTAGATACAAGAAAAACTTCATCAAAAACCCATCTAAGTCATTATTTAATGCACGGATACAAAGGGCAGCGAACGTTACATTATAGGAAGGAAGCAATTACAGTCAGAGAGCAATGCCCCCTGCCACCCATCTGCCGGACAAGCAGCTCTTCACAGTACAAGCCACAATTAACGCAGTTGGAACTTGAGCGCGTTTATGTTCTGCTCATTGTTTCACCAAGGGCCTAAAGAAAATTTTGTCTCTCAACGGGCAGCGAAAACCCGAAACAAACAACTCTAACTTACCGAGAGCTGACCCTCGTCCACCCGAGTGAATCCGGTCGACGTGTTTCCAGTCCATTGCAACCTGGCTCGTCAGAAGCAGTTGTGAAAGCAGTCGAGGAACACCTCTACGGTCTGCGGAGAAAAAGAACGAAGCTCCACGTCAATGCGATTAAACTTTATATGCGATATAGTGTCGACTCCCCAAAACCATAAAACTGACTTTAATTGCCACCACGTGACTGTTTTATGGCCAGTGAGCCTATCTGCCGTCTCACTCCGGGTGAATTTTACGATCTAATTCGTGGACCAAACCTCATTATTTATCTTACCCGCCAATGTCACGGATCCAGAATGGTAAAAGGTCTAGTAAAGTTTGCCGCTCAAAAACCCTGTCCAGATTTCCAAAGAAGAGAAGAGTGTGAGACACTGGGCGTGGACGCACACTCATGTTGAGAAGTTGGCAAGGGGGACCATAAGTGCCCTTTCCCCAGCGAGTGAGTAAAGTAGTGATTATAGTGCGTCTCATACCTGTTGAACCACTCAAACAAACTTTTAAAGTAACGAGGAAATTGTTCTAAAGTATTTCGAATATTTAGGGTAACTTTTTATCCAAGTTTTCCAAAAAGACCGAGAAGACTGTTTTTTGTTTTAATTATTTTTTTTAGGTTTTATGTATATAGAATATTCACCCTCACATAAATAATCAACCATTTATGTAATACATTTGACTTTTACGTCTGTCACTTACACACACAAAAATAAAACCAGACAAATCACAGAGATATAATTTTTTTTAAAGTAAAAACTTTATTGTTATGAACACTGCATTTGACAACACTGTTTTCTGCACTTCCAGTTGGCATTCAAATTTCACGAGAAGGGAAATAAATAATCAGCGTTTCCCCCAACATTTCAAAAAAGTACAACACATTTAAAACATACCCAATTAGAAAAATGAAGACATGACAAATATGCGTGGACAAGTCTGAACGAAACGATTTTATCAATACACAAAGATGACAGTACAACACGAACAAAACAGGTCTTCTACTTCAGATTCACAACAAACAAAATACAGTCGATATTTGATATCGAATTTAAATAAATACATAAAATACAACAATTCCTATTTACAAAACAAAAACATTTTAAGTTATGCTTCATTTAATTAGAATCGAATACTTTTACAGGTTGGCTTACCTAATGCACCTTTTACAAACGTTTTAGAAGCATTTTTCGTCAATACGTGATATATTAATTAACACCTTCATGTGACTTTTCTAAGACAATGCATAGATCTTTCCACATACGCAACATTACATGAAAACACAGAGAGGAAGTGTTTGTTTCATTTTTTTTTCTTGCCAAGGATGCAACGCAGGGCGTTCACTCTCTCAAGGCCAGTGGAAAGTTCTTTTGTAAAATGGTCAAAGTCTTGATTCCCTTGTCGAACACGCACTTAGAATAAGGAATCAGACGCGCACACACACCTATTCAAACACTAAAAGATTTAATTTATATATGCACATATACAGTATATACACATTTTCACGGCCGGTATCCGCTTCCAGCAGCCGCCATATTCATACTCTTCAACTTGTTGTCCTTTTTCCATTTCATTCTCCGGTTTTGAAACCATATTTTGATTTGTCTCTCTGAGAGACAGAGCGTGTGTGCAATCTCAATTCGTCGGCGACGTGTCAGGTACCGGTTGAAGTGGAACTCCTTCTCAAGCTCAAGTGTCTGGTAGCGTGTGTAGGCTGTCCTGGGCCTCTTCCCCTCCGGTCCGGTCAAATTGTCTGTTATGCACAAAAGTATGACATTGACATTTTTAGAATTGTAATGTGCTTTAATGCATTTTATGAAATGTACGACACAGGGTGAAAGGATATGCATCAACCTCAAAGCATGCGTGACATTCTCAGGGACAGAAAGCATGAAATTAAATTCGGGTAATTTCCTCAAATTAAATGAGTTTTATTTAATGAATTTAATAGCACGGACAAGTCATTACTTGATAATCGACAAGACAATTAATAATATAATCAGGTCCTTTCATTTTTTTTAATAAATCCATTGTATTATTATTCTCTGTATTAGAAATGGAGTCTATAAAATAGAGCATCATGTCCAAAATCAAAGTAAACTAACTGTATTTGCATTAAACGTCACAGGTTGATTTTGTGTACAATTTGACAGGTGGTAATTCACACACAAACTACAACACTCAGAACACAGACAGAAAAAAAACAGAACTCAATGTTTGCACTTTACCATGACTTATATGAAGTTTTCGCATCCATGGATAAATCTGCGGTGCCTCGGATGCATTCTGTGCAGCTGTCTGCGCACTTCCCGGTGGCTTTTCTTCCTCCATAGTGCTGGACGCTGTAGAGACGTCCTCGCGACCGAGAACCGTCCCGACGCTGTTGGTCGTAGAGCCAGCGGTGCTCGGTAGTGAGGTTTTCAGAGCGCAGTGTGACTGCTCGCTGACAGGAGAGCTGGCTAAGGATGAGCACGGGAGAGGGTCGGAGGAAGGCTCAGCGGTAACCGGTTGATTGTACCGGACAGGCGTCGCAGTTGGACTGTCTGTGTAGCTCTGAGTTCGCTCACCAGATGAGAGAAAGTGTTCGGTGGTAGAGCGCCCGGTGCTGAGATCCATTCCATTGTAGCCAAAAGCATACCTGCCCGAATGCATGCCCGTAGAATCTCTGCATTGGCCACTAGAGCTGTGGTCTCCATAGTTATGTAAGGGATAGTCCGCGCCATTTGGATAGCGACCGCAAAATGAGTTCACAAAATAAGAGCTCATTGGTTGACAATTGCCTTATAATTATTTTTAGTTACTACAACTACCTTTTCTGGAGAGAACAATTCTGCCGCGTGTGTTTGATTTGTGTCTCTTGATGGTTTTGAGCTTCTATTGCACCCTTGCACAATTTATGATGAATTATGGAAATGAGTGAGACACAGACTTAATGCTCCCTTACGTAGACTCCCAAATATGGGGTACGGCTTAGAGTCACGTGTTTTTGTTGACCAGTCGTAAATCCTATTCTGTGACCTCCAGCGGTAAACTCGCGCGTAAGCAGGAAATCAGGGAGGAATTGTTTGGGCACGGGAGCGCGCAACAAGAGTTTCACCGAACTAGCTGTTGTGTGCAATGCAAGATTGTAGCGGCGCGCCATCCTCTGGTTAGAGACGGGACTACCTTAACCCATCAGACTAGAGGCGTGCACGCGATGGGGTCATTCAGAGGGTAACGACTCTGCGGTAGAAAAATTGTATCTGCTGAAACAATGCGCCGTGACCTGCACACAAAACACGCGCACCACAATGTCTAATGGATGTCGTAGATTCAAAAAACACATGCAGCTATAGGTTTGAAATAATCAGGAACACTACATCAAAAAGAAATCCGATCTCTAGTCTACTTAATGTAGGTTACTTCAATTTCATAATTCCATATATGGTTAAAAACAGGAAAGTCAATTATGATTTAGTTCGATCAATACTAAATACTTGTTTTTACAAAGAAACAGTTCACGAGATGATGTATAAAATAAAAGATTTGACCTACCTTTTCCAACATATAGGACAAACGTTTACTGTCAATTACTGTTTTTAAGAGTATAAAAGAAAAATGTCTCTGAACACTAAAATATGAACACACAGTTCATTGTGTTTTGTGCGTTTTCTTGACGAAATGAGGTACAAGGACGAAAAAAACCATGCAACCATGCAATAACGAGTACACAGTACACTGTGCTTTAAAGAGCATTGTTAAAATTCAGCTTGAAAACGATTTATTTAGGCCTGCTAACAAAGTGCTAATTTTAATTAAAGGATAAAATAGAACCAATATAAAAAGAAACACTGCAAAACATTAAATAATTTTATTTATATATATGAAGAGTTCAGATGCAATTCTGATGTTTTTCATGAAATTGGCATTTCTTTCTGGCTACTATGTATAGGTTTCTTTGCAAGTGGTACTTCTGAATGGGTTGGGGCTGCATGGGATTTAGCTCATTTGAAGTGAAAATACAACAAACGGAGAGCATTCACTCAGTAACATTATCTAATTTTTGACGAAGTTGGCTTTTACAGGTTTTTGCATCTAATCTCTTCATATATATATTCATTAATGTTTAATCAACCCTAACTGTGCCAAAATTTAATTCACTGCAGTCCTGGAGATATTAGTTATTTTCGGCCTTAGTTCAGCACAGCTCCGACGTCAAACAATCTACTTGACTGACCGCGCGCTCAACGCGCTCAAAATGCAAAAACGCACAAAGATAGCTGGAGAGCGTGACAGCTTGATTTGTTACAGAAAAGCCCATATAAATCAGAAATTGTGCGGATTTAAGATTAAGATCCTTTTATTCTACTTTCTGTCTCTCTAACAGAAATAAGGCGCAAAATGTTATATCAAACATATACATACATATATATTCCGAACGAGTGAAACAATACACAAACATTGTTTACATTCCGTTACATTAAACAATAGCGGAACATTAAACACCAGATTTTCAGAAATTCAGCATGCAAGTTGACACAATGTGGCAAAACCGAGAGCTACACATTTTAAATTTTCTGTAAGCCATTGCTATGAAAAATAAAAGAAATCTGTAAAATCTTTCTAGAATGATTCCTTTACACTTCACTTCACATTCCAGCATGTTACATTGATGGGATAGCTTGAACAAACGAACTCAATCCCGCTTAGGCAGTCAGCAAAGTGGTAGGTCGCCCCCTAGTGGTGGTTTTGATCTCCCACAATTCACCTCGTGGTTCACGAAAAATCTACATAATTATACCAAGCTGTTATAGCATCCTTTTTTGTATTTCTAGATTTCATTTAGCCTATAAATTTAACACCCTATAAGACCTCTTTCCCTAATAACGACAGACATTAGGTCTAAAGAGCCTTCTAGAATAATTCTAAGCTTTGCTTGCTAAAAGTCAAGTGAATACATTTTAAATTTAATACGTTTAAACTCGCATTGTAAAAACTACCACATATTGTAGGCTACGTATATATATCCTATACAGGCGAGTCTGTAATAGGTTTAGATGTAATTCTGCAGTTGTCCTGCAGGTGACTAGTCTGTCTCTTTATTGTGCACTTAAGCACTCGTACGATGATTTTTAAGTTACCTTATATATATTAAAGTTGCTCGAAACATGGACCACATCACAGCTCTTGCATTAACGCAAGAGTGAGGCACTGAAAATATCATCAAATTCAACAAACTTTTATGGACATATTCAATTGCACATCCTTCTCAAAGATGTTATAAGTATCTACTTCTTCAAATACAAGTAGCTTCTGTTTTGCTAATGCAAAACATACATACGTTCTTAAGACATACCCTGCAGTTTTTAAGCCACAACAGCAGACATAGCATGCATAATAAATAACGAGAAAAACAGCAGCACCAACAAACACGACGACCTTTCCATCCAGATCAACATACTCATTTTTTCATTTAAAAACATGTATACAGTAATTTGCAAGAGAGATGTTCGATAGTAGCCCATGCGAAACAAACCGATTCCTTACCATTCAGTGTGTGCTGATCGACGAAGACAAGAAACACAGCCTACTTCACAGCTCTTCGGAAAGCTTCATCATCTCAAAGTGTGCCAAACAGGACGAGCAGTTCTCTCTTTACTGTCAGCCACAGCAATGCCCAATTCGATGGAAGCGAATGTAGAATATAACCTTAAAATTAAAGCAGAATAAATTATCAACCGACAAAATGTTGAAAAGGCGGAGGCAAAAGAATACCAGACAAAGCAAGGTCAGGAGAAGAATGCAGCACTGTTTTGGGTAGGGATGCATACACATAAAAAGTTAACGCTCATGTGGCCTTAAGACACGTGACCAACTGGCAGCCAATAGAAGCTAGCGGCAGCTCGTAAAGTTGTACGGCAAAGTAGTAAATTTTCATAAACAACAACAGATTTATAGCTTCTCTTGGGAAAAGGACAGAGGTGGGGGCTGGTGAAGCAATGTTTGCAGCAAGGCGCCATTTTACAAATAGCTCACTGAAAAAGTAACTATAGATTTATCCACATTACAGTAAAATAACTAAACATTTGTAACATCAGTTGCATTGGTATACTGCTAATATTGTAACGCATAAACACCGATTTACATAATTAGGCTATTGCCTAAATATAACTAGATAATAATAATAAAAAATCTTAAAATTTAATAGCTACTCGTCTTCTAAAACCTATGTATTTTTCTTTTAATCGGAGAAACGACCACAATATACTTACTGTTTTACTTTGAAATGTATGTTTAACACTTACAGTCCAAGTCAACTGAGATATTACCACAGAAAAATATTTTGTATTTATTGTATTAAAGTTGTCATTATACGACCAATGTTATTGGTGTCCACATTATCACTGTGTGTTACACAATTACTTCTGAGACTCTATATGGCTTTATAGGCTATATGTTTACAGCAGGCCTACTGTTAATGCATGCAGTCTTGTCACCATCAGTACTGACTTATAGCTTAATGGTCGAAATATTAACGTAAACTACGTCTGAAGTCTAGCAGACATTAAATGACGTTTTATTAATAATGTATTAATGAGTGTATTTATTCATTTATTAATGACGTCACCACTCATCGTGACTAATTATATCATTCTTAGTTAAAAAAAAAAAATTAATGCATTTATTATAGCGTATTATGATTATTATATTTTTTATTACATTATGAACGATTATATGACTGTGAGGTAGGCCTTGTAAGTGTAGATCTTGGTAATTAGTTACAAGAAACTATTCATGGTTTCTAGGGTGAGTTGTAAATCTTGGGATCGGACACAACGAAAATCAATTACGCAACCAGATACGCATAGGAGATCCACTAAATTAAGACACACCGAGTAATTAATTTATTACAACAGAGCAGAGACATTAAAACGTTTACGACTTCACACATGCGTGAACAGCTGCATCAGTGGTTTAATGGATTTGGTTGTAGGACACGTCTCTGTTGCCTCTGACACTACAACAAGCTGTTTCAAATAAACGTGAAAATCATACCTTAAGTCCCATTTGAAGATACACATTGGAGAGGTTCTCTCCGTTCATGCTTGCTAAATGAATTAAGGGCGGGAGATGTCCAAGTGCTTTCTAAATCCCCGATGATCCGCAGATTGACCGCGTCATGCGTACGCAGTATTTTAGAAGCAGTCGTTTCCTCCTGTTGTAGCCTACAGACGACACATTGTATGCAAAGCAACATTTTTGGCCAGTGCTGAAAAGTACTGAGTGAGTGCTCGCTGCAAATGACTGTAAGGCATTCCACTTTAATTCTAATTCATATACTTTTTCATCCTGCTGAGTTGTTGAGCAGGAATCCTCGGTGTCGTTTTTACGAGCCAGGGTGATATACAATCCCATTATAGCCTGAGTTCATATTAAATCCCACTTCTCTGGCATTGGGCCCATGAAGTCACATGATCACTCCGCATGCACTAGACATCCAATGAGTATTGCCTTTGCTTTTTCATCAAACTGAAGGAACAGTAGTTAATCTTATGAATTAGCCCATGGACCGCTAATGAACACGATTATTATTAAAATTAGTAGGACTACTTGGAAATAAACTATCCACCGCAAAAAATGTGTTTTTGACTGATTTTGAGAACCGCACAAGTCAAAACAGATAACTTAAGAAATGCATTGCTTTGGCAAAAAGCCACATAAACAAATAAGCAAAAGGAAATAAAAATATTTGCTATAACAAAAGAATAAATAAATAAACCGTAAAACAAAAAAGTAGTAGCCTTGTTAACCCACAAGAAACACGTTTCACAATAAAACGCGGTGCAGTCCAAATAATTAAAGGTATGCCTATTTATTTTACATTAAGATATATAAAAAAAGAATATACTCAAAATACATTTTCGTGTTATTTAGGCTTTAAACAGATAAATCAGATGGTCTGTTAGGTTATTTTTCACAAGCCAGCACACAAGGTAACGCTGTATATTTTTTCCACATCACTTTACCGACTTAAAAATACATACAGCTTTGCAGCTTATTTCCTCTCCAGTTCCCGCTATAGGTACCGATACCACTTGTATTTGCACAGATGCCAGTCTGCTATTGTGCTTTTCTCCCTCAACCTAAAACTGTGTTTTTTGTCTTTTTTGTTTTGTTTTTAATTTTTCATTAAATCATATTATTATTTTGCGGACTTTAAACTAACGTGCCTAATTCATCTTTTACAAGATGAAGATTTCCATTAGCCTATACCAGTTAGTAAGTGTAATGTTGTTGGCTGTAATTTTTTGTATAGGCATTATTAAATCCGCTGTTAGTTTATTTATACATTTTCTATCATTCATTGCTGGTTTAGTTTAATATATTCTAGAATTTACCCAGCCACGGGTCATTTTTTTAATAATGCAAAAATGCAACGAAAAAAAAGAAAAGAAAAAGAAAAGTCTTTTGGTAGGCTACTTAAATTCTAATTAAAATTCGAAACCGTTATAAGTCAGACATGACTTCTGCTTCAGGGTTAAAACGTACTATAGCTAATTATTTTAGCTAACAATTGTTCGATAATAAAAAACTAACAAACTGCTGCCCAGTCAGCTTTTTCCTTTTTCTTTACTGTAATTTCATCAGACAAAAAAATAAACCAATGAAGATTTACAAAGCGGGAACAAGGTATTAAAATGCACTCAAACATAGTCGCGATTTTGAGGTTTTACTGACATCAAGTGGTCAGACTGTATAACAACGCACACAGCTGTAAAGATAGAGCGGTTTCGTTCATGCTGGGACGTCCACGATTAGAAAATGTGTTATGGGCAAATACAATTTTTTAAATGAAAGCAAGTATTTGAAATGTATTTCAATTAATATGATTTGCATTTAATCAGTATTGCTTCAAAGCTTCTGTAGAATTTGCACCGACGCCTCCATTTCACCGTGTAGACATACACAAAGGGTGCCGTAGGGCAAACTACAATCAGAGGCCAATAAAACTAGATTATTTCCGCTGGCTTTTTGTGCACATAGTCGAGTCTCTCTGAAAGCTAAGGGTGAACGAAGAAGAAAAAACACCTCTCCAAATGGGTGTCGGGCCTCTGGAAAAGGTCTAATTGTGTCTGGACGGCCATAAAGCCATTGAAAATGGAATGCCAATGTCTGTTGCCGTGTCTGCGATTCATTGCCTTGTCTCCGTGGTGAGGACTTTGAAGTCAAAGTCCCCTGCTATACCTGTGCCACTTAGGCACCCAGTATCTTATTCAAGATAAAACATGTTCATATTTACATTTTAACGTTTGAACTTAGTTACGTTGAGCAAAAGCACCTCTTCATATATCTATATCTGCATTTTTTTTCCGCAGATTCTCATGGTGCATTGCTCACTGGCCCCAGCTGTCGAGTCCTGTAATATCTCTGTTGTGTTGCGTTCTCTCGCCTCGCAGCGCTTTGCACACCATAAACGGTTATAGCAGTAATTGTCTTTTATGGCAGCATGCAGCTAACAACCTCATCTGCCAGGCCGGTCTACGGGCCTGTTCTCCCCGAGTACAAACTCGCCCAGCATAACCTGGCCTCAGAACACATTCCTCAAGAGTTGATGCAGTTCTGTAAAAAATACCCATCTCCTGGTATGGGTAAATAAATTTGCGTTATTTTAAGGCTTTTTTAAAAAATGATTGACATCTAAGGATGTTTTACAGCTGCACTATTACATTAGATTATATTTTTCATAAAATATTTCAGTAATGTTTAAATAGCATATATAAAATTAAACCAATGTACCAATAGGCCTATATAAAACAACAAAAACAACAATTCTACAGAAATGTAATTAAATACTTAATTTACCACGATGCAAAATAGGCTACAACTACAAAAATACATACATATATATATATATATATATATATATATAGGCCTAAACATAGAATTACATTTGTACGTAAAAACGTAATTTAATACATCATTCAACATAAGTGTTATTTAAAGGTGCAAGAGGACTACGGAGTCTAAGAGAGACGTGTTTGGAGATATGAAATGCTTTTATTATTCAATAAATAAAATCACAAATTACATCTGAGAAATGCAACAAAACTAAAAACTAAGTAAACTAACAATATGTGACGGCCAACAGACCATGAGGTATTTGAAAAGTTGCCTACAGTGCTTTTCTACATCTCAGTATTTGTTTACACTTATTCCCTGAAGTTCGCAGACTTCACCCAATATCACATCGGTTGATATGGCGTGAAAAATTTTGGTCGACTCAAAACAAATAGGTAGTGGTGACTAGGTAGCTGTGATAACACAATTGTCAATACAAAACAATTTCTAAGGACACATACAAAAGTAAATAATTTCTAAGGGTACATGATCATGTAGTCTACTCAAGTGTATTAACATAAACATGGGCCCATTTTTTTCTAGTGAAAATTTAGAAAACGCTACAGAACATAAGAAAACTGTTAATTTGCGGTCGGAAATACACACTGATATTGGCCTACTAAATACAACTGACGAGGATATATATCCACTCATTACTAATTAATTTGGTCCAAATGAAATACAGAAGTTTAAAGAATACCGCGTCAACGAGTATTTAAACATACGTCAAAAAATTGTGCCGTATTAAAATGGAACCATAAACAGTCTAGTCCAATATATCAAAGTATTGGATCCCAGCATGCTTTAAGAAAATGCTTGAATAACACAAAAAAATATATATATCCCACGACATTATTTCAATAAAAGGATGGATTTTCTCACATCCTCACCTACACGACGTGCTTCATTCTTAGTCGTCCTTCGTTCCATCTTTGTTATATTTTTTCATCTTCATCCTGCGATTTTGGAACCAAATTTTGACCTGTCTCTCCGTGAGGTTCAGCAGACGGGCGACCTCATACCGCCGGTCGCGCGTGAGGTAAGTGTTAAATAAAAACTCTTTCTCCAGCTCGAGGATCTGGTGCTTAGTATAAGGGCATCGTTTTTTACGCGTCGAGCTCGCGTGTAGCCAGTTGGACACAGGGTTGTCTGGGGAAAGGTAGAGGGTATGGAATGAGGGTTTCGAAATCAAAAGCGAGCAGAGAATGATTTTAACACAAGACCCTATAAGCTATAACTAAAATCCAGACCATGGCATAAATCACAGTTACCCAAACATATCAGGGCCTCGTAACAATCACGCCTAAACGGAAGTAGCTAAATAGCCCAGCATTTGACTAGAATGAGAATAATGGTAAAAGGCAGGAATTTATCAATAGTGCTAAATATATATTTAATATAACTGAACTCATATATCCCACCGTTTGTCCAGCCTTACCTGGATCAGCGCCCGGTTTCTCCTCTGTATCGCCTCCCTTGTCAGCAGTCCGGCCAGATACTGTCTCAGTGTCGGTAGAACATCCTCCGTTAGTGAAGTCTCCAGAAGAGAGTACGGCACGTGAACTGGCCTCTGTGTTGTTATCATTCGTTCTATTTATTTCAGGTTTGGCATGATAGTGATGATGGATCGTCGGTACCTCAGTGATGGGCAAACCACATGCAGAGTCCAAAAGCCAAGACTGCACGTAATCCCCAGCTACTGGAGGTTGCGTATGCGGCTGATACACTGACGGTACACCACTAGAGTAATGCGTCGTAATGTGGCTCCAACCCGAGCCTCCATAAACGGGTTGCTTTGCCGGGAATGTGCAAGGACCGAGCTCTGTATGGTCTGTGGGCAAAACGGAGGGCCTGTGCTGAATGAGTCCTGAACCCGAGGAGAAGCGAGTCTCCTCGTTGTCCGGCATAACAAGAGAGTCAACATAATATCCTGTCAGAGCTCCGGATGTAGACATGGCCAGGACGCACTCTCATTCATACACACACAAAAACACTAACACACACATACAGTAACACGCTCACAAAATAACAATCTGTGAAAATGGAGAGGCAATGGGCAACTTCCCCTCGCAAAGCACCAGTCAGCTAATAAGTTGAGAGCAAACTGCCATTTGATTGGGTAAGGTGCACACGTGACCATAGGGACGAAAAAAAAAAAATCAATGGAATTTCTGTAGGCTAAAAAGAAAAGATTTCTTTGTTTCTAATCTTCTCCTCCAAAAACAATCATGGAGCTACGATAAGAAATAAATATGGGCATATTTAAAATTGTATATATAGGCCTAGCCTATAATAAAGTAATACAAAAAGAAGATAAAAATTACAAAATTTGTTTACATTAACCTTTTAAAGCACAATCCCAATGATTGTTGTTTACAAAATTTCCCGTATCTTGTGAATTGACTTCATTCGTGCCTCTTTGAAGATATACATCATGGACAGGAATCGTCAGAAATGCATGAATTCAGTTATAACACACTATGGTAACGGCCTTTTTCAAATTCTGGCACAATGCGTGTTCCCTACTTGTTGTGCGGTTTTGGTTTGAATATTTTAACCACTGTGAAACAATAGTTACAGGTTCATGACGACCTGGATTCACAAGAGAAGCTACCATAGTCAGTTAAATTTTCACTTCATGGTAGCTGCAGGCGGCTACTGTTTGCATATTACCAGTATCAGTAGCATACCAATGTAAATGAAAGAATGCTCTTTATCGATATAAATCTTTGAATTGATTTTCCAGAATCTTCTGTGTTTGCACATTTCTGAAAAATATACAAAATCTACGTCGCAGCCAAACAGAAGCCATAAATACGAAAACATACAATTAGAACATCAATTACAACTTAAATAACATTTATCAAATTAGATGAATCTGCTCAACTGAAAATACATCATAATAGCTATGAAATTCAAAGTGACTTAATAAAAAGTGACAGTTAATTTTAAGCTTTAATTAACAAGAATAGTATTTGAAATAATAACAGAATTATAGCAAATTACTATTATAGCCTAATTATTACTATTGGTACGTGTTATTATAAATGCTGTTGTTGTGCGTTTTCTTCGGCAATCATTGGCTATAAATGTATTTCAATAATGTATCGTTTTGATATATATTATGTTTGCCAAACAAAAATAATTTAATAGACGTTATACAATAATATGAAGCCTATACCGGCAAGCAAACTAAATAATAAAACAAGGGAAAAGGAAAGGAGAAGAATAATGCAATAGATGAATCTCGATTACAAATTAGTCAATAAATACTATTAAAAATGTAAAATAATAAATTTATTTTTAGCTGATACAGAGTATACAAAAGAAGATAAAGTCTAATGCACATCGGCTCAGTAATTGTGAGCCTAATACAACAATGAAAATGCAATAATTTTATTTTTAATAATTAAATAATTGTGCACACTGTTTAATAGTCCATCAGTGATTGCCAGAAGGGCATTGAGAAGGATTTTACTATTTTACAGCAGGAAACGACACGACTTCTCAAAAAAGAATAGAGAGACGGAAGCAGCATGGCCCTTTGAGGCTGTAAACTGCACCGGGGTGTTTGTTAACACAACCTACTTTTACCATAGGCGTTATTCATGCTTTTTAGGCACAAATAAATTCCCTTTAGCTGTACTGGAGAGCCACCATAAAGACAATCTTTCCTTTTGTGTTCAGCCACTTCTTACGGCGCTAGGCGGAAACCGGGAAGGCAATTTCTGGAGCTCAGTGGCACGCCGCCGAGGTCGCTGTTGCTTACAGCAGACAAGACTCGATTGCCGTGTATTGGACGTAACCGAGGCCTTGTCAAGTGTCTACACCGAGTTCGACAATCAGTGCCTACGTTCAGTCGGAAAATACATCACACAATTTACGCCGATTGTGTTCAAAACGTGTTAAGCAATAATACCAAAGCTTTACACTTGATAGGAATTTAAATGAGTTGTGACTGTTTCGATGTCCACTAAAAAAAAGTAGATCTTAGGTTACGGACGAATGAAACTGGGGCAATTAAGACAGTTTCGTGTTGCAGAGTTTAAATATACAATCCCAACAACATGAAACTACCTAAACCACTCAACAGTCTGCGTTCAACTCTTCAGACAAAACTACTAATGGTCTCAAAACAAATCGCCCGCATTACCTTTTATATAAAATTTTTTAATGCATTTTCTATCAAACAACATGCATTTTTCGTAACAGCCAATACTTTTCATATCAGAATAGCATCTTACCTGTGTTAACTTGATTTAAACGAAACGGCGTTGCACAAAATGACTGCTTTCCATCGCCTGAAATCCGAACGTCTTCATTCTTCCCTCCATCCAGTCTGTACTGAGAGTAGACACTTAGAAAAGTGAGCCTCATAAAGTAGCCAGCAATAAAATGCCACAAAAGCAGACTAAACTCGCCATAATACCACGGTGTCTGTACATGTTGTGGCCCTTCGCTGAAGTATTCTTAAATACTGTGCATTTCTGCCGGGGATAATTGCAAAAAGAAATTTGACTTCAAAAATCTAGAACGTAACAGGATACATATTTATAACACTAACATTTCACAGCATAACCCAACAAAGGTCATGTAAGCACAAATGCAAAATATACTCACTAAAAATTATATGTTTAAGTTTGGACACTTACAAACATTTTATTTATCCGATGCCAGGACAATAAATCATTTTGTTTTTCCGTTTCGTCGCACAGAGGTTTCATACTTCGTAGTTCAAGGGTAGTTTTTATTTAAAGCTAAATAGATAGATAAATAGATCTACAGACGAAATTCGCAAACGTTACAATGGTTTACAATTCACTTGTAGAGAACTGTTTAGACTATATGCGATCTAAATTCACAACGTCGCTTTTGCAAATTTAGGATTAAAACGCATGTAGCATATAGCCAGGATAATTTGTATAAAAAACAAAAGGTATGTATTTCTTGAACAATGCGTATTAGGAGTAAAATAAAGAAATATGAATAGACTGCACATGCCTTTGCTATGTAATTATTAATAAAATAAACATTGCAATATATTCAATATATTTAATGGTTTATTTTGCACAGTTTTAACATACTAAACATAGTCTACCTACCACTAGACATATGGCGTGGCAAAGAGCAAAGCGAAATAATATTAATAGGCTACGTAAAAATATGGAAACACGTGTTATATATACATAAATACACAGCAATTATGTTCTGTACGTATGTATGCGTGTGTATAGGCCTATACACACACACACACACACACAAACGTGAGTGTGCACGCGCGTTTACATATGATGGGTGCGTATATATATAACACGTATACACACACACACACACACACACATATATAGCTGTATATGTATATAGCCTATAACACTTGTATGTATGTTTGTGTGTGAATGTATATATACACATACACACACACACACACACACACACACACATACAAGTGTTATAAGGTGTATATATATAGCCTATATGTATTTATGTGGTTGATTTATATGCATTTTTTTATTTATATGAATATAGATTAAACTAAATTATAACCGTGACAGACGATCTTTCTCTTTTTTCCGATTTCGATGGTGATTTTGGAACTGGGCTAAATTTTGACTTGCCTGTCTGTCAGATGCATACCGCGGCTGGTTTCTAGGCGGCGCTCCTGAGTCAAGTACACCCTGCAGACTGTAGAGGAACTTCTTCTCCAGCTCTTAGATTTGTTGTTTGGTGTAAGGACAGCGCTTCTTCCGGAAAGTCTTCTGTTAGCCTTTTTGCTGCATGTCCATGTCTCAACACTCCATGTCAATGTCTCCTATAGCACAGATAGCACATTTAAGGTAGTCGTTAAGCTGGGGCTGACAGTTGTGTTGTTTCATGTAGGCTATTTTGTGTAAAATGGAAAAAAATAAAAAATAATGTTTTTTTTGTTTGTTTGTTTTTGTTTTTACTTACAGACGTTTTTAATAATGTATATTGATAGCAATGTCACACTCGGTGGACACATTAAGGTAGCCTATATAAACATTTAAAATTTTGTTTTATTTTTTTACTGAGCCATGCAGCCATTCTATCGCATAGCATTTTATGTTTATGTTGTTTAAGAGTATTTTTCTGTCAGTAAGTGTATGAATATGTAATACTAAAATTGTATGGATTTTTATTAATTTTCAATTCATTTGAAAATGAACGTGCTATTTAGCTTTATTATAGATTCTGCACGAGGTGAATATATGCATGACTAAAAAAAGGTATGTTAGTAATAAATGAATAGTATCAAATATATATTAAAAGCCAGATCTATAACAGACCTTACCTTTGCCACACTGAATCTAAGTCTGACATATTTCCCGAATGTGCTACGTTTCCTATGACTTTTCCTCATCATCTCCATCTTGTTTGCATGATAATAGAGTTGTGGAAGTCTAAATAGGCAGCCACTGCAGTAGCGACTAATCGTCTATATCCCGGTGGATAGCACAAGCCCGACGCATACCGGGAACCATAATCCATAATGCATATCCGAGGCTCGAAATTCTTTGATGTCCTGAGGACAGAGGCAACATGTATTAACGATGCGACACGACCTGCTCCAAACCACATCGTCATGCTGGTCCTATGGTTTGAGCAGCCACAAATTTTGCTGGGTTGTGAGTCATGTTGCTTTTCAAAGTAAGATGCCAAACTCCAGTTACTGATGCTTATCTAGCTGCCAGGTTCAGTCCCCTTAGTAAATTAGAAAATCCAAAAGGCACTCAATCTCTCCTGCGCTAACACTTCCCACGCCATTACCGGGAAGTGTTTTGGGGATAGTGCATGAAAAACCTCATTGGTGGTCATTTACCTCGTTTGACAAGCTGGGTGTGCTGAGGTGTCCTAGTTCAATTCAGTGAGCACGCTTCAACCAGTTGGAGCATGGAAACACAAAGAGCCACACCCCTCCGAGCCTGCGTCACCTGTCTGTATAGCAGCAACGTTTGGACGGCAGAGAAGACCAGATGTGGAACGACTAGATTCTCGCACTATGCGCCATTCCGCGCTCAACTTCGCGCACACGAGCTAAAACATGTGTGCATGTGTGAAATTGCGGGTTGCCACAATATTTTCACCCTCGGTGTTCGAAAAATACACAACGTTTGAAAACATGCATTAAAATTCGAATAAACAGGGTCAATTAACAAGGACATAAATTTTCGAATTTAAAACATAGATCCAGCGGATAGATCGAAATTGGGAGAGTCAGTATATCAACAGCCTACGCGTAAACATCAAAACATGTTATTATATAATTATTATCAAGCATTTGTAGAATTATGTCTGATACAAAATAACACTACTGCTGTTTCTGATGCACACATTAGAAAGTTACCGTCTTTAGATTCAACGTAGGCTTATTATTATTTTTTCACATCCTTTTAAACATCCACACGCTAAAGCAAAAGGCAGACAGCACAACGTTTCTTCGGTTCCAGATCCATGCTGTATTGACACTGACAGTGGCTTTCAGACATTATAGGCTACCCTTTATGGCTCTCTCGAAATTTTAGTTGTGTTTTTTAATATAAATAAGCTTGATCTAATCCCTATTTACCTTTTATGAATTAATGTAAGTAATTTAAGCAACAGTGAACATTAAAAATAATGTTGCAAACACTACATCCCCGCTTTCGTGTTCATTCTTTCTTATTTTATACAATTTTCTGAATCATAAACCTTTGGTTAAAACTGTGATAAAGCTACAGAAAACGTATTATTGGTTGTGGTTGTATTTTCTTGTCTTTATAGCTATATCATACGCTACATAATCCAAGCGCTTAAAACAATAAATGTATCTTATTAGTGGTCAGACCGGAGTATGTGGGAAATATACTGGCCTAGGTTTAGGCTAACAGGTCTAATAAAGTTAGGCCTAATTTGGGGACTATAACAGGCACTTGCGCATGCATATATTACTATTTCCGTCTTTATCGTATAACACATAACAACCCATTACTACATATTTGTCGATCTAAACGTGCTATTTCATAGGCCTATCTATTTTAAAGCTATACCGGCCTAAGCTGAAATATAAATGTTATATAAATGTTAATAACCTCAGCCCTTTCATTTCCAGGTTTCTTTGTTCCCAAGATCGAATTCGCTGTAAGAGAAACTCAAGAACAGAAATCTCACGTTTTATTACTATCAGCGGAAGCATTTATTTTGCACTAGAGACAAATAGTCCACACGCACTGTAACACTACCCGTCCGTCTGCTCTCACCTCTTCATGCTGTTACTTGAGTCATAATGCGGAAAGGCACGATTAGGCTACGTATTACAATTACAAACCATTTTAAATTACACGATTCAATTTGTCAACGGGAGAGAATAAAAGAGTTGTTCGTGTTCATGTTCAATCATCGCTGAAAGCTCGAATGAAAGAAGTGCGTCATTTTTGAGACCAGTTAATCCTGGATTACAGCAGGCTATAAATTAGCTTGGTCACTTTTGAATTTTTTTTATATATATATATATATATATATATACGCAAAGATATACAAAGATACACGCGAAACCTCTTTAGTATATCCTTAATGGATTTATTAATAGATGGAGCATAGTTCATTTGCCATAAACTTCTTGATTCAGTGATAAAAGTGAATTTAAATACCCTCATATTTTACACTATCATATTTAATATAATAAGAACACTGGACATTTAACGCGTGTTCTGTTCCAGACGGTTAAAGTTGTGGAATGTTTTAGTGACTAGATGAATTTAAGGTAGTGCTGTCGGAACACCTGCAGGGAATTTGGTATATTTCCAACCCTTTATCGACCATATTATATATATATATAGCTTTTGCTGTGTTGATGTTGCCACAAAACAAAGATTTGGCATTCAGACATTTAAGTCTGCACTGTAAAAAAAATTGCTGTAGTTATGCAGCTGGTTTGCCAATAACTTACTGTAGATTTATAGCCAAATTTATTGGCGACAGTTTGTTTAAATATAAATGAACAATAAACAAAAACAAGTATTTTATCTTTACAGAATAAAACTATTAATAACAGCCTCATAAAAAGCATTCTGGGAAACAAAAATCCTAATATTTTTTCCTAATATTGGTTCCCAGAAATGCTTTGCATGAGGCTGTTATTTTATTTAATTTGTCCTGTAAAGATTTTCTATTATTCATTTATCTTTGAATAAACCGTCGCTGTAAATAGCATAAATTTAAATCTACGGTAAGTTACTGGCAAACAGCGGCGAATAATACTGTAATTTCTACAGAAATAGCCTATGTTACAGTGCGCGAATACGCTGTTCAATCAATGATCCACGGCCATGACATTGATCTCACGAGTGCCTCCCAATGGAGGGCATTTGTACCTACTCGTGGGACAGTTTTCACTGCAAGTCAATATGTAAACAGATAAAATAAATAATAACAAAAAAAAATATAGAAAACAGAGAAAACAGCACAACGCACGTCAGGAAAACTTTTAGTTTGATATTAATACAACAGGCAGAAAGCACACGAGCGCTCCTAAAAGCCGCGCGCGTCAAAATCCTTGCCTCTGTCCCCTTGAAATCGTGGCAAATAACCTTGGTTCTCAGACGGTTTATGACACCACACTGCAATTGCCCAAATGCTTCAGACACAGACAGCGTTTATGGTCGTGTTGCTGAAGCAACAAGGAGGATGTCCCCGTAATTAGGCGGATATTCCTCAGCGCCTCAAAGGATGCGCCAGCCAGGCCATGTCGCTCTGCAGCAAGCAACCATAAAGCGCAGTCTTTCGCTCCCCCTCTCTTCCACTTTCTACTTTCTTTCTCTCTCCCCACTGTCTTAGTTTATTGCTCTTAGGCTGTCATATATGAACACTACGAGTGCGGCCATAAACATCCATATGATAACTGCAAATACTACTGCAACCACTGTGACGGTAAAAATGTAAGGTAACAATTTCTTCTTGTGGTTTGAGAGGGAGTTCTTAACAAAAAGAAGAAAAACAAAACATTGCTTTTTTTATAAATGCACATAATGTTCAAGTGTATGCCTCATGCATAATACATATTCACACAATTCTAGATATATGTGAAAAGAAAACGGTGTACTACAAATATACGTTGTACCCCTTTAATTTTTTAATTTAGGAAGTTTATGTCATAAAGAAGATTTTCTGGATTACAATCAGCCAAACTCTATTTTAACCCCTGGATTATGTTCATAGCGGTGCATGTAAAAACGTCGTTCCTTAAGCCTGAAAGAATCTGTCTTAAAGATGATTTTCGAGTCCGAAAATGTTTATGATTGGGGATGAGATTCAGCGAAATTACACTGCTTTATATCTGTGTTCACAGAGTTTGCTGCAACTGAAAACTTTGGATGATCAGATTTTAGTCAGTACACTGTTGCTTGACTCTTTTACATTCCAGAGACGGCCATATACACCCAAGTGTTATTGCTTAATAATTGTTCACTAACAACGATACATGGAAATTATATATTTGGTGGCAAATCAAATAAATAATTTGAAAACTGGGAGCAGTCACGCTAATATTTTAGCAGTTTTTTCTTTCATATTTGGTCACATCAAAGTCTTAGGCCAACCTGTACAACATTCCTCCACAAAACAAATTAGCACGCCATAGGAAAGGCTTGTTTAGACCCAAATATTTCAGCCAGTTTCATTCAATCTGCGCGTGTCCATCACAACCGCAAGCGGAATAGTCCATGTTCAGTGTGCATCACGAGCTCTTAATTAAACCATCTATTACGAGCACAAACAACCCGTATTTAAAATGTAAATTTCAATGTCCTATATGCTCTCTATAATTGTATACACGTGAATGGAGCCTTGCCACGAACTTGAAGTTAACCGCTGAGAGTCTGTACCGTCTCCTGTGTGATCTCATTACTGCAGCTGTTGCATTGTATCTGTTTGTTATTTCCTTGCCCTAGAGCAGTGGGTTGGTACTGTAGTACTGTAACCGGTCCCGATTTAGTTTCTTTTCCTTCATCCGCCGGTTCTGAAACCAAATTTTCACTTGGCGATCGGTGAGGTTAAGCATCCGCGAGAGCTGTAGTCGTTTCTCTTTGTTGATGTACACGCTGAAGAAAAATTCCCTCTCGAGCTCCCGGATTTGAAATTTTGTATAGGGACACCTCTTCTTGCGAGCCCTGGGTCCACCTAACAGAAAATGAACATTAAACAAATGATCGTCATGACTTAAAAAGGCTTATGAAAAATAAGATTATTATATAGCATAGGCTACACGAAAATAAGTAAGTACATGCTATCTATTTATCTATTGCTGTCATTGTTAAGGTTAATAAATACAAAGACAAGTCTAAATGTAAAGTTTTTATGTATTACAAATAATTAATAGATTTAAAATATATAAGTTTTATACTATAAATATATATAATATATAATATAATATAATATAATATAATAATATAATATATATGTAATAACTTATATTTACATTTAAAAAATGCATTCATCACCAGAAAATAACTCAGCGCGTGTTGCTCTGACTGTTGTAAACAATCCTGCGGCCACTTTTAAAGTTCAAGTTAAAAATGCGCTAGCTTTGAGTCTTTTCATGGCCAATTTCAATTCCAAGCACGTGATTCTCACAGTTTATATGTAGCCTAGGTTTTGTTGGGGAAATCTCAGGCCCTCCATAAACCTTATACGCTTATAAAACAGCATATAAAAATTTTAACAGGAGCGCGCAAGATTGCAAACTTTCTCGCATGACAGTCTCGCTGAGCTCAGACTTACTGCTCGCGCCGCTGGACTTCTCCTCGTTGTTTCCGGAAGAAGATTCGGGGCTACTGGTCTCCTGTCGCTCCTTTCCTTCGGGCTCCTGCTCCGGTGCGGGCGCTGGTTGTTTGCTGGAGTGCATTTTATCCCTCGCTGCATAGTCGCTGTTCGCCACACTTTCCGAGCCCGCGCAGGCGGTGTCAAAAAACTGGTCAAACGCTTGAGGAAGCACACCGTTTCTTCCAACATTGCCGTAGAAATTGGACGCGGAGGTCGAGTTCGATGAGTGATAATACGCAGATGCATTATTCTTGGGGAACATTTCACCAACTGTCGTTGCCGCTGGTAAACACTCCCTGTGTACTATGTCCTCCGACGGATAACACTGAGCCAGTGGACCCCGGTGAGGCCATTTACTGGACGCGTCAATAGCATAGTCTCGGAATGTAACCTCCCTGACATGCTGTACCTGAGGCAGGTTAGATGAGTACGAGTAGGTAACTGGACGAGAAGACGGGCTTTGGGAAAGGAAAGAGGGCAACGTGGAGAAATCAGCCCCCGGAACGTAATACGTGCAGCTGGGCAGATACATGTTGGAGCCAACAGAAACCCTCTCGTCAAAATCCATCATTGTACCCGCGCAGCTTCTAGCTTGGGCTAGCGAGACCTTTACGCAACGCCCACAACATAGCTCTCATGTGCGCGTGCCTCTTACCCGAGTTGTAGGGGTATCCGCGAGGCAGAAATGTTGAGACGTAAGATGACGTGGAAATCTATCTCCATCCAGTCCAACTGTGGCCAGGATCACGTGACCTAGAAATGAAATTGACAGATCCCCGCTCTCTTGTTTTGCTTGTATATTGACAGTGAAAGGTAATTAATGGCAGTTCCAAACCGTTTCACGAAGTTCAGACTGAATTACGAATGGATTTCTAATTGGTTTGCGAATAGGCCAACTAGTTTGTGATAATTAAAACGTTCTCTGTTTAACATAAATAATTTGCACAGTGTTTGACTGACTGTGATTTTTAAATGTACAAATAGACGTTATGAAATTAGATAAAAAAAATAGGCTACTGTAATCTATTTTTAGAATTTTGTAAGTCAAGAAAAGAGTGTTTGCTACTTAAGGCTTGCGAGCGATCCATGGCTACTGTCTATCGTTACACCATCGGCGTCAAAAAAGCCGGTAGCTACATACATGTACATGTGGCTTCTGTAATCCAGACTTCCTATAAAACACTACCCTGCATTTGAAAATATTTGCACGACACCATTTGCAGTCTTACATCTTACATTTTAAAGCTATTATTAGGTTATTTGACACAAAATGCATGCTTCTAAATCAGGAATCATAATTACTCATATTAATAATTAGCTTAGGTCATTGCTTTTTTGTAGAAATTTTGCAGTAGCTATAAAATCCTTCTAAACCATCGTCACGCGACGAACGAACTACATAAAGTATTCAGTAGGTGTACTGAATAAATGACACATTATGCACACTTACCTAAAAGGGCCTAATTTTATTTAACACAATTCCACCACGTTTTAGATATCACATGCATTTTGTCCCGGCATCTATAGAAAACAGTTTAATTGACTTATGGACAGCCTGAGAATTAATGAGTTTAACCGTGGTTCTTTAACCTGGATTAGGCTAGTATAGGCCTCACTTTTCCACAACACGTAACCCTTAATCCTCCTGCACACTGCGTGCCTCCGAGGAACGCACAGGGAGGTGAGTAACATGAGCCTCATTTAGTGCAACTTCCATAAAGTTTGTAAGGTGTGATTGTCGGACTTTTTAGGTTATACTACTGATATGGTCACTATATGCTAATAAGCTCTCCGTGCTAATTAGCTAAATTATAGCCTACAAATACCTGCCTCTTCGTCAACTCAAGACAAATTCCTTGCCGTGTGCTGGAAAGCTTTCAGCAGTAATTTGCGGCCCGATTGCAACGGAAACCTGCGATGGGTAAAAGCAGAAATTTTAATGCAATTTGTATGTTCTACATAATGCGTCCATCTTTTTACTCTGGTTTTAACACTAGAGGCTTCCTGCTCAACCAAAATGAGGTCACGCAACATGCAACTATAAAGACAACACTTTTTCTGTAACAAAAATTAAAAAAATAAAATAGTTTAAACAAAGGAATAGTTCGAATAGTTTTGCTCTTTTCTTTGTGTCACAGTGTATCTGTGTCTAGTCTGCCATTGCGGCCCACACCCCCAACCCCTTCCCTCAGGTTTACAGACTTGGCTGTGCGGTCGACTTCAAGTTCGGGGAGGGGGACGGGCTACCGCCCACCGCGCGAGTCTGAAAAAGAGAACGAACAACAAACGCCACGCAAGCCACTATATGCCCCGGATGGAGTTTCACAAACTTTGCTTTCACATTGAGAAACTTTACAAAGGAACGACAGAGAGCAATATAAAGTGACAAGTAGGAAAAACAGGCACTTGGGAAAAAAGAAAGAAAATAAAAAAACGAAACCTCCACTTCAATTTAATATAGGCCTGCATAGCCTCTTTCACATACTAGAGTAAATATACCTATCACACACTGCAACATGTCGTTTTGAAATAACTGTAACCGTAAATGTATCAAAATAATAACTAGTGTAAAGCAAAATAATATTTTACATGTTTTTGCAGTTAAAATGATTGTGTATCTATACTGTGAATATAACTTTAGGAACGACTAAACTGTCTGTTATATTTATACAACGCACAACAGAACAGTTTGTTTGCAACCCTCTGCTTTATTAACGTGTTTGGGAATTATTGCACTGCTATTAGAGTCCAAACTAGATTACAAATGATACAAAATAAAATCTTTTTGTTAAAATGCGTGCAGCTATAAAGATAATTTCAAATTAGCCTAATAAATACAATTACACTGCAAAGTGATGATCAAATATAGTAGTGTAATGTGCACAGTTAATAACAAAAATAATGGTAATTTAATAAATAATGTTTGGTTGCGATACACAGACCTAATGTCATTTAGCGTTGATTTTCTTTGTGAAGTCCGTTGAGGATAAAACGTAAAAAAGATTTTTAACAAAATCTAAATACTTCTGAAATGGGTATAAACTACAAAAAAAAAAGCACCAAAAAAATCACGTAGTAGTAACTTTGTTTGAAGTTTAAAGTTGAGGCGTAATTCGTCTTACTCTAAGTTAAGTGACCGAGAACAAATATATTTTGTGTATTTTTTTAAATAAATGCATAGTTATTGTGTAAGATATGAATAATTATTTATAGTGCACGACAATTGAAAGAATGACTGCGAATGCAATAAAATCATGACTAAAATATTTACATGCACGATTAACTATTTGTTTACAAATGTTAAAGCACAAATAACTGTTAACTCAGAATATTATAAGAGAAGCAAGTTTAAGACAACATAAACCAAAAGAGCTATAATCATAACCAAGCGTAACCAGAACAAAATCAGTTACCCTGAATAATGTGTTTCACACGATCTGAATTTCAGATCTATGCTGAGTAAACATAAACAACGTTGTATCAGACTTCTTTGCATTTAGCTCTACCATCTACATCACTCACTAGAAGAAGTGTGTTGTTTACTTAGTAATAAAATGATTCGGCCAGGTCGTGTTTTGAAAAACAGCGCTATAAATGAGCAGACAAATGTATTTCTGTATCTGACAAAGAGCGTCTTTGATTTCTTGTGAGGTTATTAGTGTAACTTCACAAAACCAGCAACATGTGTGGAATGCAGAAAAATTAATTTTAAAAAGTCAGTAGGTTATTAACACGTTTCTGCGCACAGGCCTTCAACGGAGCTAAAAAGATACATTTCTACATCAAATTCATTATTTAGAAGTTGGCAAGTTTAAATTTATTTATTTATTTTTCCTCTAAAACAGACTAAAACAGATATACGCTTGAGATATTGTCTGTGGCCTTGGCTTTCATTGTCTAGACGACCACCCCGAGGTTTAACTCATTTTAATGGCGCACAGAATGAAACCTGAGAGAAAAGCCGCGCCATTTTAGCCATTCACAAAACCCAAATCTGTCTCACAACACATTCTGACATTCTTTCATGAAACATTCAATTGCTTAAGCCAAACTTAGTATCACCCAAATATAAATAAAATGCATTTAGCAATGCATTTTTATTCAAACGTTTCTTTTTCTCACTAATAGCATACATTTAAATTATATCCAAAGGTTTACATTTGCATGTTATTTAGATTTATTTAATATTTTAGTTTATATATATATATATATACATACATACATACATACACAATTTTAATTGCAGTTTTATATTTTTCTATCAATTGCGACAACATGCCAAATGTTAAAACTACGGTTTTAAATGGGTTAAAACAATTCAAATGAAAATAACTTGAACAATTCAGTGTTTCTAGATATGATAAATGTTTCTAGTGTTTTAAAATTGCTTGTAAAATTTGTTTAATCTTGATTATGCTTGTACAGCACTTTGGTAAACATTTGTTGTTTTTAAAAAAATGATTTGATTTAATTTGACAGGTCCTTATTAAAATAGCCCTCAATAGTTGAATTCGGACAGGTCGCTAGCTAATCGACATCAACAACAAAAAATATAGGTCTAGCTACAAAACGAAATGCAAAGAAAAAATAATTCCACCGAAAAAGAATAGCAGATGTGATACTATTTTTGTCCTTTAGATGGCGCCAGAAACTAGATTTACTAATGAGCATAGGATTCCTGAATGGTCAGAATGCGTTCACTCTCTCCAGACTACGTGCGCGCACTTGAGACATTACGTCAACACAACAGACAGTACACACACACACACAAAGACGACGCAGAAAACTGAAACGTGAGTTCGGAAAGCCTAAGCACATAACTATTGCTAATTCTTTGGTTTACTGTGATTTGAATATTGCAATTCTCAAATGTAAATATGGGTGTATATGGAGATACAAAAAAACAAAACAACCTGAAAGCCTTATACATAATAATAATAATAACAACAATAATACACTATAAATACAAAGCAGATATAAGACAGTTGTTACAAGGAATCATAATTATAATTATTAGACCATAGAGGTTGTAAGATATGCCAATTCACACAGAAAAACTTCAACTTCAGATTTAGCTGCAAAATGAGTAAAATATGCCTTGACACCAGGGTGGTATCATTTTCTCCCTAAAACGTTGAAATGCACTTTCATAATTGTGCCAACCAAGAGTTAAACAAATGACTGTTTTTATAACCTATTTTTGGTCTGCAGATTAATCGATTTTGTCTGCGATAATGCATAGTTTGAGAATTTAAAGTTTACAGTTGTATTCCCATCTTGATATAAAATCATGCAGAATTGAATAGATCATAAGATTTATTTTTACTGTATAATTTAGCAAACCACAGTTTATTGTTGAGGAAAGCTTTTTACGCGTCTGATCTTGAGCGTGTGGCTTCTATGCCAAACAAAACTACAAATATCGTAACATCAAACCTGATCTGAAGTGATTCATGGCATGACTACAAAAAAAACTAGGCAAACTATTTTAAAAGCTAGGCCTACTTTACTCAACAAACAAAAAGAAAGATCAGACCGTAACACCAAAATTCGAGAGTATTCAGCAGCAACAGAAACATAATGGAAGATTATTCCAAATTCTAGGTGTTCTCATACTCTATCTTAAAAAAAAAACTATTTAAAATGTCGCATTTTTTAAGAATAAAAAAAAATGAAATAAAATGTATGGTATGTCATAAAAGTAGTATCAATTAAAACGCCGGAGATTTGATAAACACACGATGTTCTTATAGGACTCTTGTATACGTATCGTCATGTGTAATTTAAATAAATCAACATATATCTATAACACCTCTTTTCTAGCTCAATCAGTTCATTACGCGGCAATTTAAACGTTAAGTGCTTGTAAAAATAACTGTAATTGTACATGAACTTAACACTATTAACGATCATTTACATTGCCTGTTGATTATAATCATATTCAACAAGCCATTTTAGCTCAACAACAGCACAGGCAAAACTTTATTGTTAATATTACAGTTTAAAAAACCCACACGCAATTGTTAACTGTGTTCGGTTATTTTTTGTAGGCTACATATTTTATTGTTTGAGTTTATTTTTTCTTATTTTATATTATTAATACACATACGCTGTGCAAAATAAGTGTATGATTATAAAGTGTACGATTTATACATAAGAGGTTATTGTGTGCGATTCAATCTGTACAGATATTTCTTTTTAAACTTTATTAAATGCAATAATTAACATGACCAAGACCAGCCGCTTGACTTGACATTAGTTCATCGGAAGATGGCGCAATTGCTCTATCATACAGGTACACAGCCACCTTTTCGCAGGCACTCGAGAGCAAATCCAAATGCATCGTTTCTTGTTGCAGACTATGGACAAGAAAAAAATGTATTTTCACAAAGACACATATTTTACACTCCATAAAGTTTTGGATACCATCCAACAGGCCCGTTACTTGCTTTGTACCAACTAGCTACTACATTTTCAAAGAACTAGTCAACGTGTTAAAATTAAGTTAAGTGTTCTTGCTATATTAATTGTTAATAGTATCGTGTGCTTTGATTTTGATGTTGCAAATTATTACGTCACCTTGCATATTTTTCTTATGAATGGTTTATTAGGACGGATTTGCGCAACACTTAACAACGACAAAACACACTTACGGTAATCTTTAACACACAAACACACACAATAAGTCTATAGTGAAGGGTATATTATTTGGCACAAATATAAACAGATTGTACATGGCCTTAATAAACTGCAGGCTCCATACCTCATATTCGCCAGCATGAGACGAAATTTCATGAACTTGAGATTTGGCGCAAAGTATAATTTCAATTAAAATCGACACTGGAGGTGGTAAAAGAAACATCGTACCACACTGTAAAGAGTTACAGTCTCACAATTTCAATATCCAATGTATTTCTCCCCACAAGATATTTTTGGTGAACAGAAAATAATCTCAACAAACAAACTTATCTGTTGGCCCTCTTTGTCCTGAGATGGTAATATGGCCATACACCGTTTGCAGCCAAGAAATGACGCACCGCGTCACCAACAACCCTGTCCGATCCAAAGTGGTCACTTGAAAGCGGTAGTCCAAGGAAAACAAATATTCGTTAAAACGTCTATAATTTCATAGCTTTGGATGTGGGCCATCGCTGTTTAAAATTGTTCAATTGCATTTACACAGAACAAAGCTAACTGCTGCTTTTTAATTTGTTGACCACTTTTTTCTCCTTTACCCGTCGGTTCTGGAACCAGATAGTAACCTGTCGTTCAGACAGGTTGGACTGAGCGGATATCCGCCTGCGTTTGTCCTTGGTGATAAACTTGTTTGCGGCATACTCCCTTTCAAGCTCCTTCAGCTGCACCTTGGTGTATGGAACGCGCTTCTTCCTCCCGCGGCGAAAAGAGCTACCGTCTGCCCCTCCGTGAGACACTGCCTCTGGAGATTAAAAAAAAGTATTCATATATGGTTCAGATGAATAGTTTAAGGGTGTTTTGTTATATAGGCAACATGAACATATTTTGACAGCTATAAAAAAAATGTATTAATTCTGTGTAATGTTTGTTTGTTTCTTATTCTGGCATTAGCCTCACCTGGTATAGACGACTTCCACACGTTTCCCGTCTGCGGCTGCTCTTTGGTGCAGTAGACCTGCCCGTTCCAGCCACTAGTTGTGATAGCCCACGGTTGGTAACTCTCCATTGGTAATAAGGACTCATGCCGGGTCTCTGCAGGCCCGCTCATTGCCTGCACTACGGGAACATCCAGATAGCTGGGTACTGGTTGATAGGGGCTCGAGGCGTAGCTCGAGTAGAAGGCAAACTCTTTGGCGCGCGAGCTGGTGTAATCTTCGCCTGTAGAACCGGACGTGTCCATGTATTTTTCCCCGTAAGGTGAGGCAGAAGCGGGGGACTGGGCGCATGTCTTCACACCTCCAACGCCCCCATGGTGGTGGGACATTCGGCAAGGGTAGTATCCACCGCCACCGAAATATCCGTAGGAAATTGAAGCGCTGGCTGAACCCTGGACGGCTGCGCAGGGGCTGCATTGCTTCCCAGGCTCACCCGCTCCAGCGGCAGCCACCTCGCTTGACGGATAAGCAGCGCTGGGAGCGAGAGAGGCAGGGTGAGCCATCAAATTCCTGCACGGGCTCGGCGAGAAGTTACCTCCCGTGAACCCTTCCATATTCTTGCCGGTGTCGTCCAAAACGCCACCGTTATCATAGAGAAACATGACCGGGTCAATCCAGCGCGGGCGGAGAAGCAGTGACGTTGTCATAGCCCGTCGGACATTGAGACGTATGGCTCTTTTTTGAGAAGCCCCGAGACTGAAAAAGAGGAGATAGTCGATTCCGCGAGAGTCAAGCGTCTCTGACGCACCCTGCGCACAACCCGACTCACGCCTTGATTGGCTCAAAACTGGTCATGTGATATGTAAACGAGGACGACAATCAGCTCAAGTGCTAACAATTAAACCGAGAACAAATCCGCTGATGTGAGATGCCAATCTGTCAAAGGACAGATGCTCTAAAAGGTGAAGGGATGCGTAAGTTAATAATCGAGAAAATGAAGAATGGTGTGGTCCTTCAGGAGATTTCATCTCTGTAGCCAATTTACTAAAAGCCTAAAACAAATGTTGCAATAGTGTTTTGTTTTTTTAAATAGCCCATGGCTCTGGAGTAAACACCGAACTAATACTGCAGTTGGAAGCGAGTAAGATCATTAATAAGTAGCCTACATTTTTGCAAACATCCAAGAGCCATTCGTGAGTTGCTATGCAGTCCTTGGTGGTTCTTCAATCAGCTTAAAGATTAGGGCTTCAATAGAGACACTGAATTTTTTTTTAATGATTATTGTGTCTAGTGATAACTGCTTAAAAACGGGAATAGTTATTACATAATCGTCAAAATAAAATAAAAAAGTAACAACAAAGGTAAATATCTGACACATTTCTTTACATCCTGAGATTTTAGGCTGGCTTTTATTCAACAAAATTGAAAGCGTTGCATGTCTTGTAATGCAATACAAGTGTGCTAAAGCAAGCCCAGGTGTGCCTTTTAACGATTAACAACGAAATCTATTATTTTCACGATACTTAGAAAATTGGTTGCAAGTGATGGCAGTTAAAGAAGAACGTCCAATTTTTGAACGTGGCATGAAGTCCTGCTGCGGCGGCTTCCGTTTTGTTTACAAGATGCGGAGACAGAGAACACCCCCTTTATTCATCTGTGCTTTTTACGCGCGGGGCTGACGCGTCTGCAGGCCAAGGTCAAGTTGAAAGTTGCCGTCTGGCCGCAACACTATGCCTGTTGGCCTATTCAGGCTTTGATGGCCAGTCTAAAAGCTTACAAAGGAGAGGAGTCGAATGGTGAGAAATCTTTGGTGGATGAGATAAGTCACAGAAGCCTTACTTTTACTGGTCAGCCACTGTTAGCGAATCTGTGAAAAATTATACAATGTAACACCCTTTACATTCGATGTTGTATTTTAACCAGTTAGATGTGGGTTAGAAAGCAGCTGGGGTTTGTATTATTGTGTTTGAAATTAAACTGTGTATTTAGGTACGACTGATGAGAAATGCCAAAATAAACAGGATTGTATTGCACGGGCGCCGCGTACTCCGATGCAAGGATAAAATCTACTAATTTCATGATGTTACAGGAAAATGGTGGTTTTTTTTTTTCGAACAATGACACTAAGAAGTTGCAGTTCAAAGCGCGTTTATGTTACAGATATTTAAACAATACTGATTCATAAAACCAACACATTTAATTCGAAGTACAACGCTTAGATCGTGAGTAGTTTTGTTTAAAAGAAAGAAAGAAAGAGAGAAAGAAAAAGAAGGAAAGAATGGGAGTAAAAAGGAAGTCTAATTTCTTCCTGATGTGTAAACTAAGCTACCTTTTCTTGTCTGGATAGCTTGGACATTGGCTGTTTGCTGGTAGAGTACAGAATACACAATTGCGTGCATGTGAAACATTTCCTATGTGCTTTTTCGATACACAAAAAGGAATATACACAAGAGGACAATCAAAATATGTATTGTATTAAATCACATAATTGAAAAACAATTTCTGACCATTTCACACATCTAAAAGTAAAAAATAATGAGTGAGCATTAATAAATGTAATTACAATGCAATTATGACAAAATGAAAACGATGTTTGAACTATAAGAGCCCACAGAATATACATTCACCAAATATGCATTAGAAAATAAAAAATAAAAAATGTAAGCATTTTACAGTAGCAGTATCTTTAAACAAAATTATATTCTACCAAGATTTCACGCTGTATTGAACTGAAAACAGGATTTCGCAGGATTTCTTTTTAGAAGAATTAGCTTAATATTGTTGGTTGAGCATAGCGCAATAGTGTTATGATCTAATGGTAGCATGGCTGTGCATGTTGGATGTCAATAATGTGGGATACATGTTTGATTCCAAGAATAGAGACTGAGAGAAGAGTAGGAGTAATAACACACATCTTATATCACACAATGATACTTACACCCATGTTTCGTGATATTTTTTGTTTAGCCAACAACGCGTCTTCAACAATGCCGAATAGGTCATTTGCTAAACCCTAACCCTAACCCTGCAAAACCAAAATATTTTAATATGTATTTTTAAAATTGTAAATCATTTATATAAAATAATACATAGCCTGTAGCCGCAAAAAAAAAAAAAAAAAAAAAAAATTAAACATATTTAGCGATAGTAAATAAGGCCATGCGGGCATCCTCAACTGCACTGGGGGAAATAAAATGATAAATGCTTAAATTATTTTTAATATTGTAGGTGCACTGATTTAAACGTGTTTGGAAAGTAAAGTGCATTTCATAGAGAACTGGGCATCACACATTATCGGTAGTTTAACATTTCTTTTTTAGGAGCCTATGTTAATTGTATATACTGATAATAATTGTATATACCATACATTTTACTAAATAATAATTAAGATTTTTAGTTAAAACAAGAAAATAACGTTAAATAATGGCTCACTGACATGATGCATAAAACGATAAAGCCTTTAGTTTTGTATCTCGGTTGCTTTGTTGCTCACGTATAAATTGGTATACCGAATTTCTAAAACGAATTAATCAATTGTAACGATGCACAAAAATATTCAAAGCAGACGCAATAGATATTTTATCTAATTTATGATTAAAAAAACCTATACACGTTTAAAATTCGTTTATATATACACATATAATTTAAATCGCCTCCATGCAGGGACACTGTACAAAATTGAGAGTCTGTACATTTGCATGCAGAAAATGGTAAACATTTAATAACTGAACCTAGTGTATTTATAAGAAAAAAACACGAAATTTGTCGTTAACAGTTGTCTATGATAGAGCCCAATTTCAAAGAAGGCCTTGTTCATCATTTTAAAAAACACTTCTGTGAAACTAACTTGATTTTAACTTTTTATTAATCCAAAATACATCCATAAAACACATGAATGAATTTGCTAGGGTTTACTTGGGTTAAAGACAAATTTAAAGCATTTGTTAAATGCGAAGTTCATAACATTATGCGCTGCAAAATATTTAAGACTGAATATTTTGACATATGGAAACCAAAGACCAACAAACAATCGACTCTTCCGACAAGCGGTAAGTTTGCCACTGGATCACTGCAGACGTGAGGTAGAAGGTTTTCTTCTGACACAATGTACCGTTTGTGCAATATTTCTGCTCAAAGAGCAGGCTATTCAATTACAACACACTTCTGTTAACACTGCCCACATATTAAACGAAAAATCGGCGACGACATTCTGCGCTCGCCATGGTCAAGTTCAAGTTGGGCACAGCTGTTAAACCTCTAGCGGAAGTTTGGTAAGCACTATGGGCGGATCTAGGCCTAAAATTCCCATCTGATGTGCCCTCACACCAGAATTACGGAAACCGCAACATCTTATGCGTCTATTGCGTTACTTAAGCCCACTAAACCTGACAAGAAAAAGATTTGACAATAAGAAACCACAATTAACTAGAGATCAGGTTTAGTAATCCTATTGTACAAAGAAAAGATCACCTAAATCAACCCCGTTAACGAGAGACGAACCATTGGGAGTCATGACACTGGAAGTGAAATAATTTGTTATTTCTTCAACATTTTTCTTGCTGACTTGCTGACTCATAGGTCTACAGGTGATCTGTTTCACACTGAAAGTGAATGCAAATGACAACATGGTTATTGCTAAATAGTAGAAAATACGTAGAATTGGGAACGAACAACAAAATAAAATGGGAAACGTATAAACTATTTTTTTTAGAGAAAACTCTGTTGAAATTTCTGTCGTTCGGGGGGGAAAGTGTCAGACAATGAAGCTAGTAATTAAAGAATCAGAGTAATCAGAGCAATATTATCAGATTTTCTGTGGAATGAGCAAAATACGTGGGGGTAAATATATGAAATGAATATATTTAAGGCGGTCTAGCCCACAAACTCATCGATCTAGCGAATTTGTCCGTTTAATTAAAAAATCCGACTGTACAAAAATGAACAGGATGCAGTAAATGTGCCTGCGCTTTCCAGGAGAGAATGACAAATATCTGATTGCTTAAAGTTCAAGGACGACTGAAAGGACCGCCCACAAAAAGGTTTACTGGCGGCAAAGGAATGTACACAAAATAAGACACAGGGAATGTGAATAATGCTCCACATTTGTAAGCCCAAAGATACTGATTTAAAATAAAATCTAATTGGTTTATTAACAATTTTACAGAATTAAAATTTTGTTCTCAGTTTTGCGTTATAGATTGGACAGCGCCTCTAATTGAAATACAAGGTATATACCGAAATATTAGCGCAGAGAGAGAGAGAGAGAGAGAAAATGCATTACTACACAATTATCTTGTTGTAAGCTAAAATGGGTCTTCGAAAAACCAAGAAACATGACGAAACAACAATTCCTAAGGAATTATTCACATTCTGAAAACATTCTTAACACATTATAAAGCTCTGCAGTGCCAAGAGTGACAACTAGTTTAAGTTCTGATGTTTCATTAACATCTAAACCCCATCACACCGACACTGGCCAAACCAAATCACAACAATCAAAACAACAATTAAAGCAAAATTTGTCAAACACAACAACGCAAAAGACTATCCGGTAATAAAAAAGCACCTTCACAAAGTAAAGCCTCAAAAGACATGAAAACATGGCTGCCACGAGCAAAACAGAAGACACAAAACTTCATATTCTGACAAAAGGGACTTCCTGTGAGTGTTTAAGGTACTCTGTACATATGACTATCTTGGCACAAGCCTTGCTGTGTAATATTGTATGTCTGCCTGCCAAAATATGACTAATCTGTTTTCTTAATTCAACTTTATGCTCATTAAATTTTATTATTTATTGAACTAATTAGAATTAATATTTCTTAGTTGAATCATTCTTCCTTCCTATTTAGTTCTCAGATTTTTGAAACAGGACCCTGCAGTACCCGTGTAACCTAAGGTTGCTAGTGGTATAACTAAAAGTGTGCTTCGACTCACGCTGCACTGTAACTAATTGTATTTGACATTTTGTGCAATACTCAAATTGTATTTGTTACCATTGCTTTTTATTTGCACCATAAGTTTACTTCAAATGTATTATGATTATATCAAATGTTTTAGCTGACCAAAGTACGTTTTTTTTCTTTTCAGTAAGTAACACCAAAACTGACCATTGAGAGTAAGCGAGAGAGAGCTCTTACTTCTTTCAACAGACGAGGGCGCACGAGGACAGCTTTGATGATTGTGTCACAGTGGCCACACAAATAGAACGTCTGACGTCACTCCCCAACATGCGTGTCCCATCCGCTCGAGGCGGTTATGTGTAGAAGAGCTTGTAAAACGTCCCCGGATTTCCCATGCGCTAAACGAGAGGAGGAGAACATGGACGAAGACTGATGAGGAATGAAAAGATGGTAGGCACAGGCCTAGAAGATAATAATCACCGTTTCAACAAAGGGAAAAATTAGCATACAGCATTCAAAAATAATAATTAATATTCTAATAAATAACCCTTGATCTCTGACAACTAAGCATTTTAATTAGCTTTATAAACGGAGTCTAATTAAATTTAGATATTGTATTTTAATGAAAACATTTGGGCTTATTTTCGGAAAGCGTCTCTTGTTTTTCAGTGAGAGGGTGGTTAGCGTGCAATTAAGATAAAGAAGTCGAACTAATTACATCCCAGTAGGTTATGATCCTATTGCAGCCTCCGCGGTGCATCATCGGTGTTGTTAAGTGTGGTTATAAGGAAAAGCCACGCAGTTGTAGCTGACTATATTACGCCACCAAAAACGATGAAAGCTATTTGGGTTGAGAAGTAATATCAAGTTAAAACCTCCCGAGGCTATATTCTTTAAAGCTATTGAACTTCATCACAGCCTGTTGTGAATTTTTACTGCCTGAACCGACATCAAAGCGGAGGAGGGAGCGGCCTCCTCCCTGAAAGCAAGCAGTGCGCGAGGTTATCTTTGCATATGTTATAATATATACCCAACAGACTCGTCTCCTGGAGCCCGAAACTCGTAAGCCTTACCATCATTCAAGTGTTGGTTTTGTCAATGACCAAGATTTTGAACTTTGCCCATCTGCTACTTTCAACTATACAAGACATAAAACTAAACCTACATGTTTAAAAACATCTAAATAAAACAAGCCAATCATATCTAATAGGCCTAAATAATGTCAAATAAACATTTTATAAACACTGAAAACACCAACTGCAACCACACGTATGAAAAACATCAAACACGCATCAACGTAAAATTTGAGTTTTTTTGCATTTTGTAAATTTTGTAATATTTTACCTGTAGCATCATTATTTTATTACTTTGATTGGGATTTATTTGTTATCGGCATGAATTAAACACGTATTTGTGAAATTAACGTGCTCTAATAATTGTGACTTATCAATTGAAACCTGGAAAGTTCCTAATTGAAACATTGCAGAAAATGAAACTGGACAGCTGCCTCCCACCAGCAGGCGGTGAGAGTATATGCATTGTTGGCGCGGCTCAAACAAATCTAATTAAATGTCAAATAGCCTGTTATTCTTACTCTTGGTCACGGGGACCTGACCTTTTTGCACTTTACTTGACACCACTTTGGAAGATCGAGTTAGGGCGGGAGAAAGAGCGAAGGGAAGAGAGCGTGACTGAGATGGTGCGCTGAAAGAAGAAAGGATGGAACTTGTACACTTCAAATTACGCTGCCGGCGGAGAGACAGCCCTCCTCATCTTTGGAATATTCCCATTCAGTCTGACGTCTTCTAACGCGCACTGACTGTGTTGATCGACGAAGAACATGTGCTAATATATTCCGAAATGCTGCCATTATGACTCCTTCTCATCCAAGTGGGCTCAAGACAGGGAGATAATAGATAGGGTTTGACCATATCTGCGTTATTTCACATTATTCAAACCTTGACTGTCCTCGTTAATGGACATTAGGTTTTTTTTCAGCCATCAAAAAAAAGCCCATTTTTTCTTCTCTTATGTGAGAATATTATTTAACCAAATGATCTGAGTTCAGTGAAGCAAAAATGATACAGACATTCTGGTTATTATTGTGTCTACTGAGAGTATCAACATCCGTTAAATAATTAAACAACCAGTAAAAAATCTAAGAGGAAAATACATGAATAGTCATACACTAAAAAGTGTAATTATTTTGTAACTTAAAAGCGGAGCATCTTTGCATGCTTCTAGTTTGTAGATGCGCCGTCGGTGCTGTTTTGTGTTATAGTCTTGAATTCACCTCTAGTCTCTGCTAGACTACCCTCTCGCTGTTTATTCACTCTAAATCGACGTGTGGCGTCACTGAGCCTTCTATTATGACGACTGCCCTATTAAGAATGACAGCGCGTGAGGAGAGAGAGGGCAATGGTGATCCCTCCCAGAGTTCGTGCAGCACTCTCGAGCGCTCGCATCGCACAGCTTCTCTTCTGCGTGTGCTGCTTCAAACTGTATCACCAAGCTCCGGGAGATCTGGCACTCTGCTCTCGTCTAACGGTTATGGACAGCGCCAAGGACATGCTGATGTGCGCCGAGGGTGGTCAGGTTGGCATACTGTCTGCCAAAACTGGCTCTACTTCGACAGAGGCTACTGGAGAGCCCAGGCGCAAGCTACCGGACAAACAGATCAGACTGAGCCCCGTGCTTTATTCGCAAAACCTAGTGGATGACGCGACAATGGGACAACGTAACGCAAAGTACGGAGATGTGACACTTGCTAGCAAGCCCTCCGCGCCGGACAGAGACCTGTCAGACATCCCTAACAAAGATGCCAGCAGCTCAGATGCGGAATCAGACCTATATGAGGAAATAGATGTCAGTTGTACCCCAGAGAGCATGGATTACCCGAGTGGACAAGGTAAAAACTGCGGCTCATATATTATTGTTGATTTGTATTTATGTATTCGTTTTTTCTTCTCCCGTTTCTAAATTGAATGCAATTATTGGGAAAACAAGCGACCACTTTTAATCGATCTGCCGTGTAGCTCACTGCTCATGTGAGTGTTCAGTTGTCAGCTCATGTTACGTTATTGCAAGCTTTTCGAATTAACGAGTCAATTACAAGGCCACCTTGTATCTGGGTGTTGTCCAGACTTTAACAAGTTGTCCAGTCATTTTATACCAATCTCCAACATTTCAATAACATTTTTTTTTGTAATATTGCTGGCTTATTACAAATACATTTTTAAGAATGTCCACGTTTGAATTTAACTCTAACATAATAATGTAGTAGCTACTTTTAAATGGAGTCTGTTCATACCTTTTTCTTATTTAGAATTAAACGTATTATTTAGAGTGAAGAAAAATAAATAAAGTGTACAGATATTCTTAAGAATGCATAAATCAACAAAGGAGTTGTTTAAATAATTTCCCTCGCATTAGATTTATTATTAAAGCAATTTAATTGTTTAGTCTATATTTTGGAAATAATAATAGTATTTTCAGAGACTAAGACCGCATGTTTATTAGTTTTTCTTAACTGGACACTGATGGAGAAAAGCTAATTAAACATGCAGTGTCTTATTTTTTGCTCTAGGTATTATTTTGGCGATTCGTTCGAAATCTCAATAATATTAAAATAAATTAATTCGCCAACAAAACGGCATGAAGGCTATGATAATAAATCATTAACCAGCGATGCAATGCATGTCCTAAAATGTTGTCACTAATGTTTTTTATTTTGTTTGTTTTCCTGTAAGGACTGGCGATGGGCTCGCCGAACCACGACAAAGACGTCGGTGTGGACAATAAGATGGGATCAGGCCCTGGTGCTCTAAACTACGGTTCTGACCAGATGCGAAGGTATCGAACAGCATTCACGAGGGAGCAGATAGCACGTCTGGAGAAAGAGTTTTACCGGGAAAATTACGTGTCCAGGCCGCGTAGGTGCGAGTTGGCAGCTGCCTTAAATTTACCGGAAACGACAATAAAGGTAATGCACTGGGCCTCCGATTCTATTTTACGTTCATTTTAAGATATTTATTTTTTAGCCTTATAGATTACCATCGAGCTACTGTGGGAATAAAAATAACCCCATCGAAGATTGCTTATCATACGATAAGAATTACAATAAAGCAATTCTATAAAAGATATCCGACCTTTTAATATTTCATTCATTGCTCATCGAAATAGCATGCACTAGGCCTCAGCCATTACTATTTTTAACTTACGCTTACTTTGCTACCTTTGGTTACAGGTTTGGTTTCAGAACCGTCGGATGAAGGACAAGAGACAGCGGCTGGCTATGACTTGGCCGCATCCTGCCGACCCCGCCTTTTACACCTATATGATGAGCCATGCTGCAGCTACCGGCAGCCTGCCCTATCCGTTTCAATCTCACCTTCCTCTACCATACTACTCTCCACTCAGCGGTGTGGCTGCAGGTTCAGCCTCTGCCACCGGGGGTCCATTCTCCAATCCTCTGCGCTCGCTGGACAGTTTTCGGGTGCTATCGCATCCATACCCGCGTCCTGAGCTGCTGTGCGCCTTCAGACACCCATCACTGTACCCAAGCCCGGGTCATGGGCTCGGTCCCGGGGGAAGCCCGTGCTCTTGCCTTGCTTGTCACGCTGCCAGTCAGTCAAACGGGCTACCACATAGGCCCAACAACGCAGACTTCTCCTGTTCGCCCACGACCAGGACTGAGGCCTTCCTCACGTTCTCACCAGCAGTCATCAGCAAATCGTCTTCAGTGTCTTTGGACCAGAGGGAAGAAGTGCCACTAACCAGATAAGACGACAGCTACGGTTTCTTCGGGTACTATCCGGACCAGCTTTGGGCACTTTGGCAGTATTTAATAAGTCATCGCATGAACTCAAAGCAGCTTGTACACAACAGCAATCTGCTTTAGTTAAGTTTCGCAACTGTGGATGTTTTCCAGTTAAGAAGCTATACGTTGTGCAGACGGAGTCTACTTATACACTGTCAGGCCACGGACTTTTAAATAATCTTTGGAGAAATTAGATATTGATAACAGAGATATCATATTAACTCAGATACATTAAGTAGGCTACACCCTATAAACAAAAATGTGACAGGAGACAAGGAAATGTATTTGTAAAAATGACTGGAGGATAGCTATCATAATTTATACTCTTTCATACCCATACAAATTGACCCACATGCAGTTTCGTTCACATTAAAACGATGTTTTTCATCTAGCTTTTTAACAAGGGGATTTGTTAACCGAGCACGGTTGGCTCATTATTCCTCCTCCACGAACACCCGGTCCCGGTAGCGCACCGAAATGTGCAGATGCGAGGGAAATTAAGGAGTGATGTATTCGGAAGGGAGAAATTTTGAATGTTGAATTAATGATAATGCTGCACGCTCAGAGACTTGTCTGCCAAACCGGTAACAAGGCGCCAGGGGAGCGGATTAAGAAGCTCCATGCGAGGCTTGCTGGCTTGACGGGAGAACATGCGCTAGAGATCCATTGGACAATCACAAGCGGCAAATTGGGGCAAGCCAGAGATGCCTGTCTTACCCGCATACAGTCAGCTGAATACCCCCATCCCGTACCATCTCATCCCGGCCCTGCTGTTGGCTTCACCTTCACACTGAGACACACGATACAAATAAACACACACAAATAAAATGACAAATCAAGCATAAATGGCTCTAATATTTATCAGACATGGCATTATTTATTGATTTATTGACCGCGATGTTTTATGTATTTTGAGTTCAACTCCTGCATCAAGTTTTTGTTTTTATGTACAGTTTACGCATTTCTGCTCAGTTATATAGGTTGATTTCAGGTTTTGGAAAATGCGCGAAAATGGGTCAGTGGTGGTCTGATTAAATTCAATTTAATAATAAACTATTTAAAACGAAAAATGACTAATCTTTATTCTTGAAACAAAGGATTTTACGCTATTAGTGATGAAACACTGTAAGCTATGAGTAGATAAATCTATTCACTAAGCCTGTTCATATGCATGTATCTTTCTAGGATTTCTGGAAGACAAACAAGCGCCAGAAGAATCTGAGAACGAAAATATATAAAAGGCTTCGACAATTAAAGTACGACAGCAGCAATCTTCAACATGACAATATGTATTGCTTGAAATTTACAGTGCGTTGTCACCTTTATCTCTTATATGGCCTCTATTATTTTTTTCTGAGGCGCTGAAATGATCTAATAACTTGGACATAACTGAACCCCTTGATCTGAACGAGCTGTTAAGTGGTCCCCGGGCACCCAGCAGGAGCCATATTCTGGCGCTGTTAATAGAAATATTGGAATGAAATGTCTTGTGGAGATATTGGAATGCAAAAAGATCGATGATGCCTCCTCACCAATCAACTCATGTTAATTAGCTGGGTTGTCCGCGTAATTGTGGCACCTGGAGCGGCAAATTAAAGCTTTCTGGACATAATAGAGAAGGCTTGATATTACTTCTAAACCATCACACGTCGATCCGCCAAAGCACAAACTAGAATATTAAAATGAGATCAAAACTGACTCCCATTTTCGAAAACAAGACGAAAACCTAAAAAATAGCACACATTTTAAAGTTATTGCAATTAAAGTTATCCAATATGCTTTGGAAATAATAACAAAAATTATAATAATCTTACTGTTTGTTTTTCCCCCTATTAACCTTGCACGTGCTACATCAAGTTCAGTCAATTTTAACATTAGGCCTATATTTATAATATATATATATATAATTTTTTTTTAATTGCTCTTTTCATCTTCTATTTTACAAACAAAATGTCAACAATTGCTAGTGATCGCTGCCCAAATAATTCACCTCCTCCTCCCACACATACCACGCCAGAAGGTCCTGGTTGCGCATGTGATTGATGGCCTTATTAGAAGCAGTTCTTGTAAGTGTGACCAAGTTGATTAAAATGCATATGTTTGGAATAATATGCCATTTAAACCGGAGCAGTTAACTCAAAGACGGATTTATGTATCGTTTTTACAATAAATTACCTACGGCGAAGGTAGCCTATAAAGAAATCGCCAACGACTAAATTGACAATTAAAAATAAGAGAAAGAAAAACCCATGGTAGTGCACCACCGTGTAATAAATTTAGGCTACAATTTGACATTTTGCGCGGAGGCACGTGCACGCCAGTGCACCTGCATCAATGGGCGCGCATGTTAAAAGAAATCCATGTCAGGCAGTGTAGTTTATTTTCAATGCCTAGTACAATATTACAGTCAATCTTTGATGCATCATATGCGCATTTAGCATGCAGGTGCATCATCTAGAAATGGTTTGTAACCATGATCACATTACACAACAACAGTGAAACAGTGGTGAAGACTGTATTGTGAGAATGAGATTTGACATCTCGTTTCCCTTTTTTCTGAAGCGACAATACTCCACAGGCTGGGGCGGTACCTCGCATCTGTCAGTGAGAGCGCATCTCGAGGCGGCGACTGTTTAAAAGCCTGTTTACGTTCTAATTTACAGCAGGCAGATCGAGGCGTGAATGGACCGCTCACTGCCTAATGATGATGAATGGGGAATTAATGCGCAAGTGTACGGGACAATCTGAGCCTTCATCTGGTTAAATAGGCATCCAATAGCATTAAGAAAGTAGAGGTCACATTAAATCAATCGGGTGTGTGAAAGTCATATTCCTTTGGCGTCTATCAGCGTTATTTACGGCGCAACGGAGGCAGTGAGTCCAAGTTAAAAAAACAGAGTATTGTGAGGCAGGCCAAAAAATGTAATTTATTTAAGAGAGAACAAGCACGATGGGTACCGATTTATTTGGTATACAACTGACCTGCTTTCTTATCATCGTAGCCTATGTTATTGTCTTCATTTATAGTATTTCTTTCAGCACAGTCTATAATACAGTCAACTTGGGCCTCTAGTTAAGCCTTCTAGCTTTGTTTAGTAAATTAGACTAGTAGGTAAATAGGGTCTTCAAAGCAGTCTAGATGAGGTGGAAATATTTTAGTACTTCTGCTTTACTCTTTGAATTTACAATATATCCAACTTCCATATATAACCTATTTTAGAAATATAACTGAATGTAAGCTTTCAGCTATTCAGACCTTTAAAGAACCTACTTGTCTTTATATTTGAATCTTTTCTATTGGTACCAAAGCAATCAATTACCTACATAAGGTCACATCATTAGTCATTTCAGAGAACTCAAGCAAAACATTGTTATAGAAACACAATAGCAGTTAAAAATGAATATCTGAATTTTAATCTAAACACGATTTAGTGTCATGGTATGCTCACGGTTAGAAATCTCTGTGAAATTTTAATATAATAAATTAGATTTAATTAAAATTCTGACGAGGTTATCATAATATCCCAAGCATAAACAAGAGTATATGTGAATATTCCAAAATCAATCATGCTGTTATACATCAAAATAAATGAATGAAACATACTTTGCTTTTGCTCGATGAGGGAATGTAATTGGATTTTCTCTAAAGCATACATTGATCTACTGAGAAAACCATGCTGCTGAGGTGGGTTTTTTAAAACACAAGAATTAACATAATCACATAAACACATGCTCAATCCATGCTCTGCAGATCTCCCGTCCTGCAAAATGCAGATACTATTCTTACTGAACACCCATATGATCATGGAAAGTAGTGGCTTTAGTAGAGGGTCCATGACTTGACTATATGTGCCAGACAGGCATAGATAGAAACCTATCCAAAACATGCATGGGTACTACAGAATCAGACTTAAAAAACCTTTTTCTTACAGCTTCTGTAAATGAAAACCATAATCATGCAGGTACACAAAAATCATGTTGTAGTTTCTCCATGAAAGAGAAGCAAGGGGGGAAAAAGACTCCAGATGCAACATCCATCGAATATGGTCAAACATAACTGTCAACAATGAGCAATATTTTAAGGCTGAACTCTAAATGGAAATTTGTATTTATTTGAAGCAGGATACTGGAAATCCCAATGACCACTGTTACACTGCTTTATGTGTTTTGGGAATCTTTAGAGTAATATCATATTGGTGTCTTTCAAAGCATATATTCCGTGCTGTATTGGAACACTACTGTTCAGTGTGTTGTTCACGACCATCAATGTATACACTAAAGGATGTACGGTCAATTTCACCAGAGAGAGCCATAAATAATTTCTAGCTATAAACCCTAGAATTATTCCCCCTCTCTCTCTCTAATTCTATCTCTCTTTCGGTCTTGTTCTGTATAGATCCACTGTGGACCTCTTCAGTAGCTGCAGCAGTAATAGTAGCTCTGTCCAGCTCTTCATTGCCCATACTGATGGATTCACATCTCAGAAGAGCGGCCGGTCGATGCCCCCACATTCTTCATTTACCAGTGAGAGAGAGAGAGAGAGACGGAGGCCAAGCAATGTGTTTAACCTGGTCAGTGCTCAGAGCGGAGATGCTGGTTTAGGGAGCAACATGGACCGTAGGATCATTGCTTAGGAAATCCACAAAACCTCAACAATATTGTCTCAGGAAGGAGAAGATACAAATTTGGTGCTTCCTCCGTGTTAATTTCACCTTCCAGGCAACTTATACGCTTTTCTGAATCCAAAGGGTTACCTGACATTTTATGATTATCAAATGGCAAAAACAAACTATTTAGATATGATATGGAATTCAAAATGAAATAATTTATGCATTATGTAGACTCTATTACATAAGATGCTTTACACGGCATATACATTTATTACATTGCATTCCCAGAGAATCATATAACTTCAGCAGGATACAGTTTAAACTATACCAGAAGGTTATAATGCCACTGTGTGAGTCTAAATAATCACATTGTGTGTTAACTAACGATAAGCCTTGGATTTTTTGACATGTTCTAAGAAAGAAGAGACCTTTTTGTGTTTCCCATTTGGCTCTACACCTTGTTACAAGTAGCAGACTGAAACAAATTGAGATTTGTGCCACATTAGCAATAACAATACTTCAACATACACGTGAACAGTACAACCTTGGTGACTACTGTGTCGAGAACATCAGCTTTGAGTCTAAACACACTTCACACGGAGAATATGATTAAGATGCTTTAGATCTGTTTTTTGAATAAACTGGACCTGTGGTTAAGTCATTAATAATTATGAAGGCAGAAGTAGTAAAACGTTTCCATTAAAATAAACCCATTTTATTTGAGGACATATTTAAAACAACCACGAAAATCATTTGGTGCCATCAACAATATAAAATCAATGTTCAAGGTCATGGTTGTCTGTTTTTTCAGATAGTAACTCTACCCCTTTATTAAGTCTCTGCACTAGTCTGCTAACGCAAATAAATTACATTGTGTCCCTGAATGTTTATTGCAATAGTACGATTTGTAATTTACCCAAAAATTATACCTGATTTTTATACCTTTTATTAGGTATTGTTGCTAAACTATGGCACTTGGCAAATCTGTTAATTATATTATTATATTTTATTAATGCAATTACTTCTCTCTGTTAAATACTGCATTATGGGTTTGAAAAGACATGCATTTACATTAATGTACAATGGTAGGTGACAATAAATCAATTTGTTTTCTATTTTCTCAAGCGTGAGGCTCAGCTCAGTCTGCCCAAATCATGCAATGTTTAAAATAATTTAATAAGCACTTTGTTTTATGGGAATGAGTTATTGTTTTATGATGACTCAGGGAGCCAATGGCTTTGCAGTGCTCTCCAGCTCTCTCCACACCATGTTTTATTTTACAGCACTACGCTTTATTACTCGGCAACCAAGCCGTCGAGCTGCACGGCAACCAAGCCAAATCCTAAGTTTTCCCATCTTTTCTCAGTCCTTTATCAGAGAAGAAATCAATAACACTGTCAAATATCAAAGCAGCTTAAGCATATCAGCATCTACTTTACAAAAATGTGCAGTTCAAGAATGCACTGACAGCAGTTATACTCATTTGGCTAATAAAGAGAAATATTTCACCTAAACCTTGAGAACGGATGATGAGAGGTGAGTGGTGCTTGGGAATGTTATACAAGTGAATGGTATGTAGAGAAGTGTGAACGCAAGAACTCTATGCGTGTGATGGTGTAGCCCTGGGAACAAGTGATGTGTTTTCATTACAGCTCTCTGGCCCTTTTACTTGCGTCCGATATGCTCCAACCCCCAACCCCCAGAAGGCAACAGGACAAGGCGCACACTGACAGGAGAATCATTGGCGCATGACAGGGGTGTCCTGGTTTCCCCCCTCTACACGCTAGCTGCTGTTAAAGATTCAAGACATGAGCTATGTGCATTGGCTAAGCTGCTTGCTCAAGCTTTCATTAGACGGAATAGTTCGTCCCAAAAATGAACATTTACTCAACCTTATGTCATTCCAAACCTGTACGAGTTTCTTATGTTGAACATAAACCAAGGTATTGGGAGGAATACTGGTAATCAAACAGTTCAAGGTCTCCATTGACTTTCATAGTATTTTTTTTCCCTACCATAGAAGTCAATGGGGACCAACAACTGTTTGTTCTGATGGGACCAAGCATTTCAGTATTTTCACATGCATAGCATTTTGGTCACATAGAAATCTTAAGAGAAATTAAGTGGTACTGTAATAATTCTGGGGTTCAAGAACTGAAATACTTGAGAATTCATACATAAACGATAAAATACAAATCTAAAATACAAATTAAGCATCTAAGTCAAACTTCAAGGCTTACAAAATCTTTGTTTTTCTCTTTAAAAATTAATTTACTTCACATTTAATTCATTATAGCCTACATATTAAATTGGGAACTGTTCGCAAAATTCAAGAAAATTCTGGAATTTAGCAGCAACTTTTATTTCTTTGATGTAAATAATTTCTATTTTTATAATGACAATGACAAGACTTAAAGATGTCATGTATTTACGTTACACACTGTCACACCCTCAAAATGATCTTCAATCACTGACTGAAAATTAAAATTTGCGTAATAAAAACACAAAAATGGCCTCTGACTCAAGTACATGTTACGCAACTTTGGCTACAAGAGAATAGATTTCGAAAAGGGGTAGAGGCAATGAAGGGATGAAAGAACAAGGGATGGAAGCGGAGGGTGGACCTGATATTTCCATCTTTAATGGAGAACTTTAAAGATAACTCACTGTTTGTGTTTGAGCCACTCACTTTGAGTGTGGGACATTAGCACATTAAATCATGCCCATACAAACCTACACACACACATACTGGCGTCTCTGTGTTGTGACTCATTCAGAGGAAATGCACGGCTTTAAGCTCAGCCAGATAAAGTATGTTAAGGATAGGAGGGCTCTGAGTATAACCTGTATGTGTGTTTGGTTTTTATGGTGATGCTCTGTTTGTGCTAGTTGTCTGTAGCTAAGCCGAACAAGCTCTTAACTCTGAACAGGTTAATGGAACTTTTATGGGTCTCTCTTACAATCAGTTGACCTCTTGAGTTTCTCTCTGTCTCTCTTTGTTTCACAGACTGCAAGATCATTCCTTTTTCAAATAATACATCCAGGGTCAGTTTTACAGACAAGTACACAAAGCACACAGCAGTTTCCATGCATGCACATGCATTAAAAATAAGGCATACGGTATTAATGCTACTTTTATGGATTTTGCAGATTTTAAAAGATTTATCAGCAAAAGCTGAAAAAAATACCATCTCTCCTTCTCTTACCATTCCCTGTCCAATACTCTCTCTCTCACACACACACACACAGTCTGGGTGATAAAGGTGGGTGAGAGATAGCCCTGTAAAAGTCTTATCTCATCACAGTCACTTTTATTCATGTCCATCATCAGAGTGTCAATAGTAATCATGGACCGATCAGAAACAGTGTGATGGAGCACCAACCACGAAAGGACACACACACACACGCTCAAGTTAAAACACATTCAACAAACACATTCTCTGGGCAATGTTAATATGCAATAAAATGCTGGTCAAGCATTCGAAAACGAGATCAGAATGCAATAAGCCTAAAATGAAAACTTTACATATAAAGTCGCTGCGCAATTAAAACACACACACACACACACCTTTACTCTTCTCACTTCATAAAAGCAATCAATATGAGCTGTTCTATAGGTTGTGTGTCTTCCTCTCCTCCTCCTTCTCATTTCCCTCACATCCTTCTTTTCTCTTCTCCTCTTGCAATTTATGCTCGCTGATAAGTAGTAACTCCTGCACAGTAGAAATGATGATGATGATGATGTGAAATAAAATATAGCTATGCTGCCTCCCTTCTCTCTGTGCTGCAGACTAGACATGACTCTTAAAAGATAATAATCAATATTGATTTTAAGTGAGTGAGAGGGAGTGAAAAGGGGAATAATAGGGGACAGAGATGGAGAAGGAATGAATGCATGGGGATGTAGAGGGAGAAAATGCATGTTGGGGTGGTAAGAGCAGGAGGGGGAAGAAAAAGAAAGAGAAATATCCCGGGATCTAGACCAAACGGGCAAGAGTGTGCAAGGCAAGACATTAATGTCTGCATCGTGCATCTTATAATACGTGCACTAGATGGAGTGAAGTGAGAGAGACCGTGGGGGCATGTGGACCTGTGCGTGTGTGCCTGCGTGCTAGACAGAGACCATTCTGATTGGTTTACTCAGCATAGTAAGCAAATCAGCTTTCAGTGTGGGCGGGCTTATATTTGTTTTCTCTCTGTTTTCTTCTCCAGCTTCACCTTAGATTACACTAATGTACGTAGGTTTGCTCTATTCAAATGCTCTATAAATTACGTTAGGGGGGGGGGGGTTATCTCATCTCCCTGAAATGAGTTTGGGATGTCTGGAATGGACTCCTCTCCATCTGAAGCTTGACAGAATCAATGAGCTTTAGTGGATAGATAGAGCCTCAAGGTGCTCTGCTTAACTTGTAACTGTGTGTGTGAGTGTGTCAATGTTGCCATGTCTGCCTAAAATATGCAACATTGGACTTGTAATCATAATTACTATAGTACAGGGTTTCTCAAATCATACCCTGGAGGTCCGATGCACTTCAGAGTTGAACTCTAACCCTAATCAGACACACCTGAGCATGTTAATCGGTGTCTTAAGGATCATTAGATAATAACAGGTAGGTGAGTTTCATCAGGGTTGGAGCTAAATTCTGCAGTGCATTGGACCTTCAGGGCAAGATTTGAGAAACCCTGCTATAATGAAACCTAGGATCAAAGCAGAATAAAAAATATTTTGTGTGCACACACATAATACTAATCCATGTCATTTATGATTTTTGCATGCGTGTGTGAAATATAAAATGGGTTAGGCTGTGTTTTACTTTCCTTTAAAGCATCCTAGTTGTAAGTTATATTACTTATTAGTTATAAACTGCCCAGACCCCTCCAAGCCTTTCCACGTACACGCATCCGTAATAAAACACATCCCTCACGCGGCTCAGGAGGGTGAATAAAGGCCTCCTGTAGCGAATTTTGTACGATAAATATCCATGTTTAAAAAGTAATAAACACTTTTTTTCCCTCACTTACGCTGACTGTGGTACATGGAAGCATTTCCGGCATGGATTCACTACAGGAGGCCCCCATGTGAGGGACGTTTGACTACATATGTGTACGCTTCCTTTAACATGTTTTGGACGGTTAAAAGGAAACACCCATGCATTGAAGTGTTAGGACAATTTTTAATATAACTCCAATTGGATTCGTCTGAAAGAAGAAAGTCACATACTCCTGGGATGCTTTGAAAAATAGTAATACAGCCTAATTTAGGGTGTACTACCCCTTAAAGGTTAAAAAACTTTAACACTGAAGTATAACATGCTACAAGGTTTTTACACTAACAAATATTCGCAACTATGTAAGTGATCACAGATAATAAACGGATGAAATGAAATTACAGATAAGCTGTTTGAAGGCTACAAATAAGCAGTAACGGAATGCATTGAGTACCAATGGGAGTGCAGACAGTAAATGCACTAAAACCTATTTTCCCAGTGTTCTTTTCTTGCAACAATCATGACATGCTTTTTGTTTTTATGCTACTGTGTCTTTAAAACCTCTACGTAAACATGTTTTTTTTTTGCATGTAGAATGAATACCAGCATATGAATGTGTGTTTACTGACAAATTAAAACAATCAGTTCGAGTTCCAAATCTTTTCTCCGTCCACTCTTTTAAATGCATGCTGTTGATTCATCCATGCTTATTGTATTTACACCTTGTAATTTTTTTAAAACTCAAAACTTTGGTGAAAAGACATAAGCCAATTTGGTGGTTCAATATGAACAGTTCAGAATGATAGTAAGCTAATACTTGTGTATGCTGTGTGTGTGTATGTTTAGAAAAGGCACTGAGAGGGCACCCCCATGTCCATCTATTCTCTTTACCCTCTGACAGCCACACAGGAACTCACTGGCCTTTTCTATTCCAATCAAACCAATTCTAGCTATATTTACTCCATCTGCCCAGCCCAATGCTCCGCTGAGCTGTATGTGTGTGTAAGTGTGTGCAGCAGCTTTAATGGCACAGGGTCTCGCTGATAGATGAAGATTTAGCTCAGTGGATGAGAGCCCCGGATTAGGGATGACATCGCGACTACGCTATCCCATCATTCCCTGTCCAGCACCGCATCCCAGAAGCCCCCGGCCAGTTCCACCCCATCGAGAGGGCATGATGGGGTGATGAATGATTGGAGCTGTGGGAGAAGGGAGAGAAAACGAGGGAAAGGATACACCGTGGCCACCTTTGTCCTCCGTACCTTTTCTCGCTGTTATTCGAAACACGCACACTTGCTACTGCTTTCGTACAGACGCAGCCAGAGTCACCAGCTTTTCATTGGCTATCTATGCTAACGAACAGTGGCTGATCCCCAAGTCCATTATCTACAAGCTCCTCCCATCTCTAAATGAGCCAATTATGGGTGTTTATGTGTTTGTGCTGCCGTGATGAGGCTGAGTTGGCCGAGAACCACTGCAAAGCTGAACAGCTAATCAATGGTGCTTTAGTGCTAAATCGCTTTCTCTCTCTAGCACACATTTTTCTACACCAACTCCCTTTCTCGGTCCCTCTCTAACTCTTGCCTTCTTACCTCGTTCAATTAACAGAGGCATGGATGAACTGCCAAGTCAATTGACCATGAAGCAAACATCAAGTGCAGCAGCAGAGGTATTGGAAACAGTTGTTCTTTCATTACGACATGATGGCTTTAAGAGCTTTATCTCCATAATGTGAATTCCGCTGTTAAAGTGACATGCTTAGGTGTATTGATTACGTTGTTGTATTGCCTAATTTATACTTGATTGCCCTGGTTCATCCAACCCAATTAGTGTTGCGAACAAGCCCCGAAGCAGTGTTTAGAGGCTGTCAAATTAAATTTTGAAACATAAAGAAGAATAAAATGAAGTAAATGTTGTTAGGAAGAAAAAAGGAGGCCACTAGGGTGCCACATCTGATATGACAATATAAAATATTATCTGAAAAATGCAAAATCATCTTAGCGTATGCTTGCCTCTGAAGGTATACACAGCTGCCATAAACTCGGATACTTCCACACTGGACTGGGAATCTTTGATAGACCTGCTAAGATGACTTGCACTTGAGTTTGGCTGAGGACTACTGGCGAGCGGCATACTGCTCTTTGCCTAGCCTGTGCTTGCATAAATAAATGTACAAGAAACGCCCCGTGGGGTACAGTGTGCCATCAGCCCGTATACTACTGTCATCATTTACCAGGCCAATCGTCTTGGGATCCGGCTGGCGATGGATTCTGATCACCCCGGGAACCAGCATGTGATGGATTCTGATTGGGTCGATGATCACTCTTCCAATAAGAGTAATTAATATAATGAAGACCCTCCGAGCACGTGCAGGAGCGGGTGATGAATATCGGTGCCCGTCGCTCGTTACTCATACACGACATCATACAGAGAGAAAGCAAGACAGAGAGAGGGGAAAACATTCACATAATGCACAAAACAAGCACAGGCGCAGGACAAAAAACTGCTCAGGAAAGGCACAGCACATTTATAACACAGCAAATTAAAAGAAAAAAACGTCATCCTGTAGATTTGAGCACTAGCGTATGAAAGGGCATTCAAAAATTTGTGATTTCGAACGGCTGAAGTTCCATTTGTAAATTGCTTTAGCTAAAAATGATACTATATAGTATTATTTTATTTGTATTATATTAGATTATATTGCATGTACGCTGCTATAGATGTGTTTCCAAACACAAGACACACCGGGAGGTGATGCAGTGTCTGAAATTACAGATTGCTCTTTCAAGACACTGGAAATGAATCAAGGGCCCTTGATTCACTAGCCTGCACACCCCTCCCCACCTCCTACCCCTAGGGCACTTAGGCATGCATCTCTCTCTCTGTAAAAGCCGCAGTTCTAGTTATTAGAGTATGATAATGAACACAGTGAAACGAACTGAGGGCTCACCACAGAGGAATCTAAATGAGTCTACATACATATACACTCACTGGGGAAAGGGCAATTAGTGTAGGCCTTTCTACCTGACCCCCATAACACACACACACATACACAAGAAGACAGAGAGGGACCTCCCACTGCACAACATGAGTACATATGCAGATATGTCGTGGGATGTGACTAATTGGCTAATCTAGTGCCTCTCACACACTTAATCATCTTAAGCATTTTTAAAGGGCTGAGCAACAGGAACGTAATGATAGAAAACCGCAGACTCCCAGTGGTGCACAATGTCTCATCCTCTTTCGCTCTCTCTCTATTTTTCTTCCGCTTTTTTTCCCCAACCATTAATCAGCGATTCCTAAATGCTATGGTTAATCTGAAATTGTTTCCCATCTGTACGTTACTGACAGGCTTGCTATGGAATACTGTTTAAGTACTCACCTTCTACATTGTTTAAATGCTATCCAAGCTCTGTAGTTTTTTTTACAGACGATTCGGATGTTATCACGCGATTTGAATGGGCCGTTATCAGCCCATTCATATGGGTCAGTAGGTGCCTGCTGCACCTACTGGTAAAACTTAAAATGAAATTAATTATTATAGCGATTAGATTGTGTTTATTTAACGTCTACACCTACCCCAACCCTAACACCTACCCTTTACAATGATAGAAAAAACGTATTATTGACGTAAAGTGTTAGAAAAAAAAAAAGTTTGATTGATGTGCGCATGCTCAGTAGTCCTATGAATGATAACAGTCTTCTAAGCCTACCAGTAGGTGCAGCAGGTCCCTACTGACCCATATGAATGGGCTGATAATGACTGATAACGGCCCATTCAAATCGCGTGATAACATCCGAAGCGGGTGCAGCGGAACTCAAAGAATGTAGTGGGAGTCTTCATCGTAAGGCTTAACTGAGTCAAAAGTTATTTTCCTATTGCAGATGAGAAGCAAGCATGTAAGTTCCTGGGCAGACCAGCAGGTAAGTGACCAGAGACCAGAGCGTGCAACCTTGAGATCAGATGTCGATGGAGTGGAGTGAGTGTGTTTTAAAGGGGTGCAGGTAAGTGGATGCAGGTGCCGGTCACCAGTGACTGGGATCGTGAGCAGGTGACAGGATTGGCTGATGAGGTAAGTGACTGTGTAACAGTAGCGCCATTTTGGACAGCATCCGGTGCACGCACATTACGTACTGTATTAGATGCAATGGAAAGCTACGCTGTTTGTGCAAATCAAAGTGTACAAGACATACGTATCTTTCCATTGTGACTTACACAGAACGGCATACATAATGTGCGTCCAGCGGATGCTGTCCAAAGTGGCACTACAGAGATGTTACAGTGCTACAGTACAAATCTTTGAATAAAGTCTTTATTTTTATTAATTTTTTTAACTTGTTGCTTCATAATATTACGGTTGAATCACTGATGGCAGATGGAGCATTTAGACAACGTCTTTCATGCTTTCAAACCAAGCTTTTACTAGTTTGGAATGACATGAGGTTATTTTCATTTTCATTTTGGGGTGGTGTAACTCTTTAAATGAATAAATGCATTAATACATAAAGGAATAAATAAATAAATTATCAATCAATCTTACCTCTGTTTCTGTGAGAGACTCATCTCAGATGGACAGTCCTGTCCTCGCTCCTCTGCCATACTGCAGTTAAACATCAGGCTTGTGTACACAGTCAACTGATCAGTATGACCTGGAGATATGTTACGGAGATCAATAACATAGTAGTTTTTAGTTGCCATACCAAGACTATAAATAGATAAATGTGCCTTTTGAGGATATTTCTGAATATATATTTATGTAATAGCACAGCAGCTATTTTGGGAAATTCCGCCTGTTTTTTCCTACCAAAATTAAAAAGCTTCCCATACCCACATGCAGA
>JAUCNO010001174.1:680371-725856 GCA_032353835.1 Enteromius viviparus | reverse complement strand
CCAAATGAACTGGCAATAAGTCAGACTAACTGAAATAAACCTGGCTTATTTGGTAAACTTGTTTTATGGAACAGGCCCCTGGCGTGCATCTTAAGACAAAACAAAGCCACTGATATGTTTTAAGATCAGTCAGTGCAAGTTTCTTTCAGCTGAAACAGCTCAGATTTGCATTTAGTCTAGGACTAGACTCAAGCTTTGTTTTTGAAACTGGGGGTAAAAGTAGTAAAACTAAAAATGAAATAAAAATTAGTTGAAACCAAAAAGAGTGACAAAAAAAACTACATAAAGTTACAAAAATTAAAAAGAATTAAAATACATTCAAAATACAAAATATTTATAAACTGTAGTACATAAAAATACCGAAATAGTACTCTTTAAAGCTATGAAAAATGGAATGCAGTATTTAATATTAAATGTAAACAGATATCTCTTTGGAAACTAATTATGAAATTAATAACAAAATTGGTCATCACGTTTGCTTGTTTAAAAAACAACAACTTTTTATTAGTCTAATTAAGGTTACAATCGGAGTTGAAACTGTTTCCAGCTCATTTACATATTAAGTTAAGCTCATTGCATTCTGGGATACATGATTCCACACACTGTGCACCGGTTGTATACTTCACATTTTGGAAAATGCTAGTACTCCATGCATACTGAAAATTTGCACGCCCTGCCAAGCATACATACTGCACTTTGCACAAATTAGTATGAGTAGTATATAGTGTACCATTCTGAACATAACCAAAGGAGAAAAGAAAGTAAAACAGGAGAATGTGTTTCCAGCTTGAGGGCAAACACATTTCGAATCTCTTGCAGGAACGACTGTAAGGGTTATTGTAGTTTCTAGCCAGAAGCAAGGGTTAACGTAAAGACACAATCTGCCCACCACTGCCTCAAATTTACCACAATCCCACTAACAGGCTTCCAGAGCAGCAAGACCCTGCTGAGCTCAAGCGGTCCACTCATTAACACCCCAACAGGGGTCTGCGAGGGGCAATTCCTCAAACTACCCCTCGGCTCTCGCAGCGCTTGATTAACAGCCACACAGAGACCTGTAAAACACAAGCACCGTCGGCCCGAACGCGGAGCCCTTCGTGTACTTATTTATAATCCATTGTGGTGTTAATCAAGGAAAACATTATGGGGATGATATATTCGCTATTAAAGAAATAGGATAGTTCGATCATAAAAGAAAATTGTATTTTTTTTACTCATCCCATGTCGTTCTGCCCCAGTGTGCTTTTATTAAAATCAGATTTTGCCAGGTGGCTGTATAGTTGGTCATAGTGAGGGTTCCTCCATAACTGACCGTAACTGCTGAAAATCTGGACACAAATGGGATCTGAAAGTAAAAATATGGTATTACATTTTTTGCAGATTTTGCAGGGGGTAAGTGTGTGTACAGTATTTGCTGCAGTGTATAGTGCATCCAGTGCTCTGTTATTGGCCCGAATACCTCAAGCATCTGATGGAAATGTTATGCCCCCTTACAATAACATGATGCTGCGCTGTGACACCAAAACAATAAAACAAACAAGGCATTTGTTGCATCCAGTGGAGACATAATTACTGATTATCATGACTTAGTTCTGTCTTTTTACACATGGTGTTGCATCACGTCTCGTAAATATAACACCATGACTGCTTTCGTGATCGGAGAAGCGACAAACAACAAGCACTACCCTACTGCTCAAAACTCACGTTTGAATAGTAAGTAGCAGCTTCTTTTAATTGCCTCACTTTCTAATTTCTCTGTGCACAGCCATAGACTGCTCTGTCAGGTTCACGAATCAGTCCTCTGTAAATGTGCTGAACACACTCTAATTTTTGTGTTTTATTTGTGTTTTTTGTGGAAACACAACTCAACACTGATTTCTAGTTGTGTCGTCTTTTGGAAGCACAAACAAAGTAGTTTGACTTTCACAACGAATACAGTGTCTCCAGAACATGGCGCCCGCAGCAACACTACAGACAGAATAATAGCTCCGCCTTCTTTCTTTGTGGAAACATTTGGGTGGTGTTTGAAAATAAACCCAGTCTGTGACGTAGAAAAGTGGAGGCGTGCTTAAGCGAGGTGTTTTAGGGGGGTATTGACTGAAGTCTTTGCAAAGTCAGGGGTCTTATCTTTGCACTAACAACTTGTAACACTCCAGAGAGAAAGAAAAATTTGATATTGCATCATATGACCCCTTTATGAACTTTGTTTATCACCTTAAAGGAATAGTACACCCCTCCAATAAAAGGAAAAGAAGATTTGCTGAAGCGGTACTCCCACTCAGTCCTTAGAGTTTGTTTATCGTCAGAGCAGATTTGGATGAATTCATCAAGACACCACTTGCTCACTAATGGATCCCCTGCAGTGAATGGGTGCCATCCAAACAGCTGATAAAAGCATCACAGTAATCCACAATTAATCCATACAACACCAGCCCATCAATTAACATCTTGTAAAATAAAAAGTGGTGTGTTTGTAAGGAACATATACATCATTGGATCATTCAAACCTTCTCTTCTGGCCAAAAGTTTAGCCAATATCCAAAATAACACTTCCTACAATGAAACAGTCCATCCTTATTGTACTCCAACATATTTGTTCTGTTTTCACTTTTAAATTTTATTTGATCCGTGAATATTTCTCTTCTGATACCAGTGAGATTACTTTTTTCTCTTGTATTTTAGCAATGGTTTGTAGTTAAAAATGTTTTAATTATGAATTAGTTTTACAAGCATATGTTCACAAGAGACTTGTGGACATATCCTTTGAGCTCTAATTCTGACGGCACCCATTGACAAGTGATGCAATGCTAAATCTTTCCAAATAGATGACCTGAGGGTGAGCACATTTTAAGCAAATGTTCATTTTTGGGTGAATTTAAAAAAACAAACAAACAGGTGACCCACAGCTTCTGTTGTTTTATATCTCTCAGATCTTTCTGTAAAACAGTGTTCAAGCTGTCCCTTCCCTTTCAGTAATTCAGGTTCTCGTATGTCAGTGTAAATAAAATGACTGCTTTGTTTTTGGTCTTTTCCACACACAAAGATGTTCAGAAGATCTGTTTAGGACCTTGCCATATTTAATCAGTTTATTTTCATACAAAAAAGTAAGCTTAGAAGAACTCTTTTTTTGTGTCTGGGAAATTCACGCTCTTCTGGAAAGAGTGTGAGTGGTAACAGAAGGTGACAGAAACTTCATTTTTGTGGTGAACTCTTCCTTGAAGTCTTTGTAATGAGTTTTCACTGGAAGTTCTGTGAGTGTTAGGCAGTTGGACATGATTGTTTTTTCTTCTCTGTGCAGAATTAGCAGCTAAATCAGAGGACACCAGAGGACAGCTTCACCACCTTAACCAAGAGGTAAATGATTTTCAGTTTAATCCCTGCCAGCCTTGTATCATTTTTTTGCTGTGTAATTTAACGGTGGGTCTGCACTTACAGATTATTCGTAAAGTGTGTGTTTTATGGGTGGTAACTCTGCAGTAAGACAGATCGAAACCAGCGCAGCTCAGGTGAGCTCCTGGTGCCAGGTACGCACAAGCCATATGGCGGGCTGCTGCGAGAGAGGAGAAGGGGATGTTATTCAAACACTAGAGGACATAAAACTCATTAGAAGAGGAAAGTGGGACTGGCCCCATGATGATGGAAGAGAACATTCCAACATTCCAGATTTCCACAACGCCCTTGAACCCACCGCATGTTGTTTCATGTACATTATGTGTAATTCATTATAAGGCAGTTTTTAAAGATGTTTATTTGAGGAACATTATTGCTGGCTGATATACCCCATACAGTATTCAGTATAAAGGCTGGTAAATAGATAGCTACTGTAAGCTGTGCTATGTTTTTTTAGCCTTTTGATATGTTTATAAAATATATTCTATTTTTATGATATTAAAACATATTGTTAAAAAAATACTGTAAATAATACAGTTTTTATAAATACATTTTAAAGCATGCAAAATGGAAATTACACATGGAGGGTTTTTAAAAAATTATTAAATCTGTTTCACAAACAATTCTATATACAATACCTGAATGTAAATCCGCTAACTGTTTCTTCATCAGGGCTTTATCTCATCACAAGGCCTCATATACTCACATAAATGTGCAGTGTTTGAGTGAATATGTTACATTTGTAATATTAATTGAATATTGTGATTAAAACTAATTGAACATTAATGCTTCATAAAAACCCATCAGGAGTCTTACTGTACGTCAATCTTGAAGATTTGGATGTGTTTTCATGAGTGTAATACATTCTCAAAATCCTAAATTTAATTACCACTGCAGTTTTCAAGTCCAGATCGGACGATGACAGATAACTGGATCGTTCAGCTGAGTGTTGGTGTGGGTATATAAATCCATGTGACAACCCACAGTCTTGATTGTCAGCCCACGGCTTTGACATGAGGCTTTTGACAGGTAATGTCATGAGAGGAACGCCCTGCTGCTGAGCCTCTTCCTCATTTTTTACTCTCTATCTCTGTCTCTGTGTCTTGTATTTCACTATATATTTTTGACAGCCGGCCTCTCAGCAGGATTTTGTTGTAATCCATGCTTGATTCCGTCTACCAAGAGGATGAGTGCTCTCTTCCTGTTGTCCCTTCCTGTTTGAAGCTGCTGTCTTGTACCTCCGTGCCACTGATGGCATTTATGGATCATTACCCAATTACCCTCATTATTTGGTATTATCACTTGTTGGCACGAATCTGAGGGTGACTGCCAAATCTGTGTCCATCTGAATCTGGATCATCTGTGCTGTGTTCTGGACCGTCACGAACATTATTACTCTGAGCTTATTAGGGGACGTGTATAGACTCGAGCACAAACAGTGCAAGAAGATACACAGGACAAGTAATTATGGGAATCAAATTGAATGTAGTGATCTGTGGTTACCTTGTGATAAGTGCACATCTAGAAAAATCGTGTGCAATCTTAATGCTGGGGGTTTTATGAATAGAAGTTGGTTTTCTGGTGCAAGACCTAATCAACTTTTTGAAACAGTTTTATTCGGAGTAACCCAGAAATGCATTTGTTTGTAGCATAGTTATGAGCATTGTTGTATACTGTATGTTAAATTTAAATATTCCTGTTTTTCATGTTTCTCACTTATTTTTATGTATATAAATTAGAATTTATTTTTATTTATTTGTTATTGTATTTAATCTAAATTTATCCGTTCCGGTTTTATACGTTCATTCACAAGATTAAAAAGTAAAAAATAAATGAACAAATCAATATCTGCACTGGGGACTGTAAATAATGATCTTTCTTAAGAGAGAACCCAAAAATAACTAAATTACAATAAGTCAACAACGAGCAATGATCTCCCATGGGTCCTTAATAAATAATGCCTGAGTTTCACCTGAAAGCTGCTGGCTCTAGCAGACAATAGCAGATGGAGAGACGCAGAGGGATAACCCATGCCCTCAGAAGATCACACGGTTATGTTGCTCTGGGGAACTGTATGTTTCTTGATGGTGTAACACTTCATCATATACTACAATATATTACCAATATGTTCTTCATGCCATTATCTTTTAAACATCTTTTAAACACAACGTTTTAACAGTCAACTCTGAATTTTATCTAAAGCAAACTTTAAAAAAGTTTTTAGATATTAGTTTAACATTTTACTCTCCATAAAGAAAGCAAAGGAAGCTGGCATGGCATTAAAACATCAACCATGCAAACCAATTAAAAATTCATGTTGTGCACGCAGGACACAATGAGTTTAATAAGCTGCTGCTTGAATCATGAATACTTAATTTACTGTACAAATGTATGTTTGTAATTTTATTTTTTATAAATAAATGGTTGTAATATTACAAAAGTCATAAAATAATTGCAAGATAATAATTATTATTTATATATTTATTTTTTACAATTAATGCAATATACGCTGTAAATCATCAGAATGATTGATGTAATATAAAAATTGGTCCATTATATTTTTTAAATGAATAAATAAATGTGTGCAGCACATTTTAAGTACAACTAAATACTAGATTTTTTTTTATTTTAACATTTATTTTTATAAACAATACTCATAAATGCCTGTTAATGTATAACAATACGTGTCATTAACATTGCATTGTGTAATGCTGAACTGTAATTCAAAATCCAATGACTAAAATGCACCCTTTTTGTAAAATCCCCCAAAAATGAAATTAAAATTTATTCTAAAAACCTCAGTAGCCTCAGTCAGTGATTCTTTATTGTAAAGAAAGAGCATCACTGTAATATACTATGTTAATAATCCAGCACTAACTGCTCAGCATCCTTCTATTTTAATGAAACACTGACTGCTTTATTAATCATGTGCTGAATCGTATCACGTGCTCTACCCTAAAATGTTGCTTTTGTACAATCTGTTTAATATGGATCTCTAATGACAAAACACAAACGTCTCTGCTTCTTAATGCCTGTAAAGGTCATCTGTGACACCTGTGTATGTCTTACAGGTGAACTCTCTCGGACGGGAGGTGGCTGAGCTGGGACGAGTCATGCGGAGTCTTGCCTTTCTCATCGAATCCATGATGGCCTCTCCTCAAACACCAGGTGTCTGTACATCCACGTTTACCTCGGGACATCCGTCACCTTCCATCCCCTTCCCGAGCCAGGGTTCTACTTGGACCAGCCCTCCTTTTTCTTCACCGATGCACCCTGTAATACGTCCAGGAGGACTTGTATCCCATCCGCTCAGGCCACAAGAACTGCAGCTGGTCTGCCCTTCCACGGCTCCCGCTTCCTTTCCCATCACACTTTCCTCATCCCCCCACACAGACAGATTCAGAGAGCCGCTATTGACCCTTTCTCCGCACAGCGCGATCGCTCGGACCCGCTCGCAGAGCCTGGAGACGCCTCTCCTGCAGCATCACCAACACATCTCACACACCCCTGGAACTTTACCCAGAGCTGGGCAGTCATTGATGGGAGAAGGGGAGGATCTCAGGTCCCTGGGTTTGTAGCAGTCAACCTTTAAATGGACAAGTTCCACTGGAATCTGCGTGTTCACCTGGACTCAGGACTGGACTGATAAGATAAGTGGTGCACGCACTGCCAAAGCCATGGAGCAATGGTTCCTTCGAAGATACACGTGTTTACCATCTCAGTTTTTAAGATAATCTCAATAACGGCATGTCTTTCAATGCTGGAAGCTAAAGGGATATCTCCAATCAGGAAAACTCGTTAAAACAGCAGAACGGTTGCGCTTCTGATTCAACCCATGTATCACGTTAACTGCATTCATTTTACATCTACATACTTGTCATACTGAGTCAGTTGCATACAGCCACTATCTTAAAATATAGGTCAATTTACCTTTAACTCGCCTAAAAAAAGATTTTACTAAACGTTTAATTTATCCAAATACTACATAAAGTCCCTCAAAACAGTTCTGTGCAATTAAGAGTTACAATCTGGAGCTATTAGTCAGCGTTCCTCAGGTTCTAAACTGCAATTATATTAATGCAATTCCAATAGCTTTCTATGGAATAGATACTGAAGTACACACTGTTTTTCTGAAAACATGTGCTATTTATTTATTTATTTAGTATTTTGTTTAACGGACAATGCAGTATAACATTGCTACAGTTTCAAGCGTGCTTCGTACATCGGCTAATTTGCAGCCCCAGTCCCTGGTTAGGCTTTCTTTAACAACAGCAAAAACTGAAAAATAATAAAAAACAACATAAAGGAAAATAAAATAACAGCTGAGACTGTGTACAACCATCAGTATTCACATACCTGCTTTTGTTTTTTTTCAGCTGGCAGTCTGTTCTTCACCTGTGGATTGTGCAAATGTAGTTTTTCTCTTTGGTAGTTGCACCTCTTGTAGTGATCCCCTTGCTACTCTGTTTTGATATTAAATGGCATATAGTTTCTGGAGCAAGATTATTTACACATTTAAAGAGACAAACACATATGATTTCTTATCCGGAACGTTTAGTGTTTGTTTATATAGAGCTCAAACAGGTTTGATAGTCAGTTGAGAAACCTGACTCCAGACAGTCACACAATAAGATACGTGAGAAAAAACCATTGCATGCATGTAGATATATATGCGATCTAATCATATAAAACTGTTCTGATTGTTCTACACAGTCTCTTAACATGCATATCAAAACTGTTTCAATTGATTTTAAATATAAAACCACTTATTTCCTTCCTTCTAATTGAAAAACACATTGATACAGTTAATGTCACGATTCACTATTCACCATTTAAAAAATATATAATCAGATGTTAACTGTCCTGTTGAAAAAATGAGCTAATTTTCTTCTTGGTAAATGGATGTGGAACATTCCTTCAGATACTGTACTTCTAAGAAAGGCTAAAAAGATACGAGTTTCACAGTTTGAGTAGTAAAAGGAGAAGACTGACAGTGAGCCAAATGATTTATATTAGAAAATCAGATTTGAGTTCTTCTAATCAAGCTTCATCCTCGAGTTTAGTCAGATTAGATGTGTAGTGCACAAATGCATTGTATCTTGCTGTTTAACAAACTTGTTGATGGGTTGTCTACACAACTAGTCAGACTTAAATAAGCATTGCATAATCAATAAGTCACGTCATTTCCACTGAATACTAATCATATTACAGTAAGGCATGTAAGATGCTTAAAAACTGTCCACGACAAGCTGACAGCTATTCAGTAAATAAGCTAAATAACTAACCTTTAATTGCACAAAGCTACCGTAGTCCTCACATAAGAAGAAGATGGATTATGCATAATAACGCCAACACTGCTCACAGCAGGCAATCTGAAGTTTGACAGTAATTGTCTTGGAATTTATTGTCGAAGGTTGTGAATTAGTGGTGCTTTGATGACTGTAGCGATGAGGTTTAAAGGAGATGGATTTAGAAACGTCTCGGAGAGGGCTGTATGCAGGACAGGTAAGTTGTTAGACTTTTCGCATGCTAAATTACAGCATGATGACAGCATGCTGAAAGCCTTTGAGAAGCTGCATCCCCTTTTAATGCTAACGCTAATCACAGAAACTGCTAACAGTATATATATAGTTTGATAAATTGGTTAATGCATTTGGTAGCATAAACAAATTTCAACAGCATTTATTAATCCTCATATATTTATTAATTGTCATTTGTGAATATATTTGACTTCATGTTCATTTATAATACAACAATGAACATATTTTTGTAATTGTTGCTTCAACTTGAATTTAAAACTATTAAAAAGTGTTGATGAAAATATAAACAAAATAAAATTAGAAATACTCCCTTGTCAACTAACTTTAATGACAAACTAAAAAAAAAAGAAAAAGCTAAATTCTTAATATTTAAAAACAGATAAAATAAAATTGGCAAAAGCATTTCTAAAACGTGACATTTTTTATTTAATTATTACGACGCAGAACCTAATAAAAATGACAAAAGCCCATAAAATGACTATAAAAATATAAAAGATATATAAAATATAAAAACAAGTTTTTTTTTAAATAAAATACGACGTTACAATGTTACTAAAACTTTATATTAAAATATTTAATTAATGCTAAGTTCTTAATATTTAGATTAAAATGAGAAAAGCACATAACATTACTACATTAAAAAAGGAATTTAGATTTAATTGATTAAATATGAAGTTAAACCTAATACAAATAACAAAAGTGCATTACAAACTGACTAAAGCTTGAACTAAAATATAATAAAAGCCCATTATTTAATAGTATATAAATCATATTAAAATAGCACATCACATTGATCGTGATCAATTGATGGACTTCAGGTGTCTTCACATCACTTGCAGTGTAATCATCTCCTAAACTCCATAATCAACTTTAACAAGACAAGACTGATTGTTTGCTTGGCATCGAAGCTAATATAAAAGGTTTTCTGATATCCCTTTAGTTTCTTTGTACTTGTTGTTTTTACTTGCATGACTTCTGAAGAGGGTGGAGAGTATACCCTTGCAGTAGGTTGTAGAGACGCCCCATGTAGGGTTGTGCTGTAGACACCATAGAAGCATGAAGGTCATCTTGACACACACCGTCTCTCCTCTGCTCGGCCCTCGGGGCAGGAGGGAGGAACAGCAGGGACGAGTCTTACACAATGTGTGGACGCTGTATGCGAGTGCATGTACTTGAGTATGCGTGCGAGTGCGTTCGGGGGGGAGCGGGGTTATAATACTGTAGCCATGTACTATTTGTGGCAGAGGTTTCTGAAGGCATGGGATCTGGGGTGCTCAAACGCTGCAGTTTATTATTAGTAGAAGCTGAATTGACATGGGGAAGGGGGGTTTCTGTTTGCTTGCTCTTTAGGACTGGTCTTGGGGGATTGGTTGCTGGTGGCAAAGTGGCCCCTGCTGTCAATCGTCTCTTCCTGGCGCAGACGTGGTCTGTCTGCTTTGCCTGTCTCCCTCTCTTTCTCTGCACACTTTCCTTCCATTTCACAGTCTTACTCTTGGAGCGTATTGCATACTCCTGTTTGCACCATTGACCTTACTTAGTCATTCATTTTAAAGGGATGCTTTACGCAGATATGAATACTGTGTCATCATTTACTCACCCTCATGTCCTTTCAAAACTGTATGACTTTCTTTCTTTGGTGGAGCGCTCACCAAAGCTGTTTAAACTGTTGTATGCGGAAAAAAAAAAATTCTGAACTCCCCCCAAAAATCTTCTTTCATGTGAAGAACAGACAAATATTAGTGGAATGTTGTGAAAATCTTTATTTACACTGAAGCCGTTTCATTTGAGTCAAGATAAATCGAGCCAGTTATTTTTTGACTTTTCATTTTAGTAATATTCAAGAGTGTTTTTCTAGTTTTATATGGTCTTGTCTGTTGCCATTTTTGGAGTCATAAAAATTTATTTATTTTTATTAATTAATTAATTTATTTATTTATTTAAAAAAAATATTGATTTAAAAAATAATTTTTATGTATTCATTCATTCCAGTTTTGTTTAGTCTAGTCTTTTATTTTATTCAGTATCATTTCGGTATAATAATTCTTCTTTCAGAAGTTTCATTTTTTATTTTGGAAAAAAAAATAAATTAGGTTCAGTTTATTAGTTTTAGTTTTATTTCAGTTACCTTCATTTAATTTTGTTTTAGTTTTCTATTAATAATTAAAATACCAAATGGTTCTTGAGCTTGTCTTAACCAACATGATCATTTAAAATCAGAAGGGTGAATTAAATTTAATTAGAAAAAGAAAATTAGCTTTTTACAAATTTTGTGCTGACCTGTCCCTTTGAGCTCCTATTCTATATTAATTCTGTATGTTTCATGCTGTCTCTTTAACCTCCTATTGGAAACTGCATGTCAGGCTTTATATTTCCTTTTCACTGTAAAGGGTGCCTGCTATAGCCAATACCGTATTTATTCTACTTGGCATTTCAGGTATAATAACATGGCATTTTCAGACTTTTTATATAATATATAATCTAAACCAGCCCCAGAGGTCTTCATCACTGCTTTGAGCCAGCTTGATATTTCCTCCCACAATTCAGGACAGACTATGTCTTCTTCTTGCCCCTTCCTGCAGAACTCCTCCTCTCCATCCCTCTGCCAGTCACGGGACGCTGATATGCCAAGCTTGAGAATAGGGGTTTACATTTTTATATTTCTATGAATGTATCTCAACTAAAGGTGTATTTTTGTACCTCTAAAAACAAGGGAAAGCTTCTGGATTTGTGAAAAGACTGGGAACGGATGCAATATGTTTGACTACTGGAGGAATTGTGGGAATATTCCAATGCAACAATGAATCTTGATGGTTTTGTGAAACTCCCCTCTCTCTAATACTACTGGGAATGTAATCACGTTATTTCAATTCTTTTTGTTTTGATATTATTAGAGAAAAACCTGTAATGCAAATAAATGACTACAGCTATTGAATTAACTCAGATGTATTGTGTACTGCTGTTCTGCCGCAGATGTGTGTCTTTAGAGAGGCTGAATCACTGTTCACATCACATCAATGTTATGTTTAACATGTCAGTAAGTTAAGCTAATATATATTGCGTTTATTTACAAAAAACATCTCCATTTCTAAACATTCTCATGTTTTATTGTGTTAGTTATGTGCTAGTATTAATTAGTTATTGTTTACCCAATCAAAATAGTCCAACTGTAGTTTGATTGTTAAAAACCTTTGCAAATAAACTCTTCATACACACACACACACACACTAACATTTTCTTTCATTTAAATTAAAAGTATAGATCATAATATTTTTCTGAACTCTTTTGCCTGTTGATTGTGTTAGATGAAATTGCTTCATGTTTATTTTTAGTTTAGTTTAGTTTAGTCCTGTGTTGATTCCTATTGAAACACTAAGTTAAAGTGGGACAATTTAAATCATGTGTTGTCAAATTAGGTAAATTTTTCAGGCAAAAAAGGTCCATGGAATATAATAAACAAGCAAAATAAACTTCCAGCATAAAGTTTACGGACTGCTGTAAATGCGACTGTGCCTTTATTTTACTGCGGGGGAGGTGCAGTGTCACTCTAAAGAGCATTTGATTGGACAAAACCCTGCACGGTGCAGTATGAGTCATCAATAATTTTTGTCATTTTTCCAGTAGACAAATGTAGACTAAATAAATAAATGATATGGCTTCAAAACAATCACGTTCATTAAACCCACAAAATCCTGATTTAAATTTAATCTTTAACAACAGCGATAGATACACACACACACACATATATATATATATATATAGACGACAGCTGCTCTCAGTCTCTGCCGTGCGGTCATGTTTTGAGCGTGTTTGTAGGCTATGTTTTGGTGTGTGCTCTCGTCACATGTGCTCGTGGTGATTGTGTCACTCTACGGCGCGTGATAGATGTCTTGAATGTAACGCAGGCTCGCGCGCACGCCAGACGCCAACATTGTGTGCTTTTTTGTCGCCACCGCCGCGGTTCATCTGAGGAGAATACCACGTGTTGACAGGTCTCCATGGTTACTGGAACAGCTGTAAACTGAAACAAATGGAGAAGAGATGAGGTAAGGTAGGTCAGAGAGATGGAAAGAGATGAAGCGGGAGTAAGACAGAGGAAAATAACAGCGGAAAAATAGGAAGCCGGGTGATAAACGCATGATGCAAGACACAAGAAAGAGGAGACTGATGAAAGTAAACGACAGGAGTTTGAGGTGATTAATGCAGGAATGTTTGAAAGCTTTTCTTTCTTTTCCTTTTTTGAAATTAAGCTAATTAAAAGTGCCAAGTAATCAAAGAATACGTTTAGACCTCCAAAAAAAATGCAGCTAACTTTTTTTGAGCACAAAATTATTAGGCTGCAACCTTTTTACACTGATAATAATAATAATAATAATAACAATAATTATATATATATATATATACATTTTTTTTATTATATTATTATTTATTTATTTATTTATTTATTTTAACACCAAATCAGACTATGATTTCTGGACCACGTGAGACTGAAAATAAAATGTTATTTGATATTTACAGTTAATTAAATCACGGAATCGAATAAACATAACACTTAAAGTTGACATAAAACTGACTTAATTTAGCCTATTTGAGTAGAAGTATTTCTGGTCTGATTGGGCAGGATTCCTCAAAAAAAAAAAGTTTACTCATTTCTTGCCTAGTTTTCTAAATCGAATCATTGTAAGACAGGCTAACTGAAAGTCCTTCCTGCATATTGTCTCGTTTCACTTAAAAAATACATAATTTATTTAAGCGAAAGTGTTGCGAACAGAGCTTCACTCTCCTTAACAATGTCCTGAGGCTTCTGAGAAAGAGCGCGTGAGGTGTTTCTTTCTCTGTATCCGAAAACTCACTTCTAAGCTTCATACATATTAAATTATAATGGAAACTCATCTTTTTTATCTAAAGGTAGGTATGACACACTTCATGTTTTGAGCGGCACAGTCATTATCCTACTCACAGTCTGTACCTGAGCCAAAGACCAAAAAAACAACAATGGACAGGAGTGTTAGAGATGGGGGCCGGGGTGACAGTGCAGATATGGAGACGGCAGTGAAAATAAACCAAAAAAGCTGAGCCAGAAAGATATTTATAGTTCGATAAGAGAACAGGATAGTGGCCGTGCAGAGAGTGTAGGTGGAACTTTTGATTGCCTTCATAGTGTTAAGCAAGCAACTGATTTTCTGTGTGTGCGTGTCTATTTGCGTTCTGATGCGAACAATAACGCTATTCACTATTTTCTGATAGTCCTGACCCAAATACACAGGCTATTCATCACTTCGCCCATCCATTAATGTGTACAATACAGCTTTTCCATTCAAATGAGCGCACGCACTCACAGAAAAGCACCCGGGTAGTTTGAACGCAGCCGTCTCAGTCGGGAGCATGCAGAAATGTGCTCATTAATGTATTTGGAACAAGGTCAAAACTCTTAATATCGTGAACGTGGCAGTTAGGGTGACAAAACTGTGTCAAAGCTGGGTCATGTGAATATTTTTGATAATGCACCAACAGTAATTTCACTGCTAGAAGAACTATATAAGTCAAATCAGTTCTGATCATGTTGTTGTACCAAATCTGACTCTAGCATGTCTTGTAACTGATTGCAAAGTGTCTAGTTTTAATATTGCGTAGCCCCAAAGGGACGTGGTGATGGTAAGAAAAAAAATTATGAGAGAAGAAGAAAAATTGACAAAGCATTTGCGTTTCCCCAAAGAAACTTGCATAACTTTGCGATGGAAAAAATATAATGACTATTTCAGTAAAATAAACTTTTATGCGGCTTCTTTTGCTTATTTATTTATTTATTTATTGCCAGTCACAGGTCATAAGAACATTTCATTGTATTATCTGTAAAATCCAACCATGACTGTTTTCAAATAGGTTTCCCAGACACATGGTTGTCTACTAATCCTCATGCTGTATTTAAGAGGTATATCATCTATTTTATGTTTTCAATTAAAAATTAGATTTCAAATACACCTGATGTGCTGCATTAAGGACATTTATCCCCATTCCCCAACCACTATGTAGGGAATGCTGCCATGTTGAGAGCTATAAGTCCTTTTCCAGATGGCACACTTCATGTGCACTTACATTTTCAGCAGCCTGCACATTTCTGTTAAAACCCAAAGTATATGACTCTGAAATCTGAAATCATACCCTGCCTGTAACCCCATTTGACTGTGACCACACATAAGGTTGATCCTTTGTATCTGTCTGCAGTGTAAATGCATAACCTATGCGCAAAGTATTTTTGGACTTCCACGAGGATATGGTGTCTGATTTTTAGAAGGAAAGACCATGAGGGAATTTGTGCCAGACTGTGCATTACAAAGGGAAATATTCAGATTTTTATTAAAATTAAAGGAAGATAAATATATTTTTTCTGTGTACTAATTTGCATGAATGACTTGTTTTTCATTTAAAGACTGTTTACTCTAAGCAAGGTCAGTTGTGATTTTATATGGGATTTAAAGTATCCATTTGCACTCCGCCTTCATTTTTCAGTGTGAACACTACACTACTGTAAAATAATGCAGAGCTATGTGAAATCCATGTTCTTTTTTTTGAGCCTAAGGCTGTCACAGAACCAATTTTTCAGTTTTCTCAGGACACCTGTTTAAATGACATCTGTCAGGTTGAAGAGCTGTTTTATACACGGTGTTTCTAAAATGCTTACTGCAGCTTTTAAATATGCGCTGTCCAATTTTTCTTTTTTAGAATGACTGCGTTTATGTGCATGCAAATGTAGAAACGTTGGCTTGTGCGTGTTCACGTTGCAGGTGGTGATGAATGACTGTGAAAGCGCGTTTCTCTGGAGTGCTCCTCGCTCCTCATCAGGAGGGAGAAGAGCTGGAGAAGATCAATGGCCTTCAGCAGTTGAAGTGATTCTCCCGTGGCTCGCCGGCTGCTTAAACTGCCCGTGTTTCCACGGAGCTGTCAGATGGAGCGAGAGGTCTCATTGTTCAGAGATGACACCGAGTGAAACCATCGTTGGTCGACCTGATCCAATCCTGTATAGAGAGATGGATTGCAATGGTTCATGTAGTAAACAGAGTCAAGTGCACATTTATTCATATACTGTATTTACACAAATATGTATGCATACATATATCAATAAATATTTCTTTTCACCATGTTCTTTTATATACACTACACATACACACATGCGCGGTTTTCGTGGTTTACGGGGACTCTTCATAGGCGTAATGGTTTTTATAGATACAAACTATATTGATTAAACCTAACCCTACACCTTATAGGAAATAGTTTTTAAAGCCTTTTGAATTACTGGGACATTGGCAGTGTTCTCATAAACCACCTTCAAATTCTAATACCTCTGTAATACAATCATAGTCTCATATTTCATAGGAATATTGATTTATAATTTTTTTAACTATTGACTTGTTGTGTCTCCCCAAGATGCCTGATGAACATGCCATTTGTCCTGGTCATATTCTAATTTGAAACCTCATAACATTTGTCACACAAATGTATATTATATAAAAGTTTCTAGATAGTCAGACAGATTATATTATCGTATTAAAAGCAAAAACGTTTCATTAGGCATTTGTGATCTCTCATGTAGTAACTAGTATTGTTTGACAAAGGCCGACATATGTTGTGATGCACAAACGTTGTTAGCTACTCCATCTCCACGCAGGCCTTCTTCAACACAGCGAGGCGTTTTGATAAACTCGGCTCGTATGGGCTCTGGCAGTGCAGAAATTGCTTCGCGAGCGTCTCGTGTGATTGTTAAAACGGCGCGCGCTCTGTGCTTTGCTCATCAATCACCTCAGCACAGGGCTGGGCCCTGGCCCCCCCATAATACATATAGCTTTTATCCCATAACAAAATTCTTGATGCACTGCAAATTTCAATATCACAAAAGATAATACCAGAAAAAACAAACAAATAAATAAATATCTAATAAAAAATGCTTCCTGAAGACAAGTAAACAGTAAAATCAAATAGGCTACAACAGAGCAAATATTATAAGAAGTAGACCCACTTCAAAAACGTAAAGCACTGAATAATATTATATTATAAATACTGAATGGTCTCCTCTGTATGAAACAATACACTACTGTCGTCAATGGAAACCAGAAACTGGTTACGATCAATTATCAAAGTAGATCAAATAAATTCAAAAAGGTTTAGAACAATTTGAGTTTATGATGACAGCATCTTTTAAGAGCTCATCATCCATTATCTCATGGGCCTGGTCTATGCTTTAACGTATCTTTCAATATTAATGTTATCTTAAGACACAAAAAAGCTGTGTTTAGGAGGATAATTGCTAAGAGAATAATTTTGAACACATTTAAACACAATAAGTGAACAGTTTATTCAGTTGCGAGCAGGTATGAGGGCCTCAACACAATGACTTTATGTCAAGCTATAACTAGTTCATTTACCCTGCACAGTTTCAGTAAATAATCAGTGAACCACAGAGGCGTAATATTCAGGGTTTGTAGGTGAATTTGGGTCAGGACAGATTGGGGCACACTGAACTTTTAACTGAACAAGGGAACGAATGTAGTGCCCTGCCCTGTTTGTTAAATTGAATAGTTTTTTCAGTGCAAGTCATTAAGTTGTAAGATGTTGAAAAAAGAAGCATGTTGAAAATTTCATGCATTCATTTTAAAGACTTTTGACCTCTTCCACCTTCCATATCAGACAGATATTGCATTTTGGTTGAAAATTCAAATTGGGTTGATTTCAGAATTTAACGTTGACTTAACATTGGATTTTGGTTACACAACCTAAAAATAACAAAATAGCAACGTCAGGTGATGTCGGTATTGGACATCAAATTGACATTGACATTAGACTTTGAATTTGCATTTAATTTTTGGTCACCTGACCATATACACCTTTTATAACCAAAGTATTTTCATTACCATTATTATTATTTCTTAAATAACTTTGATTCAAGTGAGCAGGTCCATATCATATGCTCTACACTTTACCAAAATGGTAACTCCCCAAAAACACTAACATAGCAGAAGATCTTTTAAATACAAACATAAAAGAGCATTAAACATTAACAAGTCTCCTAGTTTTCATCGTCTTGCCTAAAATAACATTTTATTTCAAGATTCACACTGGGTGGCGATCACCTGATAGTTACGTGCCATGCACATTTCGTTTAAAATACATATAAAAAATATATGGTCAAATATTAAATATAATAATGAATGCATTTGATTTGTAAATCAAACTGAGACTTAAATGGTATTGCATGGAATCAACTAAATAACCAGCCAATCACGGGCTCCGGGGCTTAAGCCCCGCCTTGTCCTGTAGTTAATTGGCCCTTGCCTCAGCACCCCCCCTTTGGGCTCAGATTGTCTCTAGCATCATCACCGCTGCTGTTTCTGTATTTGCTGAAGAGTTTTTTGGCTTTGATTTTTTACATTTATTTATTTTTTGCCCATGGTGCAAAAAGCGAAGCTGTCTTCTGTCATCCTTTTCAAGTTTCTGGGGGCAGAAGGGAGCCACTCGCTGTGTGAATGATATGAAAAGCCTTTTAAAAGCACATTAAAATGTGAAGTTGTGTACAAAGACGCGTTCTCTCCTGGTTGGTGGAGATATCGGGAATCACAAACGTGTCTGGAAGGTGTACAGAAAGGTTAAACGGACGAGGGACAGACAGAAAATGGCCTGTCAGTAGACAGAAGTATTGCATAACAAGCACATCAACAAAACACCTGTGTAGACCAGCGTTTCCAGTTGCTGAGGCCTGAAGATTCATGAACTGACTTCTGGATGTATGAAAAATGATTTGTGACTAGTGTAGTTGGTCTTAAATAGCTTAAGGGACCTCAGGGAGAGCTATTTGTCAGGCGGTTTTCATTTTTTATACCTTCAAGGTTAAACTATCAAACTAATTCAAGGTCCATTTGAAGCTTGCCAATGCCGTATAGCGACATTAAAAAGGCAGATTTGTAAACCTTGAATGATTTTTTAATAGAAAATAAAATATTTAATGTTTCAGAAATACAGCCTCTGCTGTAAACACTTCAGGGGATGAGACACAAAACGTTCTGTGGTGATCAGCATTGCAATCATAAATATTAAGAAATTTTGTTTGTGTCAGTGCTGTATAGCTATATCGTTATATAGTTATCTTTATAGTTTCAGTGTGAATGGGCCTTTTCTGCAGCCTGTAATTTATCTTGATCATTCAGATATTATTACATTTGGGGTTTCATTTATATATTTTGTTTGGTGTGTGTGTACACAAAATAGAAAACCCAGCAGTAAGGAATCAACAAGAGCCTTCTGGTGCAGCCGTCAGAGCTGTTTAGAGAGCAGTACAGTGATGTGATGAGGGAGAGAGAGGCTATGAAAAGAAATCTGTCTCTGGTCTCCTGACCATTGTTCTGGGTGTGCTGGAAATACTGTAGTGGTGGTTCCAGTTTGATTTATTCGCTAAACACAAGTCACTTACAAAATTGTCAAGTGGCTTATTTGTAATGTGATTTAAAGCTGGGTAAGCTTCGTGCAGCTTTTTGTCAGACTGTAACAATAATAGTGCCAAAAGGGGGTTTTGCAGTGATGCCGTTTTAGTGGTGAATGAGCTGTAAAATAAGAGTCCAAACAGCTGATAAAAGCATTACAACAAGTCTCTAGCGCATGTAATAAATAACATCTCGTGAACTGAAACTATGTGTTTGTGAAAGACTAATCCATCATTAATTATCAGAAAATCCATAATGATATACACTCTTAAAAACAAAGGTGCTTCACAGTGATGCCAGAGACGAACCGTTTTTGATTCCACAAAGAACATTCATTTACATTCAGAAACAGAAGGGTTCTTCAGATGTTAAAGGTTCTTTATGGAACCATTTAGAAAAAAAAGTTCTTCTGTAGCATCATGAAGCACCTTTTAAATAAATGAGACTTGAGACCTTTATTTTTAATAGAGCACACCCTGTTGTCCTGTCACATAAAACCCCACAAACATTAGTTTTGGGTTCAAACAGTGTTTGATTTGTGCATATTTCTCTCCTGATTCACATGAACTGAACTGGACTGGACTCTCATACTGACGGCACCCATTCACTGCAGAGGATCCACTGGTGAGCAAGTAATTTATCGCTGATTTCTTTGAATCTGTTGCAATTAAGAAAAAACTAATCATTTTTGGGTGAAAACGTCCCCAAAACGGTTACTTTTTAATCGTAGATGCCAATAAAGAACCTTGATTTTCTGTATCTGAAAATAGAAAATATTCTTCAACTTCTAAAGTGGTCTGTGTGTGAATGAAATGACCTGCATGACCATGTGTCTCATTTGTTCAGTGGTCTCTGGGATGTAATTCCTTCATGCTGAATTTTAATAGGATAATGTACTTCATGTCTCACACAGTGCCACGCTTACAGGTCTTATGAACTACCTGTCAGAGGAATACATGAATATATAACACCATGAAGCATGATGAAAAACATCATCCTCAAGGATGAACTCCTATTTCCACACCTATTTTCATACTCAAACGGCTAGTAGAGTACAATGCTTATTTTAAAAGGGAAATGTTAGCATGTCATTATTTATAGAGTTATAGAAGCAGCCGTGTTGCATCTGAATTATCCTTATTGAATGCACATGAAAATTCTATATTATAAAGAATTTCTTAAATTCTGATCAGCAAACCCTTGTTCAGTAACTTTCATGTTTAATAAATGTAAAATATGTTTAACATTTCACTTACCTGTTAAATTATTTCATTTATTATTTATTTATTTTTTATTGCTTGGATTTATTGTGTATTTTCTGTATAGTCTGATCCATGTGGTTTTATCTGAATTGTGCCCTCGAGCAAAATACCAAAAGATTTTTTTGGTCTCTGCAATACATCCCGGCATTGCTATAAGCTTATATATTGCATTGCATTATGCTCAAAGGAGGTCCATAGTCTTTGGAGACCAATTATTGAAGCTTACAGCAGATTCTTGTAATTGTTACACAGTGGGTCACAAAGGCAACTGGTTAGATCTGAACATTGACCTTTTTTCTTCCAGGAAAGGAAATGTAGCAGAAAAGAAATAGATTGCTAGTGTTTGACAAACTGCAAAATCAGCATAAGCATTTATGCAGTGTCAGATCTGTGTATTTGAGAGAAACTCCTGACAAACAGACATCATCATGCACACATTTTGAAGGAATGGCTTAAAGACTGGCATAACAGAATATTGCAAACGCTACAAAATACTTTTAAATTTAGTATAAGACGACAAGGTTGACAGAGACACAAGTATTTCTATGGAATCTACAAAACGCAAGGTCTAAATCAAATGGAGTGGTTGCATGATGTCCTAGAACTGATAACAGCAAATTCAGCATTTTTAGAGCTCATTGATTAATTATCTGACGAATAGCCTCAATTACGGCGACGGAACCCTTTAGATCATTCAGCACCTACTTTATATGACACCTCTGCCCGTGATCCATTGGCAACTGTTCCCTGCTTGACACATGGAACCAATTTCATTGTTGTCTGATTCATCTTCATTTTTGTCCCAAACCATTCCAGGCTATTATTTATGGGACGTACAGTACTATGTCATGGGGTCATGTGTGTACCATCTCATTTTAAAGGGCAATTAAAGTTTACTTTGCAAGCCATTTCCTGACTGTTTTAATGAACACTAACTGTCATCTCCACTAAAACATTCGTTCCAGCAATTAGAGCAAAATATCAGACCTAGGTGATATTTTATTTAGGTTATGCCTCCGCTCAAAACTGAACTTGAATTAGACAGATTTTGTCATGACGTACAGAATTGCTAGATTGATTGTTTACTGCGTAAAATTAATATGTTTTATTATCACTGGAGCTCTATCACAGCATAAAACAAATCACATTTTAGAAAATGAAAAGACAATGGGGGCAATGTTAAGGCATTAGGCTACATCTGAAATGACAGTTAAATTGAACTATCCAGACATAAAGCAGAATCTTTCCCTGTGCCCCAATGTGTACACTATCTACCCCGTCTGCCCTAAATAGCATTGAAAATTACTAATATCACACAGGATTTAGGATAGATAGTGTGCAGGCCCTGTCTAAAACAGTTTCCTTGCGCCCTCTGTTGAAAGACATTGCAACTGCATCTGAGAATTTATGTTTCTGTCAGATAGATGGATAGACGTAAAGTTAGATTTGTCTTAGTACATATCAGTTAAATACTGAAAGCTAAGACTGACAGAATAGATACAGTGAATTTGCAATAAGTATCATGAATGCTTTATAATAACAAACATCGAAAGATTCGCTAACAGCTAGGTGTGTGAGAAATGACAGATTTTTTTTGTACAGCAAAATATTAAACATAGACTACAATATGTAAAAATGAGAATATACAATATGTTGATAATCATCAGACTCATGAGGATGTTTCGCTCGGAGGAAGCACGTCATTGCAGGGCGGAAGTGTAGTCTGACGTGGCATGAGGGGCGGAAACGCTTGTTTGTGTTTTGGTTCTAAAGGGGAAGTTGCGAGAGAAAAGAAAGGAGGAGACTTGATCGGGGTTGGTAAAATTCCCACTAACCGACCCCAATAATAAGGAAAACCTCTCAAGAATTTGAGCACCCCGTCGTCGGAAATCAGTTCACGCAACCTGTCGGCTGACTTTCAGGTAAAAAGACACCGAATACCTCCGTTAAATCTGCCGTTTTCTGGTTTGGCGTATCCCCAGAGCTAGTTAGCCACTTTAGCTTGCTAGATTCGTCAGAAACGTTACAGGCCCCTTGTCCTTATCCAACCTACACAAGTCATCAGACCTTATCTCTTAAGCCTAATATTTAGATTATACACGCTCTTGTTCCTCAGAAGCGTGAATATGTGTTTGTAATGGTATGCTTGCTTGAGGCTTATGTCGGAATGCTGTTTGGGTGCAAACAGGGTGGGAATGCTGGAGTTGAAGTGAAGTTGCTTATTTTATTGTCGTTATTATCTGATCATCAGACCTAAATGGCTTTAACAGACTTGGCATCCGATTTGATGTGGCCTGTCTAATCGAGGAACAAGACAGCTTGTTCCTTAGCTCAGGGGTGTGTTGAAAAATAGAGGAATTGTTCAACCTTTTGTTAGACTTGAGTCTAAACCGATGTCGAATTGCTCTTGTTTATAGTGATGTAGCACTGTGGTGTTGATAACACTGGTTTATTTTGAGTATATGATTCATGGACAGGATGGCTGTGTGTCAACCTTCAACAGAAATCACAGGTTTGTTTTTGTCAGGCCTGTCATTATAAGGAGACCGAAATCTGAGCAGCAGCAGCTGATTAAAACCGCTTACAGGTGATGAGACTTTTGCAATGTCATGACGTATTTCACAAGCTGTGCTTTTTTTTGTTTCACTTTTGGGGGTTTGTATGTAAGCCGCTCTGAGAGAGAGTGTGTGATTAGACAAATGTGGTAGTTATGTCAGCTGCTGTACATGCCAAGTGGATGAATGCAGCAGGTTTGGCATGGTTTGCGTCTTAAAACCAAACACACCAGGCTTGCTTCTTAAGGTGTTGACTTATGTTCTGCTATGCAGATAGAGATCCTGTTGTTAATTTGATGCAAGTGTCTTGGTTTCTTTAAAGATCAGATGATGAAGCAACACCACAGCAGCCACTAGAGCATCAGGGGGCTGCTTTTAATGTTCTCCTATTTCACAACAACAGTAACTGTGCAGTTGTGACAGGGAAAGTGTTTTCCCTGCTGTTTTAAGCCTTCAGGTCAGTGAGTCTATCAGTTTTATTACCGTTGATGCCTGCATCTCTGGTATTGGATCTCAGGTATGTGTAGTCATTAATTGGGAAGTGACATGTTTCCCCAGCTGTTGAATTGTTGCATTGGGCTAAATGAGCTTGCTTGTTTTGACTGCTTACTCAGGACATTCTGTGCTAGAACGGGTTACCATGGCTACAGACATTTATTTCTGCAAGGATTTTCACCAATGTTGTATTATCTCCAATAAAACAATCGTTTTCTGTGTTTTCTGATGCATGATTACAGTCTGCAGCAATATTTGGACTTTCTCATTATTTGAATAGGCTATATTTTAAAATGTAATTCATTACTGTTATTGTAATGCTGATTTTTTTTTTGTCATTACTCCAATTTTCATGTCACGTGATCTTTCAAAAAGCATGTTAATGTGTCACATTTCTTTTTATTGTAAATTTTGAAAGCAGTTGTGCTGCTTAATATTTTTGTGGAAACTGTGACATTGTATATTGTTTACTTTAAAAAAAAAGTTTTTTTGTCTTAATTAACCCTTCTTTTATTTTAAATGACCTCTTTGTCATAAATAAATAAACATTTTCATACTTTGTGTGTGTGTCTTATGTTGTGACAGCAAAAAAAACTGTAATACTGAAGATAACAAAATAAAAAAAATTCTACGTGCTGTTTCACATCATAGGACACAATCCAGTTTTATTTCTCAACAATCCACCTATTTATATATATATATATATATATATATGATTGTAATCAGTCACAAAAAAACTGGTCTAGATGTAATTATCAGTGTCATATCTAGCTGTAAGCTAGAAAGTATGACTGAGATGTGTATGTGCAATAATATCTTTAATCTAGCGTTTTTAGTCTAAAAATGTGCATGTCTCAAGCCAAAAATAGCATTTGAGTTACTAGCCGCTATCGTTATAGCCAAGATGAGCGATTCCCCACACTAGAGCGCTGAATACAGAAAAACAGAAGAAAGAAAAGATCTTTGTCTATAGTCAACATGAAAGTGCTCTTTTTCATTTCTCTTTTTTGGTTACATGTTGTCCTGTGCAGCCAGTACTGGGACAGCTCTCAGTGTGTGTGTGACCGCTTAAAGGAGACGGGGTGATTGTCATGGCCAATAGGGGAGGAGCAACACGCCCCAACGGGTCCAACGCGGGCAATAAGATCTGCCAGTTTAAACTGGTCTTGCTTGGAGAGTCGGCTGTGGGAAAGTCCAGCCTCGTACTGCGCTTCGTCAAAGGGCAGTTTCATGAGTTTCAGGAAAGCACAATAGGAGGTAGGGGATTTCTGTATTTTAATTTAGGTACCTGTTTGCACACGTTCTCAACGGCTTTTCTCTTTTGCGTCCAGCGGCCTTCCTTACACAGACGGTGTGCTTGGATGACACAACGGTAAAGTTTGAGATTTGGGACACAGCCGGACAGGAGCGCTACCACAGTTTGGCCCCCATGTACTATAGAGGTGCCCAGGCTGCCATTGTAGTTTATGACATCACAAATGAGGTGAGTAGTTTTGTATTAAAAGCTCTTTGTGAATGTTTTATACAGTGACTAACTTTCCGTCACATTTCTTTGTTCTGCTTCTGTTATTGTGCCTTTCGCTTTCTTCTACTTGAAGGAGTCGTTTGCAAGAGCAAAGAACTGGGTTAAGGAGCTTCAGAGGCAGGCCAGTCCAAATATTGTCATCGCACTGTCTGGGAACAAGGCTGACCTTGCCAACAAGAGAGCTGTGGACTTCCAGGTATACAAGACTTCACAACAAGACCAGAGAGAGTGTTTATAGCTGCTGTCTCCCTCACATGAGCTGGTTTATTTCTGCAGGATGCAGGGTCTTATGCAGACGACAACAGTTTGTTGTTCATGGAGACGTCAGCAAAGACTTCCATGAATGTCAATGAGATCTTCATGGCCATTGGTAAGTGTTTATAAGATATTGTAAATGCAGCATAGTATTCTTTGTGATGCTTTGGTGCTGAGGTGTATTATTGATTATCACATTTTATTTAGTAATATTTCATTTTTACTTTTGGAAAAAGACATAAAATAGTTTCTAAATAGTCAACTTTCTATTAATCAGAAAATCCTGAAAAAAAAAAGAAAAAAAATCACGGTTTCTGCAAAATATTAAGCAGCACAACTGTTTGCATAATTGATTATATAGAGAAATGTGTCTTGAACCTCAAATAAGCGCATTAAAATAATTTCTGAAGATCATGTGACACTAAAGATGTCAGATTTGCCATCAAAGGAATACATTTTATTGTATAATATATTAAAAATGTTTTTTTCAAGCTGTAATATTACTGTTTCATCAAATAAAGCCAGTCTTTATGAGCATACGAACTTTAAGAAGTGTTACAATGTTAGTTTCTTGTTTTGTGTCTCTTCAGCAAAAAGGTTGCCTAAGAACGAGCCCCAGGCTGCAGGAGCCAACAGTGGGCGGAGTCGGGGCGTGGACCTCACAGAGACAGCCCAGCCCACTAAGGCCCCCTGCTGCAGCAACTAACGCAAAACAAAACCCCCCTCACCAAACTCTGTTACCGCAACAACTAACGCAAGGTCCCGCCCTCCAACTTGGTTTTTGACTAACTAATGAAATGCCTCCGCTTTCCCCATCTTCCACAACTCTCTTACGCTGTAACAAAAGCTCTGCCCCGCCCATGTATCTGCGGTGTTTTGTTTTGTTGTTTTTCTGTAAAGACCCAGGCCTCTTACTGTATTCATGCTTAAGGTCATGCCTTGTCTCCATACTGTAATATACGCCGTCACAGAAAAAAAAGAAAAAAGAAAAGAAAAAATTCTCTGAATGCCATTTGCCTGACCTGGACAAAAGGGGTGGGGCCTCTGCAAGGGTTCACCTGCCCTGTCATAATTCAGAACTCTACAGTCGCTTCTTTTTCTCAAATCTGTTTTCATCTTTTTTTATGATTTAGTTTTATAGAAATGTACTTTTCAGAATAATGGATGCATGTATCACTACAAAGCCTGAAAACGGTAAATCAAAGTTTTAACCAACGGCACACATGGTGAGAGAGGACGTGACAAGTTACCCCTGCGCTTTCCCTCTCGCTCTGATTCTGGATGTCCCAGCGGCTCTGTTCAGTGGCAGACAGCCCACTTCCTGTGGCTGCGCTTCCAACAAAAAGCCCACCTCCTTCTTAACCACACACACAGCCAAGACCCCGCCTCCTTGTTATTCTCTCACCAGTTACCAAGCCTTCACTTTTTTTTTCTCAGCTTTATTGGCACCGTCCTATAACTGAGTGAATATGTGGCTGCGCTTTCTTTCAGCATAAGAGGCGTAAGCTTAAAAAAACCCAGTCTACATGAGATAAGTAACTTCCCTTTCACAAACATGCACCGGTCACGCTCGCACTCTTCTGGTTCTAACTCACCCAGGTGTTTCTTACTCCATGCCTTGCACTAATTTTTGGTCTTGATATTATCTCTTGCAAGTACAGCCAGAGTGATATAAATATATATAAATAATTTACTGTAAATAGGGTGTTGCAATGTATTCGTCTTTTCCATTTACTGTTGCAGGACTAATGCTTGATAGGGAGTTAGATAATCATTAAAAAAACAATTGTACAGTAACCAAATATTGCTTTGATAGGGGGTCGGAGTTATGTTTCTTTTTCACAAATGGTTAAATTATAATCAATGGTGGTCTTATAAAACTGTATGTAGTGTTATTAACCAAAAAAAAAAAAAAAGCTTTTCTTTAGTGGTCTGTTTTGTAATTTTCATGACAAAGCAAAAAAACTGTGTCCACATCAACCGATTATGATAGTTCTTCCTCTGCTTTTCTTCCTAGTATCGACAACACTTTTAACATTCTCTCGATCTTCTACCTTTCAGGATACTGGTACCACATAAATTCGCTGCTACATTCAACTTCTGTCTTTTTTATTTTTTGCCCTCCCCCCCCTTGAAACTAAAAATCCAGTTACCGTAATATAACTGTTAATGTATCAAATAAATTTCTTATAAATGGTATTGATGTGTATTCAGAGGGCCAAATTAACTCCTAGTCTTATCACTGAGTGGAATTCCCTTGGCAGTGCAGATTCTTGTGTAATAGCATTTGTTTGTGATAATGACCCATAATAAGTAAATTGTACCTTGAGTCACAACACGTTATTTGTTTGCTCATAAAGGACTGATTGCTGATTATATTCTATGACTGATTGCAGAAGAGCTTAATTTTACAAACCGGTTCCCTATTATAGTCAGACCTGTCTGTTTTATGATTACCTGCTATATTGTAACAGGTGATCAGTGTTTAAATTCCATAGTTTTTGTAATATTTATGTATTTTAAAAACGTATATTACATTATTTACATTTAGTAAACAAATTATATATATTAGTACTTAAAATTATTCAGTTAGTTGCTAATGCAAAAATTCCATGTAATGTGTATATATATATATATATATATATATATATATTATACTTTTAGTTTTATTTAAGCCCCTAAGCATGAAACTGCTGTTTAACTTAAAGTTCAACACTTAATATAACTTGTTAGAGGGCTCTGCAGGTCTAAAGTATGTTTAATAAAGAGATGAAATTGTCTCAAAAGCAGGTTATTTATGCAAGTGCAACTTCAGATTCAGATCTCTGCTAATAAAATAAATAAATACCTTAAACTGGCCTAAGCTGGCTTCTCGGCCTGGTTTTAGAGTTTTAGGGACTTTTTAGCAGGTCAGATTGGGAGGCCAGTTTCCAGACTAGTTAAAGCTGCTAGGTCAGTTTTTAGCAGGACTGTTGCAAAAAGCAAGCGTTTTAGAAGCAATAATGTCTGTACAACCCGTACCTGAAGCGTGTAATGTATTTGACCTTGAAAGGTTCGTTCAGAAACATGGCATATTTGTATCCTCCGAATCATAACGGGGTATTCATTCGTGCCTCCCCTAGCGGAGACGAGGCGGATTTACAATGTCAAATAAAAAAGCAGGGATGAACGCCATGTCTGATCCCGCTGTTGAAGGGTAGAGAGAGCGAACACAGCGGGCGGACTTTGAGGATTCGAGTCGGAGCGCGGAAGCAGGCTCGATGTCGGAGAGCGCGGGGATTCCTCAGGGCTCCCCGGCGGTGGGTGCAGCGGGCTCGGCTGCGGCTGCGCCAGGAGTCGGTGGAACGGAGTGTTCGGGCGCCGCTGTCGGTTCTGCACGTATCGCCGTCAAGAAGGCGCAGCTCCGCTCCTCCCCGCGTCCGAAGAAACTGGAGAAACTCGGTGTATATTCCTCGTGCAAGGTACATTAGAGATATAAAAACATTGTTTACGTCTACAGTGCAAAGGAAAGACTCGCTTTTATTTGTGTAGCTGATAGCCGAAACTAGCTGTTACCTTACTTTACCCACTCTTGAATTTGCAAGCACAGCACAAAAAGACATTGCTTTGTCTTCCATTCTTTTAAACTGCGAATGTGTCTTTTTCGCCTCTTAAATGAATGCACAACAAAAATGTAGTAATGAACGCATCATTTCCGTGATCTGCAGAGATAATACCGCTGTGTTTGCCCATAGTGGGCAAGATGACGTGAACATTGGGTACTCTTGGCGGGTTGACAATTTATTTTTTGCTTTTAACAATGAATGCAGATTTTTAAATAGTTTTTGGCCAAGTCAGACTAAAGTTTCATGGTGCTTTCGTGCGAGAGTTCAGTCGGAACGGGAGACTCAATCTTAAGTTGATTACTTAAGAGGAGAGAGCGGCGTCTTTGTTTTGACAGGATGACAGCTGCTAAAGGGGCGTGGTTTGTTACTGGGGGCGGGGTTTGTGGCTGGGGGGCGTTGTCTGCTTATTGTTGTCAGATGAGGCACATGAAACATATGGAGGCCCTCAAATGTTAAAATATTTAAAGAAATCAGTAAATACTTAATTAAATTATACAAACCATACATTTAGTTATTAAAGAACTATTTTAATTATAGCTTTAGTTTTGGCTTGATTTATTTTCATTGTACTTGAGTTTTTTTTTGTTTCAACAAGAAGGTTGTGTCTCATAATTTAGTCATAATAGTGGGCATCACTTTCAAAGTTGAGTATGTTTGTAATATGTCATGAATTTTATGGAGCCCTTAGAGTCCATCAGTATTAAGCAAGGTACCCGAAAACTAGGAATATTCTGTGGACTTGATGCAATTTTTGATTTATGAATAGTAATAAATGCGTATAAGAGGTTTCTGTGCTGCACCTTCAATAGATTTAGTGTATGAACATGTTCATAAAAGTATTCATTTTACTGTCTTGTTGTGTTGGCTGATCTTTTTCATTTCTTACACAGGCTGAAGGAGCTTGTAAGTGTAATGGCTGGAAGAGTCAAAACCCACCTCCGACTCCGCCCCCTCCAACCCCGCCCAGGGCTGAGCAGCCAATTGCTGTTAACCTAATGGAGCCCTGCAGAAGCTGCAGCCACGCCCTCGGTAATGACTGTTTGTGTAGTATTAGAGCACAAGCGACTTCAGGAAACTCAAATGCCATTCTTGCTATCCATAGACGAATATTTAGTGTTCATTTTAAACTTTTCAAGAACGGCCTACTAAACCAGTAATACTGTATTCACTTGGACAACTTTAAACTACATATTTGAATATTTTGCAGTAAACTTTAAATATAAGGTGTTTTTTTTTTTGTAAATATTCGAAATCAGTTACTTGCAGTCAGTATTGTACTGTTTGTGCTTCATGTAAGTTTATGTCATTGGCAAGGCTTCTTACAAAGTCGTAATTTTATTCTTTTGTGTTGCTGGCCAGGTGACCATGTGACACACCTGGAGAACGTGTCGGAGGAGGAGATGAACAGACTGCTTGGAATCGTGCTGGATGTGGAGTACTTGTACACCTGTGTCCATAAAGAAGAGGACCCTGACACTAAACAAGTTTACTTTTCTCTCTTCAAAGTGAGTTGCAAGAAACATTACTTATTATTGTTGTGCAGGAAACAGTGATACATTGAACAAGTTCAAAACAATTTATATTTGTAATAGAAATAGCTTTTGTAACATTACGAATGGGTCAATTTAATGCATCTTTAAGTTGCTTAAAAAAATTCCGAAATTTCGGAACGGTTGCTTGTACCCATAAACATTTATCATAATAAACATTTACCTGTATTTGTTTAAATTTAGCTGTTACGGAAATGCATCTTGCAGATGGGAAGGCCTGTGGTAGAAGCTCTGGAAAGCCCACCTTTTGAAAAACCAAGCATTGAACAGGTATCTGCCAAAATTTGAAGGCTGTTATCTCTATAGGTCATGAATAATAGACGATCATTATGCATTCTGGAATATTTGGTAACAATCTTCTTCACATCACATTCAAACATCATGTCAATATCAGAAAGTGTAATAGTGCAAATACACATAAATCTCCTGAAAGGTCAATAGTGGCTTTATTATCAAATTTTCAGTTTTTAACAACATTATTTTGCTGGTTTATATATATGTACTTTGCCTGTAATGTCCTAGAGATGCTGAACAAGCCTACACATTCCATCAGTAGCTGGTGTCACACATGCATGTTTTTGGTGTGTTGTTGTCGTTGCAGGGTGTGAACAACTTTGTGCAGTACAAGTTTAGCCACCTACCTTCAAAAGAGAGACAAACCATTGTGGAGCTCGCAAAGATGTTCCTCAACCAGATCAACTGCTGGCAGCTAGAGACGCCCTCACAAAGGAGGCAAAGAGCGCCCGATGATGATGTGGCGGGTTATAAAATCAATTACACCAGGTGACTGCTTGAGTTTAAAGGCCTGTACACACCATTTTCGTTGTTCCTGCCCACTTGATTTGCACTGACGATGAGCCGACAGTGCTTAATGAAGAACAGTTTTGGGGTCTGCTAGAAAACATTTACATGATTTAAAGTAAAAAAAATAAAACATGTTCTCTCATATTGTACACATTCTTCCTGAATTTGCATCCCTGCTTTTCTGAAAAGCCCAGTTAAATGAGCATCTATAGACAGTATACAATCTATAATAATTATGGTATCTTTATTGAATCAGTGTTTTTTTGCCTTCGCAATTAGAATTTTCTCAACGTAATGAAATCACCAACTATTTTTTGTGTGTGGGCCAAAGTAGCCAGTAGGTGGGTATTATGCAAATATTTAACAAAAGTGATGTAGCAAAGCCTCTGTTTTCGACCTTAGTCAGGGTTGAGCTATATTTAATTTTTGACTGGAATAAAAGCGAGGCTGTAAGGATTAGAGGTGCAGAGTGTTGTACAGTGGGTTCAACTGACAAAACAAGTCACACAATCTACATCAATACTAATCCTCCATTTAATATATATATATCTGTTGGTCTTGTGTGTTGTTGTTGCAGGTGGCTGTGTTATTGTAATGTGCCCCAGTTCTGTGACAGTCTCCCTCGGTATGAGGCCACACAGATTTTTGGCCGCACTTTTCTGCGCTCTGTGTTCACCGTAATGAGGAAACAGCTGCTGGAACAGGCCCGGCAGGAGAAAGACAAACTGCCACCTGAGAAACGCACACTCATTCTTACACATTTCCCCAAGTAAGCGCCGCAACCACACCGATAGAAATCTCCACAAATTACTGGCCCAGTATGTGAATGTGTGTGTTGTGAGCAGGTTTTTGTCTATGCTGGAAGAAGAGGTTTATAGTCATAATTCTCCCATCTGGAGTGAAGACTTCATGGTTCGATTATCAGGTGGACAGATTCCCACAGGTGATTAGCTATGTTAGAAGTAATATAATTCAGTTGTATGTGTCACATGGCTATGTAAACAGGCTTTTCTCCTCTATGATTGGTGCAGTGATCAGTGCTCCACCCGTGACCCGCCCCCTGTACTATAGCAGTAGTCCCGCCCCGGTGGAGCTGGTTGGAGGAGGCAGTGTAAGCCCAGCCCGGAAAACAGCATCCACTTTAGAGCCCAATCCAGGTATCAACTTATTTTAATGAGATTTTATCCAATACCTTTGCCATCTTAATGATGAATCTAAATTATTGTTCAAATGTTTAGGGTCAGTGAAGTTTTTTAAAATTTTATTTTAAGGAAATCATACTTTTATTCAGGAAATATGCATTCAATTGTTTAAAAGTGACCGTAAATACTTACACAAAAGCAGCACAATCGATAACATTGATATTCCTGAGTAATCGGCATTTAAAAATGATTCAGAAGGATCAAGTGGAGCAATGGCTGCTGGAAATTCAGCTTTGGCATCATAGAAAAAAATACATTTTTAAAATGTAATAAAGTAGAAAATGGATATTTAAAATTGTAAAAATATTTGTACAGTTTTTTTTTACTTAAAGAACTTGCATGTACATTTTTATATATTAAAAAAGTAATATTTTGCTTTATTTTTATATTTTATTGATAAATTATTAAATTATGATAATTTATAATATTAATAATTAAAGTTATATTTACACTCTGTATGAGCGTATCGTTATTAATCTTTAAATATGTTAATCTTAAATGTAAAGTCAATTTATTTGCCTCAGATTTTAATTCTTACCATAAAATAAATTTTTACCTGTTTAATCTAATCAACATAGCATCACATTTTATATAGAATTTTTGTTTTGAATGAAAAAAAAAACAACAACAACAAAAAAATATATATATACGTGTGTATATATATATACATATATTTAAAAAAATATTATATATATATATATATATATATATATATATATATATAAAAAATACATAATTAGTAGACAGTATATATAATCTGTTGAATCAGATTAGATGGTGTTAATAGCTTTGACTTTATGCCCATATATATATATATATATAGGTGGAGAAAAGAGAAAAACCTATGAGCCGTTGTCTCACGAGGACAGCAAACGACCCCGTGTGGTTGGTGACATTCCTATGGAATTAATTAATGAAGTCATGTCTACCATTACAGACCCTACTGCCATGCTGGGACCAGAGGTAAACAGAGTGTGTCGTGTTTTTTCTCATAGATGGTAGTACGAAAGTCATATCATAGAGACGAATCATTTATTCTGTCTTTGTCTCAGACCAGTCTTCTCTCGGCTCATTCTGCGCGTGATGAAGCAGCTCGATTGGAGGAGAGGCGTGGCGTCATCGAGTTCCATGTCATTGGAAACTCTCTCAACCAGAAGCCCAATAAGAAGATCCTCATGTGGCTTGTTGGCCTGCAGAACGTCTTCTCACATCAGCTGCCCCGCATGCCTAAAGAATACATCACACGCCTCGTCTTTGACCCGTATGTACATTAACCATTTGATTTAAACATACTTAAAAAGGCCACTTGACAAACACCAACAAACAAGTAGGCCATTGGATTAACACATTGTCTGAGAAGTCACACTGCCTCAACAAACACTCACTGAACATGTTCAGTCAGGTAAAAACAAACTCCAACAGCAGCAGGGCTAACACACTGTTCCCACAAAACCCAACAAACATGTTTGCTGGCGTCTGTCTGTGGACTGCGAATTTGCCTCAGCTAAAGTAACAGGCCTACTGTACAGGATTGAAGTTTTAAAGGGATAGTTCACACAATAATTCAAATTGTGTCATGATTTAGTCACCCTCGTGTTGTTTCAACCCTGTACAATTTTTTTTTTTTCTGTTCAACATAAACAGGACATATTTTGAAGTAACCAAACTGTTTATGGTTCGTTTGTTTAAACGATACAAATTTTTGACATTGAGTATATTCACCATTTCACTGCATCATTATTATCCACTGTCTATTAAAATACATTTAGGATTCCTCCAAATTCAAGATAAGGGCAAAACTATGCCCCATGTGACTTGATGTTATAAGTCAATATCACATGAGTAATTTTTTTCTTTCTCCAAATATCAGTATGATTGCAAATGCAATAAACGAGAAGTTAATATTACCTGTTCCTGTTTTTGCTCTATTTCATCATTGACAATGGTTTCAAACCAAGCCACAGCAAAGCAGTTTTATGTCTCTGAGCAACACAAAACAGCCGTCTGAATAAACTCAATAACCCAAAATCAACTCATTTCAACACTGATTTCAATGTTATTGGTAACAGCCCTAGAGTTTCTTAAAGTTAATCAATAAATGTAAATCGTAAGACTTTTAGACGAAAGATGATGCACACATTTAATAAAAAAAGGACATATAAACATAAAAATGCCCATAAAAGCTAAAAAATCTATTTAAACTCCTGTTACTCAAAATACCAGCACAAGAACACGCTTAGCCATTAAATGACCTGATTAATTAAAATTCCAGAAACTACTGATTTGTCGTTATCACACACACCCCTCTATATGGAAGCCTTTTAACAGTCAATTAGTTAAGTTTAGAGTTAAATTGTAGTGGAATGGTTTAATCTGGTTAATGTTAACCTCTTGCTTCCTGTAAACGGTGATAAAACGATGTGATGAGTCAATGGGTTTCCTCTTTATACAGGAAACACAAGACTCTGTCTCTGATTAAAGATGGCCGTGTTATTGGGGGAATCTGTTTCCGGATGTTTCCAACCCAGGGCTTCACTGAGATCGTGTTCTGTGCCGTCACCTCCAATGAACAGGTCAAGGTGTGTTGTCTTCTATAAACTGTGATGTATTCTCACGATCATTTGGTATTATTTCTTCTCACTCATTGCTAGCTTGACCTTTACTCATTTGATTGTTATTTAAGGGTTATGGAACTCACCTCATGAACCATCTGAAGGAGTATCACATCAAGCACGAAATTCTCAACTTTCTCACCTACGCTGACGAATACGCTATCGGCTACTTCAAAAAACAGGTCAGAGCTCTATTAGATCCATGACACACAAATACAGCTAAAGTGGATTGGGAATATTCTAGCCAAGCTCCAAAAATGTCCAAAAGTGTGGATGTTGTGTTTAAAGGGTTACTCGCCTTCATGTCATACCAAACTTATCATCTTCAGAACAAATTAAGATATTTTTGATGATATCAGAGCGCTATCTGACCGTCCATAGACAGCAACACAACTGAAACGATCCTAGATCCAGAAACATAGTTAAAACATAGTAAAGCAGGATGTGGTGAAGCTGTGGTGTAGATGTAGTGTGATACTCTCTACAATGCATATCCTAGCTTCACAAAAATATTTTTATTAAGAATATGATGCTGGGTTATAACAACAGGTGTTTTTTTAGGCACTATCGCTTTAAGTATATGTCCCTATTCTTATTTTGTTTCTCTTGCTTCATGTCAGGGATTCTCTAAGGACATTAAAGTACCGAAGTTAAAGTATGTGGGCTACATTAAAGACTATGAGGGGGCCACACTCATGGGCTGTGAACTGAACCCCTGCATCCCTTACACGGAGTTCTCTGTCATCATCAAGAAACAGAAAGAGGTCTGTGTGTGTGTCTGTGTGCAAGAATCAGATCTGGTGTGTGACAGAGGTTACAAAGTATGGTAAAAAGCATAATTTTGTTGTTGCCTAAAGGCTTTTCTATTTCTATCTCACCCTTTCTCTCAGATCATTAAGAAGCTTATAGAGCGCAAGCAAGCACAGATTCGGAAAGTCTATCCTGGCCTGTCCTGTTTCAAGGAGGGAATTCGTCAGATTGCCATTGAGAGTATTCCAGGAATCCGTATGTCTCACTTTTATGTAGTTTTAGATAAAAAAAATAAAATAAAATAATACTAATAAAACACTTTCTTTAATAACAACAATACCATTTTAATGAGAATTTTACCATTTTAAATAAATTTATTCCATTTAAATATATTTTTAATAGTACTATCAAACGATAAATAAAATGTATAATAAGTACTTATTGTGTACATACAAACACATGCATGTACATATTTAAGAAATGACACTATATATATGTAAATATATGCTGTAAGTGTATGTTTATATACATCATAAATATACACGGTACACGCATATATACATTATTTAAACAAAAACTTATTTTGGATGTGATTTAATTGCAAGAACTTTAAAATGTTTATTCCCATTATAAAGCATCATTACTCCAGTCTTCAGTGTCACTTGATCCTTCAGAAAACAGTCTAAAATGTAGATTTGCTGCTCAAGGAACATTTCTTATGATTTTCAATGTTAAAAACAAAACAAAATATTAATAAAAAGCTCATTTTTGAACAGTAGTAAATAAATCTATCATTTATTCTGAAATAAATATTTAAATCAATTATAAGTTGAATTTAAATTGACTGTTTACTTGTCTTTGGACAGGTGAGACTGGCTGGAAGCCTTTAGGGAAGAGGTGAGTGTGTATCTGGGAGTCACAGCTAAACAAATCTTACGTAAATGTAATTTGTTTCATTTTGTATACTTTTTTACAGCAAAGAGCTGAAGGATCCAGACCAGTTGTACAGCACCTTAAAGAACATCTTACAGCAGGTCAAGGTAATATATATATATATATATATATATATATATGTATATGCATCGCTTACATAAAATAAAACTATTAAACGACTAATTAGGGATATGTATTGTACTTCTCAGTCACACCAGAATGCATGGCCCTTCATGGAGCCTGTAAAGAAGAACGAGGCACCTGGTTATTACCAAGTCATCCGCTTCCCTATGGGTATGCAAAGATCCCTTAAAGTGCACCTTAGGGTAACTTTTGATGACTGATTGTTATATTGTGCATTGTAGACTTGAAGACAATGAGCGAGCGTCTGAAGAGTCGTTACTATACCACCCGGAAGCTGTTCATGGCCGACATGCAGAGGATCTTCACTAACTGCAGAGAGTACAACCCTCCTGAAAGCGAATACTACAAATGTGCCAACCTACTCGAGAAATTCTTCTACACCAAGATCAAAGAGGCGGGCCTCATCGATAAGTAACGGAGCTAGGGGACACAAGTGGTCCGTTTCCCTTTCTACCTCTTTTTCTCCACATTTATCATATATGTAACGCCCAATTGTTTCAAATGAAGACATTTAAAAGGAATAGTTCACCTCGAAATATTAACTTGCTGAAAGTTTAGTTCACCTCAGGCCAGCCAAGATTGTTTGTAAAAACAGTTAAGCTTTAGGCTCCATTGGTGAGCGTGTAATGTAATGCTGAATTTCTAAGCAAATTCACATTTACATTCAGGTTGGCCCGAGGGTTGTTATATTTTTAGGAAATGTAAATTTTTCAGGTGAAGCATTTCTATAACGATAAGTATTTGGCGCGTGTGAATATCCACACGACTGCCATGTGTGAAAAGTCTTTTTCCGGTCTTAAAAAAAAATTCCTTCTGCCAAAACTGCGGAACAATTTTACGGTATGTACGGCTGGATGCATGTGTTCTTGCTAGTGTGTGTATATAGTAGTAAAAATCTGTTTATATAGATACGATTTTATGAAAAAACTGTATATTTTATATTGTAGCGAAGGAAGTGGCCTACAACTCAGCCAAGAAAAATGACTCTAACCTAATGTCGTACCTTCAAACAGCACTTATTTATTATTAAACCTAAAGAAATGGTGATAAATACTAGTATTGATACAATGAAGATTCCTAATCAGAAACTTGCACATTTGCGGTCTTTTATCAGAGCGTGGTGTAATGAGGAGCATTCCCTGTGCAGCGAGAGAAAGAAAAGTCTTAATATGCTTCATCTTTATGGCTGTGCTTCTAATAAAAACGTACAGCCTTTGTATGGAAAAGGTGACACGTGCAATGACTCGCACTATTGTTGTTTTCTAAAATATTTGTACTTTTAAATAATTAAGAGATGGGCTTTGTACTACATTTGGGGGAATGGGGGATAAAGCTATTTTAAGGTCTTTGGACCTTTTGCTTTTAAAGACATGGCATATTTTATAGAATGATTAAATATTTAGAGCAACTAATGTGAAAGAAATGTCTACTTTTGTGTTTTAGTAGAGGGTATCGTTGCACAAACTGCACAATTCATTCTTTTCTTTTTGTTCTTGCACTTTTTTTAGATACAGAAATTGTTAAAGAAAACCCAATCATTCATTTGAGTTGTTACACGTTTTTGTATATTTTATCATTTATTCGGATGCCATTTTTGTTTTCTGACCAATTTAGGTATATGTTTGTTTTTGTTTTAATGAAAATGAGTCAACAGACTGGAGTTCTTGGATGTGTGCAAAATTTGCTGGTCTAGTCTAGCATTTCATCAAGTAGCACAATGCTCTCCAATACTATAAAGCCAAGTATAGAAAGCTTATTTGCTCATCCAGGATACCTGTTTCCTTACATAGCTGTGCTCGTGTCTCTACACGATCTTTACAAGATAATAAAATAATTTCAAATCAGTATTGCCAGAGTTGATGTATTTGTCTTTTCTGTTTCACGCTAGACTACGCTAATGATGACTGACTATGTTCATACAGCAGCAGAATACGGTTGTCAGTAATGTATTTGGGATTAACAAACGTATTTTCTTTACAGGTGCAAGTCTCAATGTTTTGCTCAGACAGCAGCTTACAGTAGTGTTTAGAACACTGTCTGTTTGAACGTGCAACGGGAGTCAAACAGTATTCCTTACCTGTAACCATAGCAACAGTGACCGACGTCATCTGTATGAACGTGCAACGGGAGTCAAACCGTATTCCTTACCTGTAACAATAGCAACGATGACCGACGTCAAATCAAATTTGGCACATCCGTAAAAGTTAACTATTCGGTTACAGAATGCGGTTTTATTTACACCTGTAAATAACCGAACTGTGTGAACGTAACCATATTAAGGACTCCTGCTGCTGTGTGAACGTCAAAAGTTAGTTCTGATCCTTTAATCTGATCGGCATTCTTGCTTAATAATACTTAATAATATTAAGTAAGTGATTGCAGCGTTTCACCCCAGGTTTCAGTCTGTACACTGATCCTGCTATTTTCATTAACCAAAGAATGTTATTATTGCATTATTTATAAATGTCTGAGAAATTAGATTACAGAGGGTGTACGTAATTACAAACCGCTTCTAGATTAAATTAAACGAAGTAGAAAAGCATATCTTTTATGTAATGCACAGTTCACTTACTCACCCTCAGGCCATCCAAGATGTAGATGAGTTTTTTCCTCACGTTTTGGCGAAAAGCAGTGAAGGAATTGTTTCTCACAAAAGCAACTCTTTTTAATTGATTGTACCTATTCACTGCAGTAGATTCATGTGTGAGCATGTGATGTAATTCTAGGATACTCAAACTGTTCACATATTTTCATCTTGGATGGCCAAGGGTGAGTAAGTTGTTTGGATATTTTATTTTTAAGTGAACCGTTTTCTTAAGTATAGGTCTAAACCAGGGTTCCTCAAATCTTACCCTGGAGGTCCGATGCACTGCAGAGTTTAGCTCCAACCCTGATAAAACTCACCTACCTGTGTTTTCTAATAATCCTTAAGACACTTATTAACATGCTCAGGTGTGATTGATTAGGGTTAGATCCAAACTCTGCAGTGGATCGGACCTCCAGGGTAAGATTTGAGGAACCCTGATCTATTATCTATCCATCAATCTTTTCTATATCTATCATCTTGCTTGTCTGTCCATCCATCCATCTGTCATTTATTTCTGTTCTTTCTCCATCCTTCATCCATCCATCCATCCATCCATCCACCCAATATCTAAACTGTACCATTCATCCATCCATTCTATATCTGTCCAACCATCTGTCCTTTCTTTCTGTTCTATCTCTATCCATTCATCCATCCATCTGTCCATACTATATATTCTGTTAATCTCTTTATCTTTTATCTATCCATCTTTCTATATCAACAAGCTTGTCTGTCCATCCGTATGCCTGTCCAACCATCCATCTCTCCTTTATTTAAATTTTTCATCCATCCATCCACCCAATGGTAATAAACGTCAAGAACTGAGTTTGACACCCCTGGTCTATTATATTTCCATCCGTTTTTTCCATATCTTTCAGCTTCCTCATCTGTCCATTCGTCTGTCTATCTATATGTCTGTTCATCCACCCATCTGTCCTTTATTTCTGATCTTTCTCCATCCATCCGTCCAACCTTTGAACAAGGCTGTTGTCAAACAAACAAGCACTAAAAGTCTGACCCAGAATGCTTTAGCAAATGCATAGCAAAGTCCTGGCAACCACCCAAGCTTGATGAGTTTTGCATGAGCAAGCACTACTCTCATTTGCTTTAGAAACTCTAGTTAAATTGATATAATTGTAATTTATGTCACTTATTGTCATTACATTTTGCTGATTTTTGCAACATATGGCAACAAATCATGTTCGGCATGCATTTGTAATAACTAGCTATTTCTTTCATTCGCACTTGTTCCTGTATGGTGCTGGTATTCCAGACAAAAACAAGACAAAGTGATGATGGATTGTGTTTATTCGCACAAATAGCATGCAGACAAAAAAATCTGAAATGTTTATATGACACAAGTAGTCTTACAGTCTTGTTTTTTTCACATAAAAGTTTGATTTCATGTAAACACGTCGGATGTTGGGAGATTTTACACCTTTGTACCACATGTCACTTTAGAGAACACACTTTAGCTTGGTGTGATCCACATAAATAGCAATTTGTTGTGGGCATTCTGAAAACTGTAATAAATATTGCACTTTATATGAATGCTACAATGATAGCTTTTATCCCCACACGTCTCTACATACAGCACATATATACTTGTATTTGTCACGGTGGAGAGAATGACAAGGAATGACAGGGGAGTTATCAAAACCTCATCCCCTGAGTCAGAGACACAGATGGCTGTTAAAGTTGGTAATAATATGCTGGCAGAGGTCCATGTGTTACAGTGTGACTGTCAGCGCAGGCAGGGATCGGAACAAGAGGAGTGAGTGGCATTTAAACCATAACGACAGATTTTAAAAGGGGTAGTTTGGGATTAAAATGACATCAGGGTGAGTAAATGATGACTGAATTTTCTCTTTTTTTTTTGGATAATAAGGTTTTACATGAGTTGGGTTTTTGAAAAAGCTTTTTTATGGTGCTGCTGTGTGTGTGTTTGTGTGGTAAGCCTTTAATTGTCTGCAATGTGATGTTTCCCTCTGGGCTGTAGAGACTTCATCTGCACCGTCAGTGTGTTTGATAGGTGTCTGGAAGATTCTGAGCCGAGGGACCGCAGTAAAATCACTGATTCTTGAGGATTTTTATTTAGCTGCAGCTGCTTGAGTAGTTTTTTTCTCTAGAGGATGGTCATTTGTTCAGTTTACTCTCTCTCTTAGGGTTGTTGTTTCAGTTGTGTAGTTTTATGGTCTTTCTCGATCAGAACACCCTGTGTTTAAAAGAATAGTTCACCCAAAAATAATTGTTAATTGATTGACTGGAGTTATTTGGAGTGCTTATAAATGATTGCAAAGTTTTTATCAGCTGTCTTATTCTGGTGGCACCCATTCACTGCCATTAACCATTTACTACTATGATTGATTGGTGCACAAGTGCAGAATGCACCGAATCTGTTCCAGTGGAGAAACACACTCATTTACATCTTGAGTACATTATCAGTCTGAAAAAAAGGACAGTTCTTTTAGTAGTTAGTTCTGACTATAGTTGAGAGTTGTCAACTAGTTGACAGTTGTTTGTTAGTAAGCAACTGGCTTTGAATGTTTTATCTAGTGTAACTGGCTCATCACAAGTAAATACTGCCAACTGTCTAAATCTGAGGAAATGCTAACCATTACATTTACTATGAGTTTGAACACTAATTATCATGTCCATAGGAGCTGGGGAATATGCTCTGCAGTTGTAAAAATTACAAAAAAAACAAGCTTTCCAAAGGCAAGCATATCCGCCACTATATATAAACATATGTTGACATAGTATGTATATTGTATTGTGATCTTCTGAGTGTGTTATCAGAATGCCATTCTACATTTATTATGCTGGTGGAATCAAAATAACAACCCATTAGAAATGGAATAATATCTGAATATTACAGGAAATGGTTTCCTTTCATCATCAGCTTTTTTTGTTCTTCATTAGCCTATTTAGAGTGTTTTACTGAGTAATTAAAAGCTCACAAACGGATGACAAAATCAGTCCCGCCCATCTGGTGTCAAGGAGACAGCTGTTACATCCTTTCTCTCCCGGGGAGCAGATAGAAGAGCTCGCTCTGTTATTTCAGACAACGTCGATAAAACACTATGGATACACAGCATGCAAATCGTTACAGTGACTCTCGATCGGGTGCCAGAAAGAATGAAAAATCTTTATAGCTAATGAAAGTGCAAATGAGGCATTTGGTTAATGATGGGGTGAGGACAATATTGGCCTGATTGCACGAAACTGAATTAAGTAATGCGTGTTATGCTCTGAGACAATTGTTGCTGTAAAAATCAATTTTTATAGAGATGCTGCGATTTTAAGAACAAACATTCTTTTTTTCTCTTCTCGCACACATATACTTGATACAGTCCCATTATTATGCTTGTGTATTGGTCTATTAATCACAGGCAGAGGAGCGTAGTCAAAGATCTATATGCTTTATAAATATACCCGCTTTTGTACCATCCCACTCTTTAGAACACACTGTATTAGCTGAATAAATTCCCAGGACTGCAGGACCTCTAGTAGAAAATCCATATCTTGATGCTTGACAGTTTACATGGTGGAAAGTGTTGCAGAGTCATACTTGCTTGAAGCATTGCATTGTGCTCTTTTTAATGAGGCGTGAATGTGGCGTGAATAAATTGTTGTGTGTTTTCTATCAGGATGCGTAAAAGGGGGGTGAGTGTGAGATGGATTAAACACATCAAGTGGGTGATATCTCTCATGCTAAGCTGAACAGCTCCTTGTAGACACAGATTTTTATACTGAGTTTGCAAACAGTGTTTCTGCTGGTCTTAAAAAAGTCTTAATTTGATCTTACACAACTGAAGGCCTTAAGACTTTTATTCATAGCATTAAATGTCGCAAATGAACAAATAAAAAGCAAACATTGAGATGCCAGATGAAGAAATTAAGTCTTGTTTTCTGAGAAATTGAATACAATTTTTATTTTACTTCTATTTTATTAATTTGAGAGAAAACAAGACTTAATATATTATGTCATTTTGCTTCTAAATATAATTTATCTTAATTTAACCCTCTGTGCTACAATAATATATGACCAAAATGAGCCATCAGACAGGTGACTGAGAGGGGAGAGTTACCAGAAAGACAAAATAGGCTTTTTTTGTAGTTTATTAAGAATATATTCTGTACAAAACATTAGTCAAGTCAAACTTTATTGTCACATAAGATAAACATACAACAATGCAATCATAGGTAAAACAATAAAGCTACACAACTTTTAACCATCTGACTACACATATACTACATTTACAATAACTAAGTGTTTACGGGAGGTGTCTAGCGTGCATATAGTGGGATGAGTGCATTACTGCAGGTGGTTTGTAAAGGCCACTCACCTATGTGTAGCACACCTGTGCCCACTCCTGGAAGCAGTTCCTGTTCAACTGAAGACATAGGTGAACATCACATGCTGCTTACCATGAACTGCTTTGCAATGCACACAGATCCTGCTGTAAACTGTATACTGTAAACTTTATTTCCATATTCTAGTGTTTGAAGTAAGCGTTTAAAAAAATCCTTTACTTGATTTTAAAAATGTCTTAAATTCACCTTCATAAAACCTGCAGAAACCAGACTAAATCAAAACTGCCATGTCTATCTGCCCCCAGTTCCTCTGCTGTGCCTCTCTTGACCGGACAAACATTTTAAATAAGTAAAGTTAGGCTCTGGTGTCAGTGCGGTTTGATGCCAGGGGTGTATAAGGTCAACCTCTTCATGTTACATAAAAAGAGCAATACGAACAATATAAGAGTGAGAAACAACATCCAACTCATTCAAAACATGTAAGTGTTTGATGACTAAATTGATTGTACATTTTGCCTAATAGCATTTACTATTTGCCTAATAGCAGTGTGTTGGAGGCATAGAAAGAGGCATTGCAAAAGGTAAAAGGGAACAAGTGTTTGATTATGTGGTGACCTGTAATATGTATTTCATATGCTAAAATACCTTGATATGCGTTGTGCCAGATGTCTTGGTTGAAAAGTACCTTGTGCTGCTTTTTAGCTGGATGTTCAGGTTGAAAACCCATGTGATGCCAAATTAAGATTTAACAGCCTGTGCAATTACTAAGTCTGATTAGCAGCCAGCGAGTTTACATGCTATAAATTCAGGATTGTTTTCACTGATTCATTGGTGCTGATGAAGCCTGAATCAACACAATGTGGTTGGACAGATGGAAGAACCTAAAGGGACAATAGGCCTTGTAAACTACAAATAGGCTGCAAGATTTCTTAATACGTCAAATTATTTTCTTGTCTGCTTGTAAGAAAAAACTAAACAAAACCTTGGCTATGCAGTGATTCAGTGTTTTGAATTTCTGTTATGTTAGTGTATTATCAAGAAGCAAATGTTCTTTTGGTAGGCTATTAAAAGAATGTTCCCTGCTGCAAGTTTTAAACAAACTCAAATGCGTTTAACTGGTTCTCACTGAATACATCAGTCAATTATTCAGAACAATACAATATGAAATAGGGCATTTAAAGTCTGACAAAACATATACACTCTTAAAAAAAGGTTCCAAAAGGGTGTTTTTGCAGTGATGCCATAGAAGAACAATTTTTGGTTCCCCAAAGAACTTTCCAGTGAAAGGTTCAAGAACCATTTTGAAATAAAAATCTTACCTTTTTCTGACTATAAAGAATATTTTTTTGCATTTGAAAGGTTCCATGGATGTTCAAGGTTCTTTATAGAACCATTGATGCCAATTCAGTGTAAATTACCTTTATTATTAAGAATGTATAGGCTACTGTATGCTATTTAGTCTTTTTTTCCGGTAAATGTTTATATATATATATATA
>JAUCNO010001174.1:659615-680271 GCA_032353835.1 Enteromius viviparus | reverse complement strand
CTCAGGTGTGTTTGATTAGGGTTAGATCCAAACTCTGCAGTGCATCGGACCTCCAGGGTAAGATTTGAGGAACCCTAGTCTAAACTATAGTCTAGCAAAAAGTTCAAGCACAACTGTAGAATTAAATAATTTAATGTACAGCTAAAACATCATCATTACAGTTATAAACAGACAAAAAAAAAATATTTTTTTAAAATAAAATCTTAAAATCTCAAAGAAATGCCATTTTTACATTCCGGACTTTTGTTACATCTAAAATCACATTTATATGATGTTACAATAAAATAGTTCAGTTTTCCATACGGCCAGATTCATTTAAATTAAAATAGTATTTCTGGCTAGCAGACAACAAATAAAAAGAAAAATAGCGTACAGTAAAAGGACATGCAGATGAGACTCGATGCGGAGCATTAAAACAAGAACAGCCTTGACTGCAGGGCTGCATCTAAAAACTTACTTTTCTTCACATGTGTACTAGCAAGAGATATATACATGCTAATCTCTCATCAAGACTCTTCTATTTCAACCAAAATTTCAAATAAAACTTTCTCAGTGTCTTTTAAACTCTGTCTGAAGAGCTGAGTGTGTTGCCATGCCACTTCACCCTCTCCTCCTGTGAGCTCCGCCTCCACAATCAGCTCTTTGCCTCCGGACAGACTTGAAGAGGAGTGCAGTTCACCATCTGTGAAAACAAACCCATTACTAATAAAATAATCAAGCTTAATTACTGGCAATCATGTTACGTTTAAAAACCCATTTCAGAAATGAGCTCTTGAAGCACAGAGAGCAGTGATTCACCCGGATACACAAAGCACAGAGCTGATGCATCAAAGACTCATACCTCCGGGGAACTCGACGGTGGTCTCGGCGGAGCGTAAACTCCAACGCACGCTGCCTGAATGGAAGGTCTGGCTGAAGGCTCGAACCGAAGTGGACTTTATCTTCATCCCTACTGCAGCGCAGTCCAATTTCCAGCTTATTCTCCCAAAGGAAGAACCCTCTGTTCGTGCCAAATACACCTACAAAATCACAGAAGCAGTGCTGTAGGAACTGCATTCAAACCCAAATAAATACATAGAAAACGCACAGATGCCGGTCTGATAGGTCGATAATGACTTTCATTTAATGACCTATGCACAACCTTTCAATTCTTCATGCTCAGTAAGATTTTAATACTATTTAGCTAAAATATTTACTTTCATTATGGGTTAAGTGAAAGTAACTATATTTATAATGTTACATAATTACTATTCAAATAATGTTCCTTTGAGCCATTAAAGAATCCTGAAAAAAAAAGTATCATAAATAAATCATAAAATATTAAGTTAGACAAATAATGGCTCAGCTTTAATAAAATAACATTAAAAATATATTAAAATAGTAACAATTGTGATAATATTTCACAATATTACAGTGCTGTTGATGAAATGAATGCAGTCTTTTTGAATGCTAGCGTGTTATAATCTGTTTTACTCTGCCAAAGACATACAATTTATCAGTAATAATAATTACATAAAGAAAGGTATTTTCTTCAAAGAAACTAACCATCTGCCAGTCATTCTCTTCTTTCCTGAGCATATTTTCTGTCCTCCAAGCACCTCTCTGCCATCCTGGGATAGTCTCTTGGCCATTGCTCAGTCTGAAGTAACAGTTTTTGGTCACATTATAGCAAATATGGAACAACTTGTTTTGCTTTTCAGATTCAGAAGGAATAAAGACACATTCCTGTCCATCCTGGGAGAAAACGTACATAACAGGTAAGTTAATACACACACACACAAAGCCAAACTAATTTTTACTGATTACGCCACTGGAGTGATGTTTATCTCACTTTAATGCCGAATCGGTAAAAATCTGTTCTATACACAAGCATCTCACCCCTTTAGCGTCACTTGCCCCAGACTCCCCTCGGGCCACCCTCCAAGCCAGAGATCCTGAGACGCGGCCTCCCAGCTCTCCAGATGCAGGAGTCTTTGGAGAAATAAACTCAACCAGCTCCACCAGCAGTCTTTGCAACAGCTGCTGCTTCCTCTCTGCTTCTAGAGACTGCTGCCTCTGCAGGTATGAAGCGGAAATGACAGTCAGATTCATTTCTTCGAGGAGCTGCATTGGATGAGGGCACTAAAATGAGAAACGCACCGTAGCGTTGAAACCGTTTAGCATATGCAGCAGCTGTGTCTCCTGAATCTGTGTGCGTCTGGAAAGAACCTCTGGGTGTTTACAGGAGTACCTCCATGTCACATCCACAACCTGGTCCTTAGAGAACGCCAGGATGTAGGAGAGTTTCTTCCCCCAGCCGATTTCATACAGGAGGGGTTTATCGCACGTGTTTTCACAAGGATCACAGTGTAGCCAGCGACGCTGCGACTGAGAATACACCTCCGTCCACACGTGATCTGAAAGCAGGACAAAACTGAGTGCTTCTGCTCACAAATGATATCGTTGTGGTACAGTAATGCTGTAGGATTTGTACCCGTGCTGTCCCAGATGTATCTGGCCTCAAGGCCTAACGCTCGGCAGAGCAGCGTGAAACAGTTGGCCCATTCCCCACAACGCCCTCTTCTGGTTTCCAGAAGCTTCTCTGGGTTATTGTACCTGGCAAAGGAAAAAAGGCAGTTTGTAACTGACACGAATAACATTGCCCTTTCAGAGCCGTTGTGGTTTTAGTGTCCTTTTATACGAAACTGGATACAGGTTTTGCAATGACATAAGGGGGAATAAATGATGACAACATTTTTGGATGATAAAAATCAATAAATAAATCCTGCTCATGAAAATGGCGAAAAACTGTTTGACGGTATAACTCCTCCATTAAGTATTACATAAGTTCACAGTCTTCGTAACATGTTTCAGGAATGCATTTCTAACGCGTTTAGAAATAATTCTCAAAATTGACTTTGCATGGCCATTAAAGAACCTTCAAAATGTGTAATACATCAGTGCAACTAGCTAATAGTAATGAAAAAGCTGATGCACCTTGGGAATCTAGTGGAGAGTTTGCAGGCGTGACAGAAGTGGTTTTCTACACGGCCTGCATTCCAGCGCTGGTCATCAACCGAGGGGGGGAGGGATCCGGAAGGCTGGGTTGCACCTCCACATCGGCTACATGGCAGATTGTCCACCCAAGAAAAGAATTCTCCTTTGAACCACTGCAACAGCTCTAGAACTAACATGTCCTCCTCGTCCAGATTACATGCTGAGAGTGGAACACAACACATAAACATGATCAATTTGATTTATGGAGCTTCAAAATAATGGCCACTATCCAATAGCAGTACTTAAAAAAAAAAAAACTCTTATTCTGTTTCTGTCTCTTAACATTATAGACTACCATAATGCACTAAACTGTCAAACTGTTGTAAAATGATATGATGTCTTGCTAACTTGGGTCTACATCCTTGGCTTGTTTGAAGCGTTCTTTAGCTCTTGATCGGAGCAGCTCATGAGGAACGCAGTTCAGAGCCTTCTGCTGCATCTCAGGGCTCTCGTATATCATCACATGCTGGAAGTTTGACTGCACAGTCTTCTGAAACATCACACTGCTAGCCTAATACACAAGAAAAAGGAGCAAAAGGTTTATTTTTCACATGATTAATTAATTAATTATCTTCAGCTATAAACTGTAAATCAAATTTATGGTACCATACTTTAAAAGAACAAGGACTGAGGGAAACGGAAAAAAGGAGCGATAAGGAGGAAAGGAAGAAAAGAGACTCACTGTGAATGGCAGAGCAGCTGGTGCAGGTGTAGGGATGGCAGCGGAGGTAGAAGCAGCAGCAGAGCCTGCAGAAGAAGCGGAGGGCAGTGATGGTGGAGGAGGACTCGGAGGAACTCGGGCACTCTGTTGGCTGGATGCAGCTTTACTCGTACCAAGTCTCTGGTCCCTTTCAGCTGCAATTGTCTCCCGCACCTGCCTCAGCCTCTCCACAGATGCAGACTTCGGGAACACCAGGTGGGTTTCACCCTAACGTGGACACGTACAAAAAGCAAATCTGAAATGTTATGATGCTCTGAACAGTTCTGGTAATAATAGTACTTTTTCCAAGTAACTAGTAAAGTAGCGCTAGTTACTTTGTTTTCTTATTTACTGACTGACAGGTCTCCTGATATGTTGGGAGAAATCAGAAATACAGAGCAGTGTGTGCGGTGTGAGAATACTAGACTAAATGTGAATGTGTGGTAATACATCTCAATCAGTATTAATCAGAATTAATTAAAATAAACACAAACCTGCAATAATTAAATTACACAAATGTATCTAATCCTATTTTATTAAATATCTCTGCTGCTAACCTCTGATGATCCAGTTCAACCACACTTACAAGCAAAAATTACTTCATAAACTAACTACTGTGGTTTATTGTTTTTATATTGCCGAAGAGTGTTGAACTTTCTTCTCCTGTATTCTACTTTACAGATGTAAATATACTTTTTCTTCAGTCTGTGGTTTATTCGCGACACTTTTTGGTGTGCTTTTACATTTGCTATAAAGAGAACTTCTTATATTAAAAAAAGCATTTGGCTCAAGCTCTGCCTAGATTTAAAAAAACAACGCATTACTTTTCATAAAAAGTAACTAACACAATATTGTAATGCATTACTTTTAAAAGTAACTTTCCCCAAAACTGGTTCTTAAGCCATAATGGAGTATATCTATCTGTATGTGTGTGTGTGTGTACATGTCGTCATATGCAAGGCACCAACCTCTTCAAATCCCATCTCAAAGAGACATTCAATGGCTCCTTTGACTGGTAGGAGCTTGGTTGAAAATGTATGATTTGCGATTCGGATTGATCTGTATTTATCCTCATTTGGGTTTCTACAAAAAACATAATTAACGTTACACAAGATGAAACTAGAAACCAGATTTTGTGCAACGTGATTAATGTAGAAAAGGGAATTTATAAAACAAGATGGTTCATAGACAGTTAACTTAACCCACATACAAGAGCCCAATAATCAGGCATAACAACATTCCACCCGGCGGCCCGGAATATTTCACTTACCTCAGAATATTGTCCGCGTATGTAATGAGCAATCTAGAAACATCCAAAAACACTTCTGTGGGATTTTCACACAAAGAAGTGACTCCTTGAGACACAGACATGACTATGAATTTAACTTCTACAGCAAATTACTTCCGCGAAACACGTAACCTACTGGAACTCAAAGTTGCGAATTCATAGCTGTCCGGTGATGTGCCTGATAGGTATGTTCCAGGAAGATATATTGTCAGTTATGTTAATTTGTTGTTTAATTTGTCATGACGACTGCAAAATACACAAATAACTTTAAACATGTTTTAGAAAAATGTTTTGACACGGCCGAACCGTCCAAATGAAATTAACGATAAACAGGCGATCCCAGAGGCCTAAATTGTTGGCATAATAAAAGTTTTTTAAAAGTCCTTAGCGATCAAATCAACCAATTTTTACGCGTCTGATATTTTTGAACAATCTTAATTAATTTACGGTTGCTGCAATGTGTTTGACATCACAACACAAAATAAGGCGCACGTTTCACGTGATAGAAATAAAATAATAAAATAATTATCAAAATTGTATAGGCTACGTTAATATATTGCTCAAATGTATATAAAAAAATCTAAAACTGAAATAAATACTTAGTTGTGCAGCTGTGCTTGTGCAAATAAAATAAGCAGCTATATATGTGTATGAGCAAAACAATGAACGGATAGACATTAAATTGTGTAACGTTACCATGGTGAACTATAGAATAGACATGAATGGAGGTGTACAGTAATGAATAGAACATTTTTTAATAATGATACACGCCAGGTTTGTTTATTTAAAAAAAAAAAATTCTTGATTTAAAATAATTAGTTCTGACGCGAGACCATTTAATTCAATACTTCTGGTATGCCTATGATATCACTAATTTTATATTACTATGATTTTAAGCTTTAATAATATAATTAAAAATAATTTATACTTCATCAAACTGTAAAGCGTTTTCTTTTAATTGTGAATTCACTTTTGTATTTTTATCTGATAATGTTTATATACAGATAATTTATTATTATTTTTTTAACAAGCGTCGATTATGAACTCGTTTCTTATGAGGAAAAATATAAAAATCGAGTAAATCCAGTTTTGCCTGCTCTCGTAAAAGCTGATCTCAGATCTGCCGGTAACCATTTTTTCGCTGCTTCCGGCCAATAAGGCGCGAAGTTACTCAGCCCAGGTAGCATTGCTTTTACACTAAGTTGGTGATTTGTAAGTTTAAAAATTATGTTTACAGTAATAATATTTTAAAGAGGGCAGTATTCAGAATGCGTATTTAACGATAGAGTCGCACACTTTCGGTTAATGTGATCAAACTGTTAATTTCCAGTTTGTTTGCAGACTCGGCTAACGTTACACGTGGAAATTGTTCTTTTCAAACTCGCACAGGATCTTTTCATACGACGAGGAACAATGGCAGAAAAACCGATGTGGGAGCAAATCGGCAGTGGATTCGTGCAACACTATTATCAGCAGTTTGACACGGACCGCGTGAAGCTCGCTGACCTGTATGTAAGTTATTAAGTGCGAGTATAAAATCATGTTGTTTTGATCTGTATTTGTGTTTTAGCTGTGGGATATCGTGTTTATTGTTTTAGCACCCGATCATGACTGTATATCTGATTATGGTACACTTTTTTTCCTCCTCTAGACTGATGCTTCCTGTTTGACATGGGAAGGAGAGGGCTTTCAAGGGAAGAATGCAATCATGGGCAAATTAAGTGTAAGTGTCATTGCTGTCATTTACACAATTCGTCTTCCTGATTACAGGGTTGGGGAAATTAATTGAATTATTGCAGGTTTGTGTTTATTTTAATTCATTTTAATTCAAAGTGAGATGAATTTACGCACATTCACATTTAGTCTAGAACTGCACTGTATTCTCACACCGCACACAATGCTCTGTATTTCTGATTTCTCCTAACATATCAGGAGACTTGTCAGTCAGTAAATAAGAAAACAAAGTAACTGGCATTACTTTTTTGAAAAAGTAACTCCGTTATATTATTCTAACATTAAAAAGCAATGCGCTACTTTACTAGTTACTTGAAAAAAGTAATATTATTACGTAACTTGCATTACTCGTAATGTGTTTCCCCCAAAACTGCTGATTACGTTCTAACAGAATGTGCCTGTTTGCAGAGCCTTCCCTTCCAGACTATTCAGCACATCATCACGGCTCAGGACCATCACCCCACTCCAGACAGCTGTGTCATGAGCATGGTCATGGGCCAGCTCAAAGTAAGAGTGCATTTAATAAAACACTTCTGTTTCATCAAAATACAAGTTGATTTATGTATTATATCTGTGCTTCACCGTCTTAAAGGAATAGTTCATCCAGAAATGAAAATGTCTCACCCTCAGGCCATCCAAAATAAATATAATAATAATCGATTAATGTCTTGTGAAGTAAAAATCTGATTAAAAATCTAAAGACTCATAACGATGAAAATAGATCTTTATCCACAATACTGCTTTTTCTCCAGTGAATAAATTGTCTTAAATTCTGTACAGATCAAGCACTGTTTACAAGTACAGAACAATCCAAAATTGTTCTAAACAAATATGTTAATAGGTTTTATTGGAATAAGCAACATCATTACATCTTTGATGACCAAGGATGAGTCCATTTTCAGCAAATGAAGTTATGTGTACTCCTTTTAAAGTGTTACTCCACCCCAAAATTAATATTTTGTCATCACTTACCTTGTTTTTTCAAACCCCTAAAAGCTTCATTACAGTGCAATTGTATAGCAGCCCCCCGGTTTTCATCCAAAATACCGACATGGGGGTAATCCTTTTGCGGTGGAGTAACCCTTTGATGTGACTATAAAATATCACAAACATTAATATTGTTTTTGTATATTTTTACAGGCTGACCAGGACCAAGTAATTGGCTTCCAGCAAGTATTCTTGCTGAAGAATGTAGATAACAAATGGGTCTGCACCAACGACATGTTCAGATTAGCTCTGCATAACTTTGGAGCATAGTATGTTTAGTATTTACAGTCCATGCAACTTTTGTATCTGGAGTATGGTTTCCCCGTTTCACACTCCAAACTGATTTCGTCCTATTTTGCCAAGGATCTTGAAGGCTCATGATCAACTCCAGATAAGAAAAAGACATGTTAAAAACAGCTGATTATAATAATCATAATTTGTATGTTGTGGCATGCACTGTTTGAAAATAACTTGAGTTTGATAATAAATCTCATGTTACAACCCATCTTTGATTTCTTTGGTAAAATGCCTCTGTTACTGATCTAAATAATAAACCAAGGATTTTTATTAGTGAAACATTCAAGACCATAATATAAGTATGAGTACTATTAAAAAACAGCATAGTGCGCCAATTAGTTTGTACAGGCATGACTATTGATCTCAGAGGGTCATTTAACATTTCTTCCACTGTAGACAAAAACATCTGTTAAATAGTTGTAGTAACGGGGTGATTGGTCAATACAGTATAGTCATTTCTGTGTCGTCTGCCAGAGGAATAAACAAAATACTGTCTGAGGAAACATTTTACATACAAGTCTCAAGAGCAGCAATTACCAATAGACAAATACGTACAAGATAAATACACTACAACGTGTCTTTTCACATAGCTGCTGTGTATGTCACCCATAGAGGGCGTTCATGTTTTGAGTTAAGTGGTCAGTTAGCGGGATTTAGTTCAAACGGTGTGCAGTGTTTTCAAATGCAACAAAATATTAAAACTTCTTCACATGCTTGTATTCTCACACTCATGATCATATTAGTAAAATTGAACGGTGCATGAGTAGTGTCACTATGCCATTTTATTATTGTAGCGGAAGAATTTTACGTTTTAGTGAAAAATTGCATAATTTAAATCTACTATGAAAAATATAAGTATTCGTTCTTTAAACAACATTGGTTTTCTAAAAAACGAAAAATGAAATTGCGTCTAACGTAAAATCGCTCAAATTGATAGGTTAGCACTATTTCCATACAGATTGGTTTTTTTTAAAGAAAGATTTCATCATCCGTGGCCTGCACACAAAATCTCAGATGTGAAAAACAATTTGTAAACTAATTTAATAAAAAGGTGCAATTGTTATAAAACGTACAACATGTGTTACGTTGATCGCAATCATCATTTGAAACAATTTCGGTTTACCGAATAAAAAAATTCCTGAAAATTTGCATTATTACTAAGAAATATTTACATTGGATTTTAACTTTTCAATTTTCAAAAATGCGAACAAAATAGTTATGATTAAATATTCATTAAAAAAACGGCTTCACATGTGTTGTCTAAGCTAACTTTTCGTCACAATAAAAAACAAAGTGAATTTCTACAAAATTTCATGCACGATCACTGCAAATAGCTATAAACCTTTTTTTTCATATGCCTTTGCTAGTGCAAATTGCTTGTTACCCATTGGATGAAGCCTAGTGGTGTGATATGGCCTAAGCAGCAAGTCCCCTCCCATCTTGTGCTGTTGCTCAGCAACCAGCTGACTTCAATGTGCCATCTAGTGGCTGTGCCTATGAATTACAAGTAAGTGCGCCCCCTCGTGACCAGACCACATCTAAGAAAATGCATCAGTATGATGAATATTTGAAAGACTGAAACTATAACCACCACAATAATAGGTCCAGCTAGACCTACCACCCCACGCGATTACCTCTGAAAACCAGCAGGAGTGATATATAAGAAAGTTTTTCCATTTCAAGCGAACTTAAATGCGATTGGCCAGGCACGCAGTATGATAATTATGCCCTGACGTCACTTCCCAGTTGTTCAATGCGCCATTTTCTCGAGTCTAAACGGCAAGCACAATAAATGAGTCCTACTTGCAATTATTAATAAATACTCTTTTGCTGGTTTCCATAGTTGAGAGCGCAGAGTTATTGTTTCAACATCCTACACCGCTTCCACATCGTCGGTTTTGGCAAGCACGCGGATTGGTGAAAGTAGCTAAATCCCCTCCCCGAGTCGGTGTGGCGCTGAAAAAAGGTAATGTCCTCACAATTAGAAAGCAGTGGGCACATTAGCTTTGCGTTCAGATGTTGCGGCTTCGATTGATCAGGAAGTAGAACTAAGCCCGTCGGCTGCGAAGAGGTTACTTTGTAGCACCACTGCGTTATTTAGAACCGCGCGTTATTGGATACGTTTACCAGCTTTACGATTCGAAATCATTCCATTCGAATTCTCCTTGGCGCCTGATGCGTTATATTGGGCTAGTTTAGAGTTATTGTTTCGAACATTTCGTGTGTTTTGGCGGGTGTGGATGTGTTTGGTCAGCGGTCGCAGTTGATGCCGCAATAAATAAATAATTGCGCTCAGAAGCTTTGATCATGTACATGTGTGCTGTCCGAAAGTGTTGATGCAGGGCTGAGATGTGACATTTTGTCTTTTGTTCACAACATCTGTCATTCCAATCCGTGCGTTTAGCATGCAAATGCTGCAAGTCTGTTTCCAACATTAGCGAATACCGGGTTGTAGAAATTACACGAGGGAGGTCCCCATGTGAGTGAGATCATTTGCTGTAGCACTGAATTCATCAGATTGTGCACATATCATAATCACTGCACGTGCAACAGGCAAATATATGAAACACCTATGACCCATTGGGAACATTATAACGCCTTTCACAAAAAATAAAATAATTAATTTTTACATCAAGGAAATGAAATAAGTTTTTGACATGTTTCTACGAAATTTTAATGTTTCTTTTTATAATTTGAATGATTTAGTAATGAACTATAATACAGACTTCAGCTGATATTATACACTTGGTAAAACGGACAAGATTAATATTTTTTTCGGAGTGAGAACAAATAATAAAAAAAGAATCAAGTTGAATATAGAATACATAGAAATAATATATATCTATTTTTTTGTCGCTAAAAATGATAATGGTTGTTTTTGTGGCTCAAATGTGTTTTGAACTGCCAGAATTATGATTTTTATGAACTAGATATTTAGAGTGTAATTCATTAACACTAGTATATTGTTATTAAAACAAAATCTGGAAATCTTTGAAAGAATATGTGCATGTACTTAAATGAATGCAGTCACTAACAAAATGTAGTACTCGTGTAATAATCTAACAGATTAGTGGCTGCTTTGTAATGTTTGTCTTGTTTATATAAATAATTATTTCCGTCTCTTGGACTGTTGTTTTGGGTTACTCTCAGGGTTAATGCAAGCGTTCATCTCTAATTTTGTTTGAATTAGGATTTAATAGCAAACAGGGTTGGGGCCATTCATTAATTGAATTGAGAATGAATGGTAAATTCCAATTCACCTCCTGGCCAAATGTTTTGGTCTTGATTTAAACTTGATGTAATTCAATTACACTGTGAATTTCGATTGCATAACTTCAACATAAACAAATCCATTACACTTAATGTTATTCAAACGCATCACACGTGAACACTGGGCAGTTTTGGAATCTTACCTGTTTTATTCACACATGACTGATGCATTTGAATTAAGTTGATGCATTTGATTTGTTTGTTAAAGTTATGTAATGTAAATACATGGAAATTCACCATGTAATTGAATTAATAATACAGTTTAAATCAAGACCAAAACAATTGTCAATCATATATCGAATGTATTTAGAAATTAATCACCACTGTCATTCAATTATTAATTCATAATGTACTGTTCTCATTTTTATTTACTTGTATTTGAACAACTCTATTTCTTACATTGCTTGATATTTGTAAATCATCATAAATAAAGTTCAAATGTATGTCTTTAAATGCAATGACAAATAAATGCTCAGCAATAAACAGAATTAAATGGAATTCTTCCATTTTAAATCAATTCCAATTCTGTTTCCTTTAATTGTGGTTTAATTCCAATTCCATTTCCTTCTTTGAATTGGAATTGTTGAGTTCATTCCTGAATTGACCCCCAACCCTGATAGCAAGCATTTTATATTTAGTTCTCATGTGATCACTCTGATTTGAATTAAATTACCAGACTGTTACTTTAAAAAATATGTATTCACTCAGACACTGTAATTAGTATTCGGTATATCTCTATTGGTTTTCATGATAATGATGCGGGTGTCAACCTGATGCCCAAAAATTCCTACAAAAACTCAGAGTGGAAAGCTGCAAAGGTTTGGAATTAAGTTAGTTTGGGCACTAGAGGCATCCCTACCAATAACCAGAAACGACATAATTATCTCTAGTAATAAGTTTGTCCACACAGATAAAACATTTATGTATAACCACTGTTTAGATTTTATAGATGGAGTCCAGGTAAAAATTCATTTCCAAAAAGTTGCTTTTGCTCATTTAGATTTTTTGTTTTTGCTTTTTTAAAATTATTATTGTGTATAGTGTTCTGTGACATACTTAAACACGCCACTGAACATTTTGTTAGTCTTGCGTAATTGTTATATAATTTCAAGACTGGGTTAGAAATAATGATATCATCCAAATAAACCCAAAGTGTTTTTTCTTTCAGGTGTAGGACCATGTACCAGTTTCCAGTCAGAGGGTTGGAGAAAATCCGCAGAACAAGACGAAAAGTGAAAAACATACTTGGAGAATTTGGACTTGAAGAATGTCTTAATTTAGGCCAGGTATGTTTGTTTTATCATGCGTGAATAAAGACTACAACTCAAATCTCATGTACATGTCTATCAAAATAGCCTTTCACTTAAAATCTCTTTTACATTTGAAATGTTATTTGTCTTTTTTGTTTATCAGGAACTCCAGGAATTTTACCCGGGAGACCAAGTGTTTGATGCCACAGACTGGACCAGTTTATCTGATGGGTTTGATGGACGGTGGAGAAAGAAGGTGAACTTCAAATGTCACTTTACTGAGCAAAAGCTGTTTACTTAACGAGCATCTCTGAATATTGAGTGGCAACTAACCATGCATTTTCAATCCTTAGTGGGAATATCGGACACGGGGGTTGTGCTGCACCTTATGCGAGTTCTCTACAAGATCCTGGCACGCCTACAAAACCCATGTTCAGCGCTACCATGATGAGGAAGAGCGTCTGTGCAAGCTTTCAGCATGCACTTCATGCCCGTTTATAGCCCACCCCAGACTGGTCTCCAGGCACCTCAGATTGTTCCATGTTGAGGACATACAGTTAGAAACTCCCCCACTGAATGTCCCGCAGCTTCCTCCAAGGGCTGTGAATGGCACCACGTTTCAGTGCCGAAGATGCCATATACAAGATACTCTTTTGTACAGTGTGAAAAAGCATGTTCTTCTTTATCACTACACTTCCACTTTGAATAAATATGCCGGGCAGAGGTCGGAGCGGGAACTTATGACCCTAGGAGACAGGTCTCAGAAATTCTATTGCAAAAAGTGTTACGTATCAGCTGAGACATCCGAACACTTGCTGTATCATCTTCTAACCTCAGAAAAGCACAAGGAGCTGGATGTTCATATCAGAGCTCTAATTTTTGAAACGGAAAGTGCGAAACAGTACCAGGCTCTTGCACCAAAAACACAAAGCAATCCTGCTGTCATGATGATGAAAGATCAGCCCGCGTTGACTTATTCGCTGGCCGCTGGTGGAGTAAAGGGACCGGAAAATGGTGGTTCTGCAGTCATCACTGCTCCTGGAAGCAGCCCGGCGTTTCTTCCAACCCAAGCTTCAGCTCTGGTTCAGCTTGCAAGCGCTGAGGCTAAGGGTTTACTGAGGCCTGGAGTCCCACTGGCTTTTCAGAACACCCAAATTACCAGACCTGCCATGCCTCCTGCTCCTAGCGGCATTCCTCCCAACCAGGTCTCTCTCAGAGTAGGTCTCCCTAGTCAGTCACAACTGCAACCCGTTCCCCGCCAAATCGTCTTACCGCCAGGTGTTCGCCTTAGCGTACCTGCTGTTAGGCCTCCGGCACCTCAGTCCCTCGCTGCTAATCCAAGAATGCCCGTAAATCAACCAGCTTCTGGAGGCACAATGATAACCTCTCAATCACTTCTAAGCCATTTGGTCCCCACTGGCAACAAAGTCGATGGCTTGCCCACCTACACTCTTGCACCTTTGCAGGTACTATCGGTCCAAGGAAATAACTCCCAAGGAGTCAGCAAACCACCAATGCCGGCAACTCAGAACAACCTACCAGTTCAGCAACACAAACCAAACACTGCTTTGTCAGCCCCCAAGCAAACCAAGAAGTGGATCACGTGTCCAATTTGTAATGAACTCTTCCCCTCTGATATCTACGAGTCCCATCCAGAGGTTCACAAAGAGGCAGCTAAAATGCCCAAGGTTGGCCTAGCTGCTCGTGCTCCATTTTTGAAGAAGATGCCAGACAAGACGGTGAAATGCCTGACGTGCAAGGTCTTGATTTCGGAAAAGGGTGTTTTTGAACACCTGCTTCATGGCATGAACTGCTTGTTCTGTTCGGCGCTCTTCTACTCCATCAAGCAGCTTGTCGACCATATCCAGATGGAACATAATGTGAACCGAAAGAGCAACTGTGACTTCATGAGGCGTGAGTACCGGCTCTATACTGATGATTCGGGGAATCTGCTTTTCCCTTACTTCGACATCCGAACCACAGCTCCTAAACTAATTATGGGCGAGAAGGAGCTCAATCTTGCATTGGTCACGAGCTCCCTCGATCTGATCTTTGTGAAGATGTTGCCCAACAATCCTCTGGGTATCGGCAAGGTGTCCTCACCGTGCAATATGCCCACACCCAATCCTGACAGCACCGATTGCCCCTTCTGCTCGGAGAAGCTTCTGAACAAGGAGTGCTATCAAATGCACCTCAAAGAGAAGCATTTCATTGTGCCCACCCTGCATGCTATACTGAAAACCCCATCGTACCGATGCCTCTACTGCGGTGGGGTGTACACGGGGAAAACAACCACCAAGGCCATCATTGTCCACTTGGCTAAGTGCCGTAGTGCACCGAAGGGTCTCAAGGATAGCGATAAACTCAATTTAGGGTTAGCTGTTACTCCCAGAGCAAACAGAGCAGTTGTATCCTACCCAGCGCATCCAAAACAAATCGCCGGTCCGACTCCAGTTCAAGCCTCTGTTCCTGCCGCACAGCCAACAGAAACCGAAGCAGAGATGCAGAGCAAGTTGCGCCTGGAAATAGCCTTCAAGGAAGCTATGGAGGCGAATCGGAAAGAGCGAGAGGAACGCTTGGCAAGAAAGAGGAAACTCGAGCGAGACAGGTTGGCTGGTCTGATTGTCCCGACGCCTGAAGTAGTAGTCGATCCTTCCGTGCAATTAGCATTGGATCCTACCGGAATGGAGCTGTCCACCTTCGAAGATCGTCGCGAGTTTGTCAATAAGTACTTTCATACACAGCCTTACCCGCTCAAGAAGGAGATCATTGCTCTGAGTGGCCGCTTGATGCTGAACAAAACTGACGTTGCTTGCCAGATTAGCTCAAAGCGTACCAGATGTCTGAAGAACATTCAGAAAACTAGGGCGGTGGTACTTTTAGGCTTCAATATGGCAGAGCTGAAGAAATTGAAGCATAATCTCTACATCCCAGAGATCGAGCCGGAGAAGATTGCCACGGTGGCAGACATAGAAATGGAGGACCTCCAAGAGTAATGAAGACGAGGAGGACTTTTAATGCAAATTGTACTGAGAGCCAAAACTGTTACGTGTTCCTTGACAATGCAAAATATGATCCATTCTCACCGAAACTAGTGTTAAACTGTTAAACCAAGTAGAACTTGAGATATTGAAACAAGCAAAAATGTTTGATTTTTGGCTGCTGTTCATAAATGTGTGTTTGAATACGTTTTGTTTCATATTAAGCATTTTAAAAGATTCATCTATTACTTTTTCAGTGAGGCATCACTTCATGCGAGGTTCATGTCAAATTAAATGTTTGTAGCCCATTTATAGTTCTAGGGTTGGAAATGTTTATGTGAAATATACTTTTCATATTTGCCAAATGTCATAAACTAATCTGTGTGACATATTCTTTATATATTTGTTGGAATGTAAGTTTATGAAATTTCCATTTTGTTTTAGGACCATTTATGTTTTGTTAACCAATTCCATTTAATGTTAAATTACTATTTTGCTAGCCTTATACTTTCATAAATATGGTATATTCACATTATTGTTTTGATCAGATTTTTTGCCAAAAAAGTTTTATCTCGTGATATGAATGAATGCAGCTTGTTACGTCCTCTCAGCTGCTAACATGTGGAGCATTTGCAGAGGAATTTGATTTGGTTGCAGTTTATTTCAATTGTATAATGACTGTAAGCATCAGGATATCTTGTAGACTTTTGAGTTCCTGTTTTATTTCCCCCTGTTCAGTATTCAGTATAGTGGACAACATCTAAACTTACAAAATAAAAGTTGTGTAAATAAATTAGAGCATATATACACACTTACAAGTGCACTTCTTTCAGTTCATGTGTAGTAATGGCCCTTTTTTTTTTAAACCTCAAACCTGTCGATATTAACAAAATGCATAAATTAACCAGCATTCTGTTTATTTAAACTAGTATTTATTCACAGTACAAAAATGGGGAAAATAAATATTACTTTATTATTGATCTCTTTTTTTTTAAGTTCTAAAGAACTGACAGTTTAAATTAAAGAGTATTCTATCATAAGACATATCCAGAGGATTTTTGTACTCATTTTGACTAGTAAATATATAGGTTGCTAATGTTTACATTCCCATATAATTAATTTTTTTTTTTTTACTTTGGTTAAAATAATGTACACAGGAAAGTCTATCTAAAATCCTATGTACACTTGATGTGAATGCCTGATTGATCAATATATATATATCTGTGTGTGTGTGTGTGTGTTTTCCTAGATACAATAATGTACCTAATATGTTAAAGTATTCTATTTTTAGTTACCTTTTTGTTTTCAGGTTAATGTTAAATGACCTTAAATTAATTTAAATGTTTAATTAAATGTGATATTAATTTATAAAAGTATAATTTATTTTTGTAAACTTTAAATTAAAATGAGGTTACAATGGCTGAATACATGGCAATTAGAATATAATTATAAAAAAATATTTACTCGTAATACTTCTGTGCGTATTTAGGACTATGGACAAATAGTAAGTGAGGCTGATACATCTAATTCCTCGATGACTCTTTGAATACATTCTAATAATGGTAACATTTAATTTTCAATATTTTTAAATTTGATTTAGGAGCGAAGCAGCTTCCTCCAATCCAGCAGAGGGCGACAGTGAGCTCTATACGCACCGTTCACTAGCAGCGCGCTAAAGCGGTAAACTCTTATACGTCTAATAATTTTAGAACAGACTCTATCTACACGACTAGATTAATTTACAGTGTAAGGTAAGGATTTCATTTACATTTAACGCTTTGGTCTTTTTCATTGTAGTAATATTTTACTAAAGAAACCTGCTATTATTTTGTAGAGTTCAGAGCTAATTGCTAACAGCGTGTGAAATGTAAACAATTAGCATCTTCATCATATTTAAGAAAGTTTGAAGAGTTTATGTTTGACAACATCCTCTTGTCTTGTCTTTTGTTTTTTAAGAGGTGTGTTTGGATCTCTATCAAAATGTCGTACATGCTTCCTCATCTTCACAATGGCTGGCAAGTGGACCAGGCTATTTTATCAGAGGAGGACCGTGTGATAGTTATAAGATTTGGCCACGATTGGGACCCTACGTGTATGAAGATGGATGAAGTATTGTACAGCATCGCCGAAAAGGTATTCCAGTCTGTCCACCGAGCTCAGATCAGCTAATATTTGGTGATCTCTGATTACACCAATGTTTTGGGGATAATTGTGTATTTAATGTTTTCTGTGCGTGTAATATCACGTGTTCCCTCAGGTGAAGAATTTTGCAGTCATTTATCTTGTGGACATCACAGAAGTGCCAGATTTCAACAAGATGTATGAGTTGTATGATCCTTGCACAGTCATGTTCTTTTTCAGGTAAGGACTTAAGCAGTATAATAACTACAGACAGTTTATCCTTGGTATTCAGACAAGTCAGTCAGCAATTGAACAACACGATCTTATGTTTTTAAAGGAGCAAAAATGTTCCTACTCCCCTAGAGTGAAATAGTTTTACTGTTTCTTTGTTTCTTCGGGTCTTAGCTGCAGCTTTAACATAGATCATTGAATCTGATTCAATGAGCTATGCTAAGATTAATAAAATATATAGTGGTGTGTTCCTTTAGAAGGATACTCAGTCCTGTAGAGAAAAAAAGCATGCTGTTTAGGTATGTTTTAAAGCTGGGATGCTGGTATGATGTGTGTTAAGCTGCACATGACCAGATCAATCCAGCATCCCAGCTTTAAAACGTATATAATTAGCACATACTGTTTTTTTTTCTTCTCCGTTTGTGTGTTTATTTCAACAGGGAACCAAAAGATTTTAATTTTCTTATCCCATCCCAGATTGATTTATTTAGAAGACCAAGTCGCCAGTTATCCACATATTGTTATTTGTTCATTTGCTATCGCTTTAGTTGTTTATTTGTTATTCTAAAACGATTGATTCTGTTCAGCTCTGATGAAAATATATATTTTGTCCTCCTTGACTTTTCTGTAGTTAGGTAGTGCTTGACTTGTATCTTTGCGATTTTTAAAGAGTTTTTTTGTTTAAAAAGTTGATGCGTGTTATTTTGCACAGATAAGGTTAGTAAGAGATTGTATCATAAAATCTAAAACCACGAGAATAAAGTGGGCCTAGATTGAGAGCACCCGGAGATATTCCAAAGTCAAAATCTGCCAGTTTTATAGCCAAATACAAACTATATGTATATTATAACATATATATATATATTATAGCCTGACAAATTAAAATTAGTTTAAGCGGCAGTGTAAGTCAATCATTTTTCCAATTACAATGAGACTTAATTATAAATTAGTTTACAGCCTGTTTTCCCATGCCTTCTGATCCTCCTTCACTTTTATATCTTACTGTACTCTTGAAACAAAGAGGAAAAAGAGGTTAAAAGCTGGGCTGTTTTATATCAAAAGCAACAAAGCTATATAAATAGCCCTATAACGAATCCAATGGGAGACATGAAATATTATTTCCAAGCATATTGTCCCCGTGAATATTACACATGATATCATTTAATCTAATAATCCCAGATAAATGCCTTTGTAATGTACTAAAAAGAGTTGAAGCTACAGCGCACCCCAAAGCAATGTGTGAGCTGATGTTCAGTCTTCTAATAAATATATTAGTCTTGATATTAAGCGGTTTCCGCGAGTTCTTGGATCTCATCCCAGCCGCTCGGATGCAACAGTATTCTAATATGCCTAAATTCTGATGGCCTTCTCTTAACCCGGGCTATTTGCAAGTGCACTATACTAAATATTATAACTATAATTTCTTGAAACATTTAATCTTTATTGTTGTAATATTTCAGTGTTAATCTAGAAAATATTACTAATTTAATCTAGTATTTTTTTTTTTTTTGTGGTGGCACTAAAACATCGTCGTAGTAGCACATCAGTTTTGTGGCTAATCTTTTGTAACGTTTCCTCTCTCTTATATAAATATTTTCTGTTGTATCGGACACTTTGCCACAGCTGCTGTCAGTAAAGGTTGTCTACTGTGCACTTGCATAATATGTAATGAATGTGGAACGTTCTAGACTTCTTGCCCTCAACCCCAAAAAAGCCCAGAATGGAGAGTTGTCTCCACCTAGTGGTGAACTCTGGTCATGTAAACCTTTACTTTGTTTGTATCAGTGCATATTGATGCTGATACAGATTTCTGCATCTGCTCGTCTGTCTCAGGAACAAGCACATCATGATTGATCTTGGCACTGGTAACAACAACAAGATAAACTGGACCATGGAAGACAAGCAGGAGATGATAGACATTGTTGAGACCGTCTACAGAGGGGCGAGAAAAGGACGAGGTCTCGTAGTGTCCCCTAAAGATTACTCAACCAAATACAGATACTGATCTCTGTGCTCTTATTCAGTCTTTGTGATATTATTTCTTCTCATCAACATTGGACAAGATCTGAGCATTCAGCAATACGGTCATTTGGACTTTTAAATGGCCTTGTTTTGGAGTTTTGACTTTATATTTAAACATGTTTACCCCGCTGCAGTTACGGCCACCAGTCTTTTATATTGTTGCCCTTCAAAAAATGTCACTGTATAATAAATGGATGAATAAATGCTGATTGTGTTTCTTCTGTTTGTATTTTTAAATTGAATTTACCATGACTGCATTAATTATTAGGGCTATACATATTTACCATGTCAGAATTAAATATATGTTCAGCTCAAAAGCTGAAGGACGTACCCTTATAAGCACTGGTAACTGGTAAATATATGCTATGACAACATATAGTTAAGACAGTTTATAATTTATGTATACACGTGTATCTTTCAAACAAGCACACATATTGTTGATATATAATTATATGTGTACACAATGTTTATATGTACATGAAGAGTTTATTTGCAAAAACAAAATTTTTGCTTTTTAATGTAAAAAACTTATATTTTTATTGTGTTAGGATTTTTTGTTATTTTTTATCTCATCAAAATAATCCCACTGCAATTTGTTTTTGAGATTAACTGGAATTATTTTTTAAATGTTCTTTTGCAAATTAACTCTTTACACGTGTATATATATATATATATATATATATATATATATATATATATATACAGTCAAGCCCGACATTATTAAAACCCCGGCCTGATA
>JAUCNO010001174.1:627427-659515 GCA_032353835.1 Enteromius viviparus | reverse complement strand
AGCTGTGACACAGCGGTTAGCACATGTGCTTCAGTCGTATTGAGTCTGGGTGCTCATGTGGGGAGGTTCTAATCTCATACTTCTCTTTACAGGTAAGTTAATAAATAAATAAATTAGATTTTTTTTTTTTTTTTTACATTTTACAAAAAAATAATGATACAAAATGAGACCAAAATTAACTGATTTGCCCTTCCCCAAAAATTAGGCAGATATTACAGTTTATAAATCCATCACCCTTTTATATAGGGATAGTGTCTGTGTGTGTGTGTGTGTGTGTGTGTGTGTGTGTGTGTGTATGCATTATTTTAAAGGTGTGGATTTTTTATTTTTTATCCCCTTTGCAGGGTGGGCTCGAGGGCGGACAGTTCTGTGTCTCTGAAAGAAGATAGATGAGCCATCACATCAGTCATCACCCAGTTTAACATGCCGCCCCTTGTCCTGCTGGGGCCCTGTCAGTGAGGCCTCCCCAGTCCTTTCCTTCATTTCTGTCTTTCTCTTCACCCTTAAAGCATTCCTCCATTACTGTTCTCTTCCTCTATTCTATTCCCTTCCTCGCATCCCTTCTTTTTGCCTTCCTGCTATGCGACTGCATAATAAACTCAGGTAGCGACCCTTCCTGCAGACAAATGAAGCCAAAGGTTCCTTCCTGTCAGAGAGGGGAGTATGATTTCAAACGCACAGACAGGCGTCACTTCCAGTCTTTATCCGTAATTCGTTCTGCTGTGGTGCACAGACCGAGAGGCCTGATGAGGAGGAGGCGCTGTGCTGTTCTGCTCGGCGTCCCACTAAATTCGGCACCGTGGAGGTGAATATGGAATAAGGGCCTCCGCCGGGAACCCTGGATGCTACTGAAGAGATTCAAATCACGGGGAGGTTTTTTTGGGGGCCTAAAGCAGTTTTTAGGCCCTGAGTGGCTTTAAGTTAGTAGAATGGCTCTTAAGAAGTATTTAGACAGTTAAGGCGTAATAATATCACCGTATTAACACAATATCAAATCAATTAGTTTATTTGAAAACAAAAAAGGTAGCACAAATACACTTTTCAGGCAAATCGTTTGCTTTTAATCGTTTAAACACTTTGATTTGAGAGTAAATATGACAAAGTTTTGAAGAACTGAAGGCATGGCATCATTTGATTGCACTTTTTAATAGTATGATATCATATAGATGTGTCCTTATTTCTTGTTAAGGCTTTTGTAGTAGGCTTTTTTTTAGGTTTTTGTAGTTTTATCGGAGATCCAAAAGTGTGTTTTATTGACCAAAAAGATATTGACAGGGCTCTCATATGCATTAAAATAGGTATTTTTTCTTCTTGTTGGTTTGATGTTACTATCTTGTTGCATAAGAAAAACATACACGTTTTTGAACACATAACAGCTTAAAAAGCACTTGTGAACTAAATGGCAATGATTTTACAGACTAGTCTTTTTACATAAATATTGCAATATATATATATATATATATATATAAAGGATAATATTTAATATATTTAATTTAATAGTTATTTTTACTTTGCTTTTCTATTTTTAAATTGAATATCTCAATCAAATGTAGATTTTATAGATAAATCATGCAATTGAATTAATAAAAACAGAAGTAGTAGTTGTTATTCTTTCTTTCTTTTTCATTCTTCTCTTTCTTTCTGCCCGCCGTTCTCCGTCTCCCTCCGGCTCTGGATGTGCTGGGGAATACAGATGTGTCTCGAAGTCCTGATTGCGATCATGTTGTAGCTGGTGCAACGCTATCTGCCCAAAAACCTGTGAATTGATAATCCTCCTTTTTATTACAAAGCCCAGGCCAGCTACATGTAATCATTTATACTTGCTGCTATCTCTCTAGAACAATACATCAGCCTGCTTCATGAAAGATGGTCCATGCACAAGCTCTTTTTCAAACCCTGCCCCCTCCATTTTTGTGGTGGAGAAAAAGAAATAAGCGCCACGGATAACCAGGGGACGACAGACAGCTACATTTTAACACAACATATGAATTTGCGTTCTGTCGTGTAATTAAGGGGAGAGAGGGATTTCCTACACAACAACGACTAGCTTAACAAGCATGTTTAGTCAGCTATCGTTTACCATGCCAACACAGCAGTGTGCAAACAAGCCGACGACTCGGCTGTCCCCCCACTGATCCCAGCATGCTCGGGGAAAAGGAGGGAGGGAAACAAACGGAGAGAGAGGCAGAAAGTAATGTGAAACGGAGTGATAATGGATCAAGGAACAGAAAAGAGGATTTTAAAAAGAAGGTGGCGGGGGTTTGCTTAGTGACTCCGTCTGATAAAGCGCCTGTACCTATTGCGTACCGCATTGGGAGCCGTTCAAATGAGCGGCGGCGAGTTAAATCACATGAAACAGGTGATTACACTTGGGCTTGAGAAGCGTTTCAGACTCTGACTTGGAGGCGGTATTGGCTCTGACACCTTCAAGAACACGCAATTGTCAATGATATTGAATTCCAATGGACTTTCTGAAGGTTCTTTGCCGGCCAATGTCACAGGGCCGTCACAAGAGACGGGATTGATTTTGTCATGCATACGGTCCCGCTATAAAGTACTGATCATCTTTGAAGGTAAATGCTTCGAGCAAGGACTCGCTGCTTGTTTAGGGACCTTTTTAGTTGAAACGTTTGTAAAAAGCAGCGTCGCTAACTTATTTATCGGCCCTGTGTGTGCAGTGATACACATTGTATTAGCTGTGAAATGATTTGTGTGGTGCAGGAAACACGGACAGAATTGCAGAATCCAGTCATAAGAATTGACTTCAATGGAATTTAGCAAGATTTGAATGAGTAGATCAAAAACAGGGCTGTGCACTTGATCAAATCTCGTTATGGACTAGTGTCTCTGACTGTTATGCCACAAAAAGACTGTAATAAGTACTTAATCAGTTAGGATGCTTGTGGTGTTCTCATTATCGCCCTGGACCAGAAAACCAGTCATAAGTCTCATTTTATTTATGTATAGTTTGTAAAGATAAGACAATATTTGGTTGAGATACAACTATTTGAAAATTTGGAGTGTGACTGTGTGAAAAAATCTAAGTTCTTAGCAATACACATTATCAGTCAAAAATACGTTTAGATACAACATACAGTATCTTTACTTAATATCGTAATGATTTTTGGCATAGGAGAAATATCTTGACTCAATGTATCGTTGGCTATTGCTACAAACATACTTGTGCTACTTATGACTGGAGAGAGTTGCTCTGAGAGTTACTTTACATGCATTTCAGTCAATAAAACTATCATCAGATACACGCAGAACCTTCAGAACTATAATAAACATTTGGCTGAAATATATAACTATTGTGTAGTATAATGTACTTCTTAAAGTAATAACAATAACCGTTTATTCAAATGTGTTTTTTTAGGAATTTCTCACAATATGACAACGTTTCATCAGTGTTTTCAGCAGATGTTTTAATAAACGTCTGTTGTGCAGCTCTTTGTTTGCCAAAAATGATGATTTTTTGGACTTTAAAATTCTCTTGTTTAAATTGAAAAAGGTTAATTCGATTTCTGCATGTTTTATGCTACATTTGCATTAAATCTAAACAGGTTTCAGAGGGCGTTATTCTTGTTAAAATGTTAATATGTGGAGCATAAGCATTGCACATACATGTACCTTTTGATTTTGAGTTCCTCTTTGGGAACCTTCGTTAATACAATACAAGTGTGAAAAACAGAATTTAAGAAGGAGAGCCCTAAAAAAGGGTAACATCAGCACATATCTGAGTGCAGCAGTTTGTGTGTTCTGCTTTCACCTGAGTGTGTTTATCCACTTATGTGTGCGTGTGTGTGTGTGTGTGGCATCCGTGGAGGCCGTCCTCCCCTTACGGAGTGACCCTGTGTTCGGGGGGCTTATCTCTGTGCTGTTTCACATTATTGATAGCCTGTGTGGGTATTGACAGGGGCATGTGGGGCGGAGGAGCGAATCCAGACTTTGATATGACATATTGTGCATCTCAGCAGCTCTCATAAATAATTCTGACACGTTTTTGTATGCATGGGAAGGTCTGTGATTCGGCCTCCCCATAAAAATAAACTTCTATTATGGAATGTATTTGTCAAGTGGGTGTTTGATGGATGGGGCGGCGTTTAGTGCATGGCAGGTGGAAGGCTTGCAGACGCACTACCTTCTGGGGAGGATTTGCCTGGGCCGAGCTGCTATAATTATTCAGTATGAGACGACATCACACACGCACACACACACACACACTGCACCTGTATTCTCATCTTCTCATTCCACAACTGCATTATCTGCAACTGCTGCATGACGACATAGAGGGACTTAAAGAATGAAGGGATTCAGAAAGAGAGAGAGGGAAAGAGAGGGAGACACAGAGAACATAAATCAAAGGAGAAACTTTCTCTGAATAATGCAGGAGGCTTGTACTGTATCTGGGTTGCATTATGGATTATTATCGGTAAAAGAGAAAAAAGACGGAGTGACAGAAAGACAGAGAATCTATCACCCCTGAAGTGGCGCTCTGTGATGATATTGAGAATTCAGTACGTAGGAAGGACAAGGATCTTGTTTTTTGAGGTGACTTTCAAGCTCTTCAATTCCCAGCAGGCATAGTGGTTCAACTCTTTGCTGGTAATGCTGCACAGCAATCATTCTTATTTGCTGTAAGTGGTCTCATTCTACACGTGTGTCCTCCGAAATGTACCTATAATGCTAGGAAAGGTTTTTTTTATACTCTAGGAACAGTAGAAATTAAACTTTGCGTCGCAATTTGCACCCTTTTTGACATTTAGAACTAAAAGTTATGTATCGAATATTGTCTATCTACATAGAGATTGAATGCTTTTTTTCATAAAATCATATTTTTCCTGCTAAGTTCATTTTAACTCTTATTTATTATACTTATATCTGTATATGAATGCAAGCGAAAAGCAACCATGCATCTAATAAATCCTTTGATAATAACACAGGAAGAAACTGTAATATACTGAATAAGATGGTAGTTTATGTGACTGCCATGAGTCAACAATAAAACAATAAAATGGGCCTACCACGACAGAACTGTCACGCTCACAGCCACTTAACTCAGACATACAGAATGCCCATTTACATAATAGATTATGTCTTTGTTGAGATGCGTTGCAGCTGCATTCATAATGTATTGCACTCACGGGCATCTAGTGTGTCTGCCTGGTGTGTTGAGGGCACTGAGTGAGTCTTGCGATGCTCAAACGCAAGCCTCATGGGGTTTTTCTCTGAAATCACAGCAAAAGAGCACTAGACAAATCTAAATTGGCAGTTTGCATACATTTATATTGTCTGATGGCTTTGTGTAAGTGTAGCTCGCTAAAATGGCATCTGATGTCAAATTCGGTCTAAGACGGCGCAGTCCAAACAAGCACAGGGGGACATAAGTGGGGGTTAATTTGTGCCATTACGGCATCTTTAATTAATCTTTAATTAAAAAAGATGCTTTGTTTATTGGCCCGGTCCGTCCTTGCATACTCCTGTCCAGGTTTTGTTTAGTGCAGGATACGTTCTTTGTCAGGTTGATTTGCACATAAACTGTAAAATATAGAATATTTTAGAGAATCTAAGTAAATGTTTCAAATAATTAATTATTAGATAGATGGAAAGATGATAAATGGATAGATAGATAGATGACCCTCAGTGACCCTTAAGTTACGAAACATCCTCTTCGTTTTGTGTTTGCAAATGAAGCCTGTCATAATATAACCTGCATAACAACAAAGATCAAAGGCTATTTCAGGAGGCTCTTAAACAAATCTATCTATCATAAAATCTTGTGCATTATTCTTCAAGGTTATTTTTGCTTAAGAGTAGCTGTCAGGCATCAGACTTCATTATGACGGACTGCCAGGGAGGTTTAACCTTATTTTGGTTGAGTTTTAAGGCAGCATTGCATACATTTACGTATATATTTATATATATTTAAAAAGGCTGTGAACACAAAAGTGTTGTTATTAAAAGAGTGTCATTAAAAGTAAAGTTAAAGGGATAGTGAACCCCAAAAATGAAATTGCTTGCTGTCATGTTGTTCCAGACCTTCACAGTAAATGCGTTCAAGGCCCCGAAAAGTAGTAAGGACATGGTTAAAATAGTTCATGTGACATCAGCGGTTCAACTGTAACGTTATAAGCTACAAAAACACTTTTTCGTGTGCAAAGAAAACAAAAACGAATGACTTTATTCAACAATTCTTCCGTGTAGGTCTCTGAAATACTATTTGAGTTTTTATGCATCTTAGAATGTCTTGGGTTGGCTTAACAACATGCTAACATCAGGTTTCAGTGCAGCACACTCTTTGAGCTTCTAAATCAGGTGTCTCAGAAGGTGGTGAGACAGTTTGCTAGTTTGGAGCGTGCTTGTGTTTTTGTGAGGTGGGGTAAAGTGTTTTACAGCAGTGGGCGTCAGGGTCAGTGTGTTGAACACATTCAGGTGGGTGTGACACCTGTTCGCCTGCTCTCTCGTTCTGTCTGCAGAACATCTGTTTAGACCCAGGCTACAGGACCTCTGAGAGCACACCAGGTTTTTTCAAAGCTGAAGCTGAGCCATTGACTGGATGCTGCCGCCCACAGAACCAGATCCTCTGGCATGAGTCCATCTGCCGCATGCTGCACGCCCTCTAGAACTCTATAAAGTATCAATAAGTCTCAAAGGTGTCTGAAAGTACAGCATCTTGCAACTTGTTTCAAGAATTTGTGTGTGTGATTGAACTTATGCTGGGATGAGTGTTAACTTTCAGTAACAAGGCCTAGAGATTTGAGTACATGTATATCCTTTCACATAGAAGAAAATAAAAGAAAAGTTTTTTTGAAGCTTTAAATTTACTTATTTGCTATATAAAAATACATTTACATTAATTTAAAAAATAAAATATATATTTTGGTTGTCAATTCATAACATAAGATAATTAGGTAACACTTCATAATAGGGGGTCAAAATAATGCATTAGTTAAGCATTAATTAATGGTTAATTTGTTTACAATTAAGCATTAGTTGAGCAAAAACACACTACTAATTAATGATTAAAATGTTAGGTTAATATTAATTAATGCTTAACTAATGCATTGGACCCCTATTCTGAAGTGTTACCGATAATTATATATATATATATATATATATGTATTCTGTTTATACACTACTATTCAAAATAATTCTCATTAACTGATTTTGTACTGTATTTGAAAGTCCCAACAAAAAAGCTTTTTTTGTCAATCAAAAATACAGTAATATTGCGAAATATTAACATTTAAAATGTAATTTATGCAAAGCTGATTTTTTTTAGCATCGTTACTTTGTCTTCAGTGTCACATGATTATCATAAAAGTCATAATTTAAAAAAGTAAAAGTATTAATTTATTTTAAAATACAATTAATTCCAACAGGTAAATAATAAAACATTGATTAGACAATAGGCGTTTATGTTTTTGTCTGCGTTATTTTTAAGTAGTTAGTCTATATAATCATCTTGTCTTGCTGTTGTTGTTTTTTTTCAGCACAGTATTATACTCCAGTATACCCTTGAGGGGCCTTCATCTCCTGAAACGCTCTCACATCAAGTCAATGCTCAGTGTCAGTCTACCTCAGCTAGCCGCTCTCTGATTGCTATCGTTCCTGAAGGCTGTTTAACTATGCACAGCTCCCCTTCTCCATTCACACAGGCAGAAATGCTTAATCCCCTGTAAGGGTGTCTGTTGCAGCGCCGGGTCGGGGTGAACCACAGGATTTGGTCAATAGGCTTACAATACTATCAGGGACTATTGATTTTGCTGGACCTCAGCGCCAGTGCTACGCTAATTGTTTCTTTTACTTGCCTGTAGCAAAGAAAACATTAAAATCACTGCTCATGAATTTTAAATCCTCCCCCCAGCTCACAGTGGTGTTGAAGTTCACGTGAGAACCGCGGGACACGGCCAGCGTGTGTGTGAGTATTTGTATACTGAATCCATTGAAGGCTGATGGGTCGGTTAATCACATTAAGATTGCTTTACGTATTAGCATCGTATGATATTTGAAATAGAAGCTCGCTCATGTTCCATGCAGCGCAATATTCAATCTTTCTTCTCTAAATCGCTGAGGCTCTAGAGACGCTACCTGCCTGAGGTGGGCATTTTTAGAAAACCTGAGTTAAACAAAGAAAAATATGCTAATAAAGTCTCTGTGCTTCTTTCAAACTTTGGAGAAAGTAGCACTGTAGGACTCTGCCGTGACCTGCTACGACCTTCACGTGGTCCCAGGATGCTCACTTGCTGCTGGGCTGTGACATTTTAAATCAGTTGTTTAAAAAACATAGTCATAACCCAAACTAGATTGCATAACTAGATACATTTGAGATGATTAAAAATGTAAAGGGGACGCTGTTGATGGTGGTTGCATACATTTTTTAAGAACATCATATTGGTCTATTTTAAGCTGAATTGTTGAGGCTGTGAGTATACAGTGAATCACACTCTCAAACACACGACCAGTTTTACTAAACAGGGCAAATTCCCAAAGAGCGCTGATGGGCGTGGGTGATTTTGCGAAGAACGCACAAATTAAAGAATGCAGTCGCAAATTAGCGTAAAACATAATTATGTTTGGTTCATGACTGCATTGTGTGAAACTGACTTGAAACAGTTTTGTTTTGTTTCAATTCAATATTTTCATTTTGAAAGAACACAAATGATTTTACTTGTGTAGGTGGATTTCCCCTTCCCATCATACTTTGCACAGGGCAGGATAAGGATAGTAAATGTTAAAATAAAATGTTATTTTATTAAGATGATAAAACTGGGAGACTTGTTAAAGTTTAACGCTCTTTTATGTTTGTATTTAAAAGATCTTCTGCTATCTTAGTGTTTTTGGGGAGTTACCATTGTGCTAAAGTGGTTAGGGACCTGCTGACATGAATCGAATTTGTTTTATTAATAATAATAATAATAATACAAATTATTTGGGAATGTCACGGATGTATCAAATCCATTTTATGTTATGCATAATAAGGTGGCTAATGCCTAAAGTTAAATAAATCAAACATATCTTTTGTTTGTTTGTTTTTTTCAGTGTAAAAAGATGTCTTCCTATTCATTTATTTTTCGGTTAAATGTTTTAGTTTGAGTTCAACAAGCTTACAATTAATTAATTTCATTAAAACTATATTTGATCAAATTGAGTTGGTCCAACTCCATTAAATTTCATCACATTAATTAATTTTTTATGAGTTGGGGCTACACATGTCTATTGGATGGAAATCCTGCCCTCAATTAAATTAAGTTCATCCAATGAATAATAGATATAGAAATGATATAATAAAATGTAATAGTAATAGCAGTTAGTTCTGGTCCTTTTATTTTGATTGGCCAAACATTGCATACTTTATATAAAAGCAATATCATGCTTGTAATTGTGCTGTTTCTTTGAATTAAACACGACTAAACAGCACTCTTGTAATGTTGGTTTAATATAGTGTCGCATAGCATAGCAAAACGCTTCAAAACTTGTTCAAACATTAATGCTTGAGCTTGCATTATAGTTAAACCAAGAGTGAATTGTGTGTGTGTGTGTTTGTATGATGGAGGACACTCAGACTTTCTCATCCAGTTCACATTTGTTCCAATCAATTATTCAAGCAGACAGCCAATTACAAATGAGAGGATTTGAGAGGCTGAATCCAGCTCTCCAAAGGACTGCGTTCGAGAAGTCTACCAATGACTAATCGTAGCAATTAATTTGCTATTGAACAAGAGAGGTGTTTCCTCTCTCCTCTACCATTAAACAGCATCGAACACAACCTTGCTCCCATTAAAAGCCAACGGAAAACTCCAACATCACAGCAAATACCTCATCAGGTCTCAACGGCCAAACCAAAGGACTTTTTAATTGTGTTTTTGATCTCTCTGATTTCGTGTGACGCTTTGTCCCACCCTGGTTTGATCCACAATTACTCTTTGTCCTTTGAGCATTTGAGCAGTATTATTTTCAGGTGGAAGGAGTTAATGCACGGCAAAAAAATAAAAGACTTTTGATTTATTCATGCCGTCACACTGAGAGGAATTACAGTGGCTTTTTTTTCTCCTCTATTGATCAATCCCACAATCCCCTGTCTGCTGTTTGATGGGTAGATTGACATGTGAGTAATTTATCTGTCTCCCGTGACTGACAGACTATAATGGAACTGCATCTAAGAGTGCTGTTACCTCTCTGAATAATTTCCAATTTACCACTCATCAGCGACACACTCAAAAGACAGGGAGCGAGAGGCAGCGATGAAGGAAAAAATAGATTTATCACCTCAATTACTGATGGGTTCTGTTGCAGCTTTGAAGATATGTTTTAAAATTTGACGGCCCTGAAAGATTCAGAGACACGTTTCAAAAGGGACTACTCCCAATCAAAACAATGTCCGAGGACATGAAGTGCCTCTCAGGGATGGGCGATGCTTAAAATAGAATGCAACAGATGCATGGTAGCAAATTTTTATAAATATTTTTAATTGCACATACAATTTGGCTCAAAGGGATAGTTCACCAAGAAATTGTCATCATTACTCACCCTGACAGCAGTGTTATTATGAATCGTTTTGTGGTTTATAAATGGTTTACTTTTAAAAGTAGCTAAAAAAAACAAAGCGTAATCTATCAATCTGTGTTTAATCTACTGTAACCTTTATTCAGTGCAATAATGTTGAAAATATGCAATATCTTAAAATAATCCAAAATAATCCTGCCCCCTATTCTTCAGTTCTTTATGAAGTTTTTTACCTGTTCTTGACGAGTGATTTAGGATCCTGTACGCAGCCCACTGGACTATCCTGTACAAATCCTTTATACTTTAGTCTTGTGTGTCTTTCTCTCTCCCTCTTTTCTCTCCTGTGGTCGGGATCTGGCCATGCCAATGATGGAGTGGAGAGGTAGTGCTGAACAGACGGGACAGCTTGCTCAAACCCAAGGTGCTCAATCACTCTTTCTCCCTTCCCTCCTTTCATTTATATACCTCCACAAGACCATATTCCCCCTTTCCCCTTGCCCCTGGTCATTATTATGTGCACCTGAGAAGGGTAATGGCATTCAGGTTCCAGGGCCTGCTACGTGTGTACAGTATGTGAATGTGCGAAATCTTTGTGGCACATTCACATTTAAAGCCCAAAGGTAAAATATTTGTATTTGTATATTATTTATATTTATATCACAATTCAAGAGGACAGGTTTGAACATTTGTATAACTACCAAAATATTAGTGTTCTCAGTATTTAATTAATTAAATTTTTTTGGAGCTTGACTCCGGTTTTGAGAGGGAGTAAATGAAAATGTTAGTGCACTATCCCTTTTACATAGTGTTTGGTGTAATGGTTTGTAGTATCAATGACTTTTTTGTGGTATTTGTACGTATCTGAAGCATTTTTTCCCCCAGTTTCATCCTTTCAGATTCCTCGGCAGCTGCTGTTCTGCGTTTGACAAACAAATAAGAGGCTGCTGCTGCAATCCGAACACTTGACGACAATGATTCCCGGGAAAGATTTCGAAGCTGTGTTTTGATCCGATGCTCCAGTGGGAATCAAAGAGTTTCCATTAGCCTGTTCTGTCCGCGTGTTTCACGGCTGGTTATCTGGCTGTGGCTGACAGGCGTTGAGCCACGGCGCTGGCGTGTGAGGCCTTTCTGCCTGTTCACCTCCCTGAGATGACGTTGAAGGGAAAAGTAGCACCCGGGTACATCTGAACCCTCATCAATATGCCATATGCCAGTTTAGGCTAAATGTACACACAGGCCTTGGCGATTGCGCTTGGATTCAGCGCACAGAGGAAAATAGCGGATCAACTGGGTATTTCCTCCTCTGTCCACTGATCAGAACTGCTTCTTTGAGAAATGCCAACACAGAACATTTCTTTAGTCTCTCTTGGGGCTGAAAATAGGGCACAGACTGCAGCTGCGGCCTCTTCAGTATTTTACTGTTACAACGCAGTGAGTGGTTCGATACGCAAGACAATTAGATCGAAATGAAGAGGGGCTAAACACCGAGCCCTGTTGTACCCCACAATAAGACATCGGACACTCGCCTTTGCATGCGAGTGCACCGTTGTATCAATCTCTCTCCCTCCACCTCCTGCATATCCACTTTTATTCATATTCCTGAGTTCAACCTTGCGGTATTCAATCATTTTGATTAAAAGACCGATTTCTTATAGAAGTGGGCAGAGTTGGGAGCGGTGGAGCCAATGGCATTTGAGGATTCATATATTTTCATAAACTTTTAACAATGTCAATGAGACATGTCTTCAATCTTGGCTGCGCAACAGCAGGGCACTCAATCTTTCTTTAGCTTTCGACAGAAAATTTGAATACCAGCATAGGGTTATTAATGTGACAGTTCACATAGAGAGCTTCATGGGGATTCACCAGCTTTTTATTATTTCTCTCTCTCTCTCTCTCTCTCTCTCCATCTTTGTCTCTCTCAGACTCTCGCTCGCTTCTTGTGAAAGAATGAAAAGTTTTAAAACATAAGAAAGTGACACGTTGGGAATGTAAAACCACGGACATTTGCAAGCTCAACTGAGCTTAAGACATACATTTCAATTAACCCCTAATTCTTTTGTCATTTCCAGCAAGCACAGAGCAAGAATATTAATTTCTGTTGCTGATATTACCTTGCCCGGCTGGCTATGCTAGAAAAGGCACGTTCGGTTCGCATTCGTTTATTGTTTACCATTTTGTAATGTACAGTATTTTTATAACTCAATACTCTTGTGGCACATTTCCGGTTGGATGCAGATTCATTTGTACAGCGACGGAAAAATAACTGATGTTATCTGTGTGGTAACACTGATTCTTTCCTATTCATTTTTTTGCTCTTTTTCACTCAGAATGAACAAGATAATGCAGTTTACTTTCTCATTTCGTATGTTTAACTGATTCAGAAATGTGTCTATATCTGGCAAAGTGGGAGCAAAAGCAATAACTAGTTTAGTTCTACTTTGACAAGAGCGTATACACTTACAATCAATGACCCGATAGGTACAGCCTAATACATAAATTTCCATTTATTTTCTTGGCATGTGCTTTCTTACCAAAGTGGCTTACTGTACAAGAAAATGCATATGTTGTGTTTTGGACAGAGCGAACAGAAGCAATTAAGTAGAATGCAGGGAAGTGCCAATATCAATGCAGTATCAATAAGATTGCAGTGCTATTAGTTAGCTGTGTGGTTTGGAATGTTGAAGTTTCTTCCTTTGGATTAGGGCTTCTTACCGTGTTCATTTGGTGCGATTGATAAAAAAAAGGAACTATTTTGCATTCAAAGACAGCTAGACTACCCAATTCATAATAATGGATACAAAACTGTAGCTGAGTTGGGTTGTACTGTACAAAAATGTTAAAATACCCCGACCTCTGAATCACTAGGATAAAAAACCCTTTATACAAAGTCATACACTACTACTGGAAAGTTTGGGGTTGGTAGAATTTTTAAATGTTTTTGACCGATGCCTTGTCACAGTTTTGTTTACTATTTTAATATAGGATCAAATGTAATTTATATCTGGAATTGAAAAGTCTTCAGTGTAACATGATCCTTCAGAAATCATTGTAAAATGCTGATTTGCTGCTTAAAACTTATTTTGGCATGTTGGAAACGATTGGGCTGGTTATTGTTTTTTGTCTCTATGATTCTTCAGTGTATAGAACATTCAGAAGAACATCATTTATTTAGAATTTTGTTTGTAATTTTTTGTAACATAAATCAGTGGTCGACCGATACATCACCGAGACCGATATATCGGCCGATATATGCTTTAATATTATTAATAATACTCTTTGAATAACTAATGAACATTTAAATCCACAAAACGTGCAGACTTAGTTAAATATTAATGTTATTGTAACTGCGTTACTTTGGCTTTATTTGAAAAATATCATTCTCAAAGCACACAAACTACCCATAATGCCCTTTTTAATTATAATTTTATTTAATATGTATTAAATGTTTATTTATTTGTGAAAAATACTTTGTTTATAAGTATAAGTATGTTTATATTACACATTTTTATTGTAATCAATTTTATAATTATTTCAAGTTAAATAGTAATGATATTAATACTTAAATATTAATTAAAATAAGTATAGTTGTATCGATTATCAGCTACACTGCTTTCCAAGATATCAATATGGCCGATAAAGATATGGGCCTTCAAAACGACCACTATTCTAAATGTCTTTCCTGTCGTTGGATAGGATCAGTTTAATTCATATGAATAAAATCTGGGTAAAATAAAACCGGAATAAAAATCTGACCCTAAACTTTTAAACAATAGTGTACATTCTACTGCAGCATATATTTCATACTAAGAAATGTGTTAATTGCAGACTTACCATAAAAGCTGGTACAGTATAATGACATGTATTTAATCCAATTAAAAGTGAAATCGATTGACTACTTGTTTTGTTTTGTTCATTAGATTTAACAGAAATAACAAAACCTGAGCGGTATGAAAGCGATTCTGTCTGTGAACTTATAGCAGGATGTAGCAGACTCAGATCTGTAGTATCTTAATGGACTTGTCGGGCCGTGCTGAGTTGGACAGAACCTGGCTGTGGGTCAAAGGCAGAAGCGCGGAGCACCTGGACAGATCGAGAGAGCTTGCGGAGGTCAGTGCGGACAGACCACACCAGCTGTGGATGAGACAGAGGGTCTCATTCAATTACAACTCGTCTACTTAGAGCCATTTACTATTCCATTTTTTCTTTGTATTTATTCATAGTTTTTACCTGAAGAAATATTGATGTCTTATTTGTTTTAGGGCTAAAGGTCTCCTTCTGAGGATGACAGCGTTTTCCTCTCTAGCTCTAGATGACCATGTCTTCTGAGACCATGTTATCGGCCCACCACATCAATCCGCATCTACGAAACACAACTGGTGTATCCATCTTCTTCCAACCCCCCCTAGACTCTCCACCTTTCTTTCCTTGTCTTCTTTATGTGATACCTCGAATTCAGCAACTTTTTTTTTCCTTCTCGTTTTTATCTTTTTTTGTGTTCGCTGTTTGTTCCCTCCTGGGCAGTCTCTTTCTTCATCCACCCCTCCTCACCCTCTTTCTTCCTGTATCAGTGCATCCTTGTCATAAGAATGAATTGAATTTGTCCCCTTTAGTGCAAACAACAATGGAGTGGGGGAGCCTGCTGGAAAACAAATCGGCATCCCGTCCCTTTTGGGGATGTGGGGAAGAGGAGGGAGGGTGAGGGATGCGTGGAGAGGAGGCTGGGGACGGCGGATGAGGAGCAGGTCGGATGGCAGAGTGGCGGCTGTACTCGTTTATTAACATGTCGTCTTCATAGCGCCGGCTGAAAGCAAAGGTGCCGGGCGAATGATACAGACAAATGATGTTAATAATAATAGCTGGCCCCGCGGCGAGAGAACAGTACCTGGGGCCAGCCGAGCAGGAGCTCACACCTGATACTCTCTCCTTCTGTTTATCTCTCTCTCTTCCCTCCGTTCTGCTGAGAGAGGGTGGTGTGAAATAAGAGCGATGGTGCTGAAGTTTCAGTTTGTACACTAGTGTTACGTTTAAAAGACATTTGCACAAAAAAAACTCTTTTATAAAAAAAAAAACTTGTAATTTATTAATTGATTGATTGATTTTTTAAAATGCCAGGCAAAAAAAAAGTGTGAAATATTTTGTTATCAATCATTCAGTTTTGCAAATTTAATAATAGATGTTACAATTAAGTTAAAAAAACTTTTATTGAAATTTCTCTTTTTACTTTTCTTATTGGAAATTTAGCTTATTCTTTTTATATGATATGCTTTATTACAATGCTCTGATTTTAGAGTTTTAAGATATAATATTGTGTATAAATTATTGTATATATATATATATATATATGTAAAAAAAAATACATTTACGAGATTATCATGTAAAAAATGTGCTTGTGTTGTATTATAATATTTATAATTCACAATTATTCTAATTTGATTTAAAGTACTTTCATAGTGTATAATTTAAAAAAATTTTTTTTTTTAATTTTACCTTGAGTCTGTTTATAGTTAAAGTTTATATTCTGAATATTATTATGTATATTAAATTAACATTTTGAAAATATACATTTTAAGCTAAAGTTTTTATGAGCTTTGTTTTTGAGTAATAGCAGAAAACACCAATGTCAGGGGAATGATTACAAGTAATTTATTAATATTTATTTTGGTTTGTTTGAGAATATTCAAACTCACATACATACTAGACATGTATTAAAATTCTAATTATAAAAAAAAAAAAACTCCCCATAGCTATACAGGTTAATTTCACCTTCTCTTTCTGTGGCCACCAATCAACGTAGCTTTTTAGCCTCATTAGTGTGGTATTTAAATGCAGTGAAGCACTCGGAGACGTCTGCTTGTGCTTGTCTTTGTACTGCACTAGCTGTTCTATCAGAGGTCACACAGGTCAGTGCACGCACTCCTTTTCTTCTGTCATTAAATCAATTTGTTTGAAGGCCAATCATCTTTCCTTTTCAGACGTTGTAACTTTATTCATCAGAACAGTGTGCTCCGGTGACTGAGGTCTGTGACTGATGTTAAGGTCATTTAACGAGTAAAATAGCTATACAACTAGATTTTCTTTGACTGAGCTTTATGTCTTTATGAATGCAGACCAGATCTTGATTATGTAACCAAGAGGCAAATTAATGAAACAGCTCCTGTGTTTCAGCAAAAATACCTGCCTCTGATTCCCTCAAAACAGAATTTTTTTTGTGCTAACGCTGACCGGAACCATTGTTCTGAATCTTAAAAGTTCACCTTGTATTTATAGATGAACATAAATACAAACATGATGCATGATACGGGTCACTGCTCTCAGTTTGACATGCTGGATGGATTGATCGGTCAGTCTCTGAGAGGCCCAAAGTTGGGTGCCGGTCTCGGATATCTGCGTCCCGAGCACCATTAGCACGGCCGATAGCACATTCATCCTGCACTCGTTTCTCAGAACAGCTCCGTTTCGCGTCACTCCATCAGGACTCGGGAGACAGGCCGATTCTTCACCTTTAGCCCTGTTTAGCATTTGCATTTGTTATGTCTGTTTTTGGCCATGCTGACCTCGCAGCGGTCGCAGCGCTGGCGCCTCACTGCCTCTGTCCGCATTGATTTGATATGATATTTCAGAGCTTGGCTGAAGCGAGCCGGGAGGGGCACGTGGGGATGCGGCCCACGATGCATTGCAGAGGGACCTGAGTGAGGCCTTGGCTATTGTGTCAAGATCACACTGTTACATTACGGCCTTGTGATCAACTTGCTTACAGTACAACAGTGGGATCCAGACCTCTAAGACCGCTAGTTAAAATGCTGCTATTTTCTATTTAGTTTTTGTAAGAAATGATATATTTGCATTCTGATATATACATGTATTAGTATGTTTATCTATCAAATGAATAAAAACTTTTTTAATCACATTTTATATACATATTAGTATATATATATATATATTTATATATGCATAAGATATTTTTGTAAATAATATAAATTAATATTAATATATATATATGTGTGTGTGTGTGGGTGTGTAAATATACATGTAAATATTTTGTAAATATATACAGTATTTTTGTGTTTATATATACAAAATAAATATACACAGTGCACTCATATATTATATAAACAAAATATTTTATTTTGGATGTGATTGAATATTACAACCTACAAATATATATATATATATATATATATATATATATATATTTAAGAACTTATATATATATATATATATATATATATATATAAATACTTTTTACTCTTATTACTCTCTTTTTTTACTTTAAAAATAAGTACAAATGTATTATTTACTTTATTATTTATCTGTTTCTCCAATTTAGTTTCAACGTGACACTTGAAACTAGCTGTAAATCTTAGCAAGCATTCCTTTACAAATACTTACAATTGTAATAGAAATGTCTTTCTTTACAAATGATTTCACTTTTTTTTTTTTTAAGGATTTACGGCTGTATCGAGAGAATATGTCAACTACAGCCGCACTCTCTTTTGCGAGTTTAAAATCCTATACTTGACAGCTATTCAGATTTTTTCCCCCAATGCTCTCTCCTTCTGCAGTTTTCCCCTCAAAAACCTCTGGGTAAACATTTATTTTTTTCCTCCATTGCCACATAATCCGCAGGTCAAGTGTAGTTGCAGGCTAGTATACATCATTAGTGTGAGTAAAACTCAAGTGGGAGAGCGAGCATGATGGAGCTTTTTCACTTGTAGCTGCTCGGACGTTCCATTTGTCATCCTCGCCGTCTGTAAAGGCAGAAATTAGCCATGGCAGGCCTGGAGTAATGTATAGCCCCAGTTGCTGAAATTAACCAATGAATCACCCATTTTGGCTGATTAGGGCCAATATATTCACGCTCTCTCGTGACACATTTTTAGTAAAACAGTGTGGTTTATTTAAAAGTTTGCCCCAGTCTCTTGGCCTTTTCGAGCATGTGTTGCGAAGCGGCTGACAGTAGCAGTATGCTGTTGTTGTGTGTGCGTGCCTGTTCGGAGGGAAGAGGGAATTGTGGGTAGTTCAATTTGTTGTCAGAAAGAGGGATTATTTATAGATTCATTTACTTCCATTACTTGGGCAGTCAGGACATCATGAGTTGTTAGACCTCTGGAAAATATTTTGTTATAGGAACATAACTCTGGTTTTTAGCCTTCAGCGCAGCACAGAGTGATGTACTGAGAGAAAGAAAGACAGAGAGAGATAGAAAGAGCGAGAGGGAGAGAGAAAGAGAGCTCGTGCATTGTGCCAGAGGCTGCAAGTGTTCTTTACCTCGTCAATAACAAATAGATTTATGACTGATTTGATTCGATCACATGGAGAAAATGGCCCTTTAGTATGACACATTTCTCTTGTTCCGACAGCTGAGGAAGGAGATGAAGCGGGCGGCGTGGGGTGAGGTGAGGTGGGCCGGTGGATTGCTTCTGTGGCTTCTTTCTGCAGGATAACAACAGCCTGCTCTCCTGCATCATCCCTGTATGTCCACGGATCCTGTTAGTCACGAGAACCCGTTCCACCTCCGTCAACATCACACGCTATTCTAAACTCTACACTTTTAAGAATTGGAGTTAAGAAGGTAAAAGCGGGTCGCTTACGTTGACAGTTCCAAAAGAAGCCAGAGCCAATCAGATTAGAGTATCAGAACAAACTGTAGCATTATAATGACTTACATTCGTAGAACTTTAGGCATTTAAAATGTAACTGACAGCAATGGCTACATCAGTTGCATGCTAAATTACGATTGGTCTGCTTTCTTACGTTGTTTTGCATACTGAATTACATCAATGTAGACTTTCAGTCAGAGTAGCAACATGTTTATATTTATATATTCATTATACAAGTGATTGTTCAACTGATGAAGAAAAAGACGATCTGTTGTTCTGTAGTCTTGTCTTCCTTAAATAAAAAAACATTAAAACCAGCCTAGGGTGGTTTAGACTGGAAGCTGGTGGTTTTAGTCTCCCAGTCTAAACCAGCTAAGACCAGCCTGGTCAACTGGGAAGTTGTCAAAACCCCTCTAAAACCAGGCTGCTGTCCAGCTTAACCAGCTAAGACCATGAGACCAGCTAAAACCTGCCAACCAGCTTAGGTTGCATATATGTGACCCTGGACAACGAAACCAGTCGCAACTGTTAATTTTCCAAAATTAAGATTTAGCCATGATCTGAAAGCTGAAAATAAGCTTCTCATTGATGTATGATTTGGATGGATAGGGCACGTTTAAACCGAGATACAACTAAATGAAAGAACCTGAGGGTACAGAAAAATCAAAATGCTTGACTAAAAATTGACTAAATACCTAAATGGAACATGATCTTTACTTACTATCCTAAGGATTTTTGACAAAAAAAACAAAACAAAACAAAACAAAAACAGTAATTTTGACCCATACAATGTATTTTTGGCTATTCCTACAATTATAGCCCAGCGACTTAAGACTAATTTTGTGATCCAGGGTCACACACACACATATATATATATATATATATACAGGGTGCGATTTGTAAAAAAAAGCAGAGGGTGGGAAGCTTGTGAAAACTTTCCTTCTCTCCAGGGAAAGGTTGATTTTAGCCTTACCTTAATGTTAATATCAGATCATGTATCAAAACGGGACTTTATTTTGCGTTTCGCGAATCATTTTATCTTTATAAGGCGGAAGGAGCTCAGAAGCCATTACATTTGAATCCTGAAGAACACGATGGTCGGCATTTTGTTCATACTGTACATACAAAAAACTGATGGTTGGCAGCTTCTAACCAGTTAAAGTGCTTTAGGTACCCGAGAAAGTCATTCCTTGTTCGTTTGTTGTTCGTAGTAAATCCTAGGGCAAAGGTCAAGTTCTTCATTTGACATTTGTACATATAGTGGATGAATATTAGACATGTAGGTGTTCATCTGTGTAATGGAGAGGTAAGTGTGAGGGAAAAAAAGCAAATTTTGTTCATTTTAAGCAGACTTGATTTTATGTTTACCATGTTGTCCAACAAAATGTTGCTTGGTTTGATAGCATGTTCTGTGAGGCCTGTGCTTTATGTCACTTCTCTAGTTGTTTGCTACAGTATTTTTCTGATGTGACCATACCTTATAAAAACTGATGCATTTGATTTATAGCTAAAGCCTACACTGGGCCACAAATTTCCAACTGTTCTTTCGTTGCGTTGAAAGCTCTGGTATTTCCCTCAGGGCATGCAAATCGAGAAATCTTCAATGTTATGAGAGTGCATCAACCAGGAAAAGGTCAACACTGTCAATTTAGAACCAGATGCAATGATCTGTTCACTTATTTACCGATCCGGCGACGCATGTAAGCACTAGGGCAGATCGGAAGAGCGTGGCGCAAAACTTTGGCATGGTCGCAAAAGATTTGTCGCATTTTTCTTAATCTCCTGTATCCGCCGTCTCAGTGTAATTCATTCAGCCCCTGCAATTTCCAAATATGACTAGATCGTATTTCCTCAGGGCTTTGCCACTTACAACATTCACCTACACCTCATTATGGACAATTGTGGGCTGAGCATTACAATTCTCCAAACATATTGCCTACGTTTTAAGAATAACAGAAGACCGTTCGGCAGCGGCGGAAAAAGAAAAGGCGTTTGCTGCAGTGGAGCGGGGATTTGTGCTCGGCTTATCCGTGGAGTATTCTGAAAGGGCTTTTAATAACCGGCATCGGCCAGCAATTAGAGAAAGAGAGAGTGTGTAAATTGATTAATGAGAGGGAGAGAAAGACGAATGCTAATTCAGGCCTGTAGGAAATCAATGCGGCTGGAACAGGGCAGGGAAACAAAAGAAGCCTTGAAGAGCCGTGCCGAAGACACCGTAGTAATTTCATTTTGATCATGAAACAATGATACCGAGGGTCCGTCATTTGTATGTTTCTGCAACGATTATATTAAACACAATGGTACTTTGTGAGAAATCATGACTGGACTCTAATTCTAATATAATACTGTCATTTCACAACACGCCAACAGTGCGGCACGCCTCTATAGCCGTCACTTTGGGGTCAGTCACGATGTGTATAATTTCTTTTGAAGCTTCTGTGTAATTAGCGAAAAGCAAAGGAGAGAAGACAAAATGGCTCCCTCCCTTAATCGGGTTTAGAGACCGTGCTCGTTATTCAGCCTCCGTATTTCACCGAGCCAATCAGACCGCAGCTTATCCCTGCACGGGCACAAAGAGGAACTTCTGTCATGTTTCTAGGGACGGTGGCTCATAAATATTGCTTTCGCACAGGATTGAGTTGATTTTATCTGATGGGAAGGACACATTACTTTCTGATGACTTCATGAAGAGGCCGATGACCTCGTGGCCTTGTCAAGAGTTGTGATCAAATGTAAGTTAATGCATTCAAAAATGCATTCTGTAAGGAATCACAATCTAGATTCATCACTGTTACAATACTATTGATTTTTTTTGTAGCAAACAAGCAAGAGGGATGGCACTTGTTCAACGAGTTTGATTTGAAGAAAATATTTTTGGGGTGATTTTTCTACTGGTGCTTTCAGAGTTTTGAGGCGATGTATCATGTTGGTGTTTGGTGAACACGATGAGTGCAGTTGTCCTGTGTTTTTCTAGTAGCTTTTTTTGTAAAATGTTGAGAATAGTTTAGCTTTGTCACAGCCATGAACCTACGCTACTTGGTAGTCGAATGCATGTGGGGAAAAAAGTGAGGGACATTTCTATTCTACGGAGCATTTGATTGGCCAAAACTCTGTGTAGTGCAGGATGAGTCATCAATTGATTTAGTTTGTTTTCCAGGAAGAGAATGACTTATGTTTGGAGCTGGTAACATTTCTTTTTCAATAAGTCATTTATCTTGATCAATGCTGCACTTATTTCATGGAAAGAAATACATTAAAACAGTGATGTTGTGAAATTATATCTGAAACATAATTTTGGTCTTCATTGTCACATGATCCTTCAGGGGCCTGTTCCATAAAACAAATTTACCAAATAAGCCAGGCTTATGGCAGATAGTCTGACTTATTTTAAAGCAAATTAACTGGCAATAAGTCAGACTAACTGAAATAAACCTGGTAAACTTGTTTTATGGAACAGGCCCCAGGTCTAATATGCTGATTTGAAGCTCAAAAAAGGTTTCTTATTATCAATGTAGACAACGTTTTTTATAGTTCCCCCAAAAAATTACAGCATATTTTATTCACCACCAAGCCATTCTAGGTGTATATGTCTTGAGTTTTAAAAAAATGTATCCACATTATTGTTACATTAATTGTCTGTTTTGGTTTCATTTTAATGTTTGTCCTTATTTGGTCTTTCCTGTCATTATGGGATTATTAGTAAATTCAGTTCCACCTGTGTCTCCCCAGCTGCCGTCCCTTTAGTCATTAGTTCCTTGTGTATCAATACCATGTCCTTTGAGTTGAGTTTTGTCTGTATTGGTTGTTGGATTCTCCTCGTTTTGTTTTATTATTAAAAAGACTTTTATGTTGATTTTATTCCTCGATCTCCCTTTCACCTGCACACAACGTAACAATTATAATGTAAATAACTGACTTTTTTTCGCGAGAGGGCTGAGTTGAAGAAGCTGGAAGAAAGTCGTACACATCTAGGATGGCTTGGAGGTGCGTAAAATATGCTGTAATTTTATTTTTGGGTGAACTAATCCTTTAATACTTTTGTGGAAAGCGTGATACTCCCCCCAGGATATTTTAAAGATCAACATACTACAATTTATGTTTCTAAAGTTGACATGTCTTTACTCTTTTAATAAATGTAATGTGTTAATGATGATTAAAATCATTAATTTAACGTTTTTATATATCTAATATATAATAATATATTATTTTATCATTTTGGAGTCTCACAGATTTGCTTGCTGGATCTCTGACAAGAAAATAATGTATGAAATCCAAAAAATGTAGGAAAATATATATATTAAATTTTTCATATATATATAGTATGTATTTTTCAAATTCAATTTCAGACACTTGAATTCCATTGTAAATTAATTTAATAGTCAAAATAAATATATTTGTTAGTAGTCTGCAAGTTATACAGAAAAATTTAAAAGTGTCTCCCCTATTTTTTTCCCAGTTATTAATAAGCGCACACACTTTTATCTATCTCAGTCTCCTCTCTTTTTTCTCTCTCTATCTCTGTTTGTTTCTGGTCTTTATGCTCTGTCATTCAAATTTACCTGCAGTTGTGATCTCGTGAAGCACAGCTCAGAGGCAGGACTTATCCCAGCTTATATTTATTTCATGTAAATTGGCCACATCATGCATAGCTTTTGGTGATTATGATAAATCCGATTATCTCCTCCATCTTGTCACACTCCCCGATGGAAAATTAAAGGTGAGAAATGTATGAAGAAATGCATTTAAAAGGGTGAATTGATAAAAAGTGCTGACGTCTCCACTCATTGACCCTCTCCGCGCATCCGAATATGTTTGCCATTACGATGAATTGATATAAATGTGAACGGAAACGTGGCCGCTTATGCGAAACAATGAGTATGATGTTTAGCTATTTGCTCGATCATTAAGGAGTCGTCCTTCTAGACAAAAGCAAACACGATAAGATTAATACCGAGCTCAAAACCAGAATAGTTTTGTTGTGGAGTCTTATGTGATGTCGTCCAACATTATAGCAATCCAATGACCATGATACCTCATCTCTCGGCCTTACGATGGATCATCTGGTGTCCTGAATTAGCAGTGTAGCATTAGTCATTACAGTTGGGGTTGAGAAATAGTTATTCCAGATCAGTTGTAAATAGCGGTTAGTCACCTCAGCCCTCAATCTGCTCTGCAGAGCCGGGCGGTACTTACATAAGGTCTCTGGATTGTCTTTGGCAAGCCTTGCCACTGAGGCATCAATCCGTCCATCTGGGTAGAATCAGCAGCCAAGTCCAATGTGGCTAAATATTTACTCAGTCAAATACACACAGCCACACAGATGAAAAGAAGCATTCATCAGGAATTCTGCCTCTTGTCAGCCTAAAGACCAACAGTTGAACCGAACCTCCCACAGTGTCGCTGGGTGCCGTGGCTACAAGGCTATATTTAGCCACAGCACAGCGATAAATATCGCCGTATTGCTCCATCTAGGTAAACAGAAGATAATCATTGGAGCGTTGATTCATAGGTAATGTAAATAAAAGGGGATGGCTGAGGACACTGCGATGAGCCTGGGTTCCAAAACATAGCGAGCTGCATCTATAGGCAGCATTTTAAGGTGTCGTAGTTACTGTACACGCCTGACAGGAAAGACACGCTTCCAAAAAGCAGGCGGTTTCATTGAGCCCCAGGGTGACCGTTGCATGGGTTATACAAAGTTATTATGAAGGGCCAGGATAGAAATACACCATATATAAGGGAGGGAGCCATTAGAAATCTTGACATTTTTTAAAGATTGAAATGTAAATTGTAATATTTAATTCTGAAATATAAATGTGAATAAGTAAATGTAAAATTAACTGTGTAGTAAGTCTGAAAATATAAATGCAAATGTTACAATATCTCTGAAACAACCACCAAAAAGTGGGGTTTTGGACAAAATTGAATCCAATGAATCCGTTTTGATTTGTGATCATTTTGATCTGATAAGAGACAACACAAACTATAAAAACATATTTTATTACACCAACAATTTATGTATAGAAAATACTGAAATGTTCGATTCATCAAAACATCCAGCATTAGCAGCTATTACAGCTCATAATCTAGGCATCCGAGCTGTCAGTTTATTCAAACATTGACTCCTGAAGATGATTCACACTTATTTGGCACCAAAGTTGCTCTGTATATTTACGGAACAGTAGTGTGCCTGCTTTGCATTCTACTTTCATGTATGTACATTTCATACATGCTTATGATTGCTATGCATTCTTATTAGAATATTGCGCCATTACATTAGCAAAATGTTTGCTTTATAATCTAGAGTCTGTAGATTATAAGTGGAATGTTATTGATGTAGTATTCACAGTATGCTTCTTTAGAAGGCAGCTCACTCGGTTTTGGAATAGAGCCTGCATGTGTGTGTGTTTTTTGTCACCGATTAAGATAAATATAGTGGTTTTCATCATCAGACTCCCCTCACCTCCATGTTCCAGTTCAGAGACAAAGAATTGAGTCTTGCTTCAGCTGGGTTAACCGGGTCTGTTTGCACTACAGGAACAGAGTGATTGACGAATGGCCGGCTAGACGGATGGATGGATTGATGGGTCGGTCACGATGTAGCGTAAACTCAATGCAACATTCAGAATGTTCCCGCCGTGATGCGTCCCAGATGTAAACATTGTGTTAACCTTTACCGTTCACTGCGTGTCATAACTACCCCCCCCTCCTATCCACCCAATTCTTCATCACTTAACACTTCCCATTCACATCCAACAAGCAGACACACGCCCTGTGAAGACTAAAAAAAATGGAAACTTTGTGGTTAATTACACCAGATAATTTAATTTTGATTAATAATTAACATCCCTTTTCCTAACTAAATATTCATAATTAATCAACAAATCATAAAGAGAGGGAGACGACTAATTAGCTCCCAGACCCAAACCTGACCACTTAATCCATATCGTGGAGTTGACACTGCTAATTGCGGGAGTAATCAACGCAGGGCCCGGTGGGATTTGATGAAGGAGTTTGTAAATGGGAGGGAGCACCAGCCTCCTCTGAGCCTCAATGATGGCTCCATTTGTTACCATGGGAGAGTGTCGTCATGGTGACAACATGGGAGTGATGTCATGGCGATAGGAAGGAGTTTTGATCCGAACGGCTCTGGCTTCACCGATGTGCATTGATTTGGCGATAACTGATTGTTTTGACTCTGAGATAAATGTTTAGCTCAACTCATTTGCTTTTCAAAACTCATACTCTGCGTCCTGTAACACATGCGAGTCGAATTAAGCACTTCAAATGAGCCGACGTAATCGTTTTCATGCCGAATGTCATTTGCTGGATGTATGTTGTTGATGCTCCATATGTGTTATTAAATAATGAAGGCTTTCTCAAAATGTCTTGATTCCGTTTAAATATTTACAGATTATGGCATTAGTCGTTTCTAGGCCAATATGTGTTTTAGAAACAGGTCAGAGGTCATATTATTCAAGCTTTTCTTAAGACAATTCTCATTTTCGAACATAATCAGTAATTGAGAAAATGCAAAGCCACAAAAATCCTTTTAAACACTGTACATTTACTACACTGTGCTGTTTGATAAGAAGTCTCTAGTGCTCATCAAGCATTAAAACAGTACTGTGAAATATTTCTTAATTTGAATGTTTTCTATTTTCAATATATTTTAAAATGAATATATTCCCGGCAAAACTGAATTTGAATATGATTATTTGGTGCTTAAGAAGCAATACGAATCTTAATTGTTATTATCAATGCTGAAAACAGTTGTTAGGCAGCGCAAATGGCGCGATTCAAAGTTTGCCTATTAAATATACCCAAAACGAATTTTACCTCATGTCTAACCACTACAGAGACTGGATCCGCCTGGCAGAAGCCCCTCCCATGACACGACTTTGCGTTTGCTGTGAAGGTCGTTTAACGCGCAAATAAAGCGAGTAAATTCAAAATGTTCAAGCACCCAACTATGCGCGAATTTATTTGCGCAAGTCCATAAGTCCAACCATAAGTCTCTACTATGACTTTGGTCATTTTAATATGTCCTTGCAGAATAAAAATGATAATTTCCTTATTATACATTAAATACTTTTTCTATTTCAGCTTATGAAGAGGAAGACAAACCACCTATGAATCCAGCCCTACGCAACAACCAATGGGGTGAGTTTATCAGTTTGGGGCGGGACTATTAAAAGCTTCTTGTTTGGAAATGATCTTCTCCTTAAAGATGATTATTTTTAATTATTTTAATTGGAAATCATCATCTAGTTTAAGAAAACGTTCCATTTTGAATCTAAAGTACATGAGTAGATCTATTGGACAGAAGTATTTCATGTTGGCTCCATTGAGAACAAAATCTTAGTGCAGTTTTTGTCTGTGTCTAGAACGGAGAAAAACAATCCTTTAATATCTACACCATTTATTGACACAATAAGTGGCACTGTGTACTTTAAAGAGCTTTGATGTCATTGGGAAAATATAGGGAAATGTATCTTGTTTCATTTCCACAGACCAGAGTCTCACCTCTCATGAAACATTCATGATCCGTTCAAGGTATAACACCAGGCAGTGGCATCTTTAGCACTTGAAGTTAGAAGATGTCTAGAGATACATTCAGATGTGAAAATATTCACGTTTGAAAGAAATGCATTCAACAAGAATGGAAATTGTTTTAATATGTGTTATCAGACAGATGGCATGATGTGAGTCTAGTTTTGATTAATCTCACTGCAGCATGTTACGCTTGTGTTTGCCTTCAGTACTATATTCTAAATTGTAATATACCTAATTTGTTTCTAGTATGCCTAATTTGAGAAAAAAAAAAGAAAAGAAAAGAAAAAGTTTGATTTGAGTGCTGGTGATAGCCTGAAGGTTATGGAAGTAGGCTCGCAGGTTTAGTTTGAAACAGGGGTGACCCGGGAACTGGAGAATTAACTTGAGATTACAGCCCTGTTCTCTCAGCATTATGCCCTTGAGCACAGCACTTAACCCCATGTGGCTCCATGGAGACTGGCCCTGCAATTAGTGCGCTGCAACTTGCTTTGAACAAATAGTGTCTGCTTAAGTAACAAGTGACTGATTAGAGCTTCCATCGCTAATTAGTGGATTTTACTAGAATGCTGTATTCTGTTCATCAGAGAATTTACTCTGCTTAATGGGATGATGTAATAATTGCTTCAAACACAATCAGCTATCAGGGTGAATCTCGTCTAACCTGTCAAGAACATGTCTGGGGTTTTTAAAGAATAATAATTTAATACAAAAAAATCTATTTTGCTTAAAGATGGTGGTACTTAATTATTATTCGTTTTTTTCTTATTTTAAAAATTTCCATGGTGTAACGCAGAAGAAATAAAACTATTTAATTTAATTATAAATGTCTTCATTTTATATTATTTAAATAGTAAATTTAAATAATCTAATTGTTTTGGAAATAATACTATAGTAGTATTAGTAATTGTTGTACAGCATTTCATTCAAGCTCATTTAAGAAAACATATTTTAGTATATATTAGTGCTGTCAAACGATTAATTGCGATTAATTGCATCTGAAATCAAAAATTTTCTTTACATAATATATTTGTATGTTCTGTGTATATTTATTAAGTATATATAAATACAAACACATGCATGTATATATTTAATGAAAATATGTTATAATGTAATAAGATTACATTACCGTTTGTAGTTTTTATTGGTGGAATAGCTTTCTGGGTTGGCTAACAAACTTTTTTGAAGATTTCATAATTTATAGAGATGTCATTTGGTTGAACAGCTGAATTTAACTTTGTAACACCTCACGTTATATTTGAAGATTTAGAGCTTTAAAGTTCCTAATGAGTGTACCGTCCGTTCCCCGTCACAACCTGAGAACTTATTTCTCAATCACTCCGATTATTATGCCACTGACGTTCATTAGCGGCAGACTTTGTCCTTGAGGCAGCATTCCTTCTTGTATTTTTTTTTTCATACTTCCCTCACACACCTTTCTTTTTGTGTCAATTCCTTCTTAATTGGACGTTTTGTCACCAAACAAGATTTATTACACGGGCCAGGGTGGAAGGGAATAGCGCTGAAATTAGAATAAGGTTCCTTGTGAGACTCGGGCACGTCCACCGGGGGTTCCGACCTTGCGGGTCGTTCCCCTGCCGTTGGGTGGGAGGGGGTGGGGGGAGCTCCACCCCTTTTGAGAGAGAGAGAGAGGTGGTGGGGGGGATACAGAGAGAGATACAGAGAGGGTTGAAGGGCTCTTGGGATGCTTCACCAGTGGCCTGAATACCCAGTCTGAAGCTTTATCTACTTATCCATGTCACCTTCAAACCTCGCAAACACTGACACCGTTTCCTGCCTGTCTGTACTCAGCCATTACAGAGCAGCTGCTGATCTGCACCGTGAGCTAAAGGGGTGTGGTCAGAGGCCACAGTGGGCGGGGTTATCAACAACTGCAATGTTCATCTGTTTTGTGTTCATATAAAGAATCTGTGTTGTGAAAGTACAAAAATTCTATCTATCTATCTATCTATCTATCTGTCTGTCTGTCTGTCTGTCTGTCTGTCTGTCTGTCTGTCTGTCCGTCCGTCCGTCCGTCCGTCCGACCGTCCGTCCGTCCGTCATCTATTGATCCATCTTTCCATCTATCTGTTTTCATTCTATACCTCCACCCGTCTATCTGTCTATCCATCTGTCTTTCTCTTTCTATCTATCATTCTATCTATCCTTCTTTTATTCTACTGTTCTATCATTCTATCTATTCTGACATTCTATCTATCATTTCATCTATATATTCATTCATACATTCATCGAAATGATGGTTTTATGATTTTATCTCAATGCATATTGGATGCGTTTACAATTGGCACAACATAGTCATGTGTGATATAATTCTAGAAAACAGCATATTAATGGTGCAAATGGGGCTCCCCCACTTCAACCACCTGTCATAAAGAGATTTTTCACAGTCCATCAATCCCAGCTGGATAAAATCAAACCATTCTCTTTGAAGATCCTGGTTCACTCTGAAATCAGTCACGTTAAGAAAAGTAAAGTGGGCTGTGAATGTTTCATGTGGATTCTAAGCTTTCGAAACAAACATTTGGTGCATAAACTACTTGAAAAAACAGAAGCTCCATATTTAACATCACAACAGGATGACACTCCTCACACACAGCTGTTTTCCGTATCCATCAATATTCTGTCATCGAGTCATTCACCTTCACTTTACCAGAATGAATGTCTCTCGTTTGACTGCACATATTCTGTTCGCCAAGTGCCGAGCGAATTTTTTCATCCTCTTCTCTCCACGCAAACGACTGCCGAGGTAGAGCTGGCAGGTGTCGTTCCAGATGTTTCTCCCACACTGATGTCATTTAGAGCCAGCTGTTGAGGGAGAGGTGTCTCTGCTCCCCTGTCCGTCAGCGCGTGTGGGGAGGAGAGCAGGGGGAGGGCTGGGGGTGAGGAGGCTAATTTCTTTAATTGATTGTAAGTACAGCATGACAGGTCTCCTGATGCGGATGTACAAGCACGGGCCCCGGCACTTAAAACTCAGCCACCAGGGAGGCCATTGATCCGGCCCATCGATCCTCACTCTTTTGCATCAGGCTCTCGAGCGCGGCTGAAGTTCTTGAACAGTTTTAATGGAAAGAGACACTCCTGTAAGGCTACAGTACCATGACTGCAGGCGCTAAATACTATGCAGGGACATGGTGATCATGACTTCTGTCTCGTTCACGAGTAATTTGTGCACTTTTAAGTTTGCAAGAGAGGCTTATAAAAAAAAAAAAGTTGAAGAGAGGCTGTTTCATGAGCGACTGTACTTGAATGCAACTAATGTAACTATAAAATGTGGTAGAAACAGATCAGTCGTTTTGCAATTTTCAGCAGTTAAGCTTTGAACAATCAAGTATCTTATAGTTTTTCTCAGGCACTTTGCTGTGTTTCTTGTATGTAATTTGCACAAACAGCAGCACACAATGAATTACCTTCAAAAGGCTGTACCTTTCTCCAAATCTTTAGCTCATCTCTCCAAACTAAGTATTTATGTCTTATATCAGTGCCATCGGAATGAAAAAAGCCCTTGTGTCATTGTTCACAAACAAGCTAGTCAAAATGTTTAGTCATGTTGTCAATGCGACAGTGCGCTCTGTTAGTATTAGCTGATGTAAGCTCTGGCAACAGATGTGACGACAGTTACTGTTCTCACTGTATGAAGGCCATATTTCCATTGCAAAAGTACAAATTTACACATTACTGTATGTGGGGTATTGATCGAAAAAGACTGGATATGATACACAGTTACTTTAAAAAGTGTGATGCAAAAAAGAAAAAGAATAAACACAAAGTGTGACATTAAAAAGGGAAACACTGGAAAGTTTGCTTTTACATGCAGCACTGTATGAGGAAGGGTTTATTATTGGTTGATCTACATTGTCTTCATTAGTGAAAGTCCAGATTTACCCGCACAATTCATGGGAAATTTATTAAAAAAAGACTAATAGAAATGCTGACAATTCTAATCAGTTGCATGAATGTACCAAAGTAATCATAACTTGTGAAAGAATGAGAAACTGCTTTTATGGTGTTCACAAGTGACAGGATGATGTAGAGGTTGTAGTTTTGAAAATTTTATTTCTGGATCTGAGAAATGGTCCAAAGCGGCTGAGAAAAATTGCAATAAAATTACTCTTAGGTTGATCAAGTCAGAAAATTAATGAAGTTAATTTGCAATTAATCTCAGGTTTGGTGATTATTTTGAATGACATTTAGAAGAAAACATATACACCTGTTCAAACATCCAGTACACCCTGTATGTGTGTGTTTTTGAAGAAGGAAGGAACATGTGACACTGAATACTGCAATCATAGGAATAAATTCCATTTGATTTATTTTTTCACACACACACACACACACACACACTCTCTGGTTTGCCATCTTCGTGGGGACTCTCCATAGGCGCCATCGTGTTTCTACAGTACAGACT
>JAUCNO010001174.1:594374-610178 GCA_032353835.1 Enteromius viviparus | reverse complement strand
TTTTTTTGGCCTTAACCCCCTCCCGAAGCTAAAAGCGTCTTAATTTTTCATTTGAGTTGATATTGTATTATTTGATCGCATCCTGTTAAACTTCTAAAATCTTTGTTACCTTGTAAATAAACTTTTTTCCTTGAAGAGATTCATTTGTGTGTGACTTTTGGGAAGGCAGATTGACACAACTCTCTCTCTCACTTTTTTTTTTGTTATTTACTTTACAAGATATGCTACTCCCCTAACACCCCTGGACAAAAAGGGGACGTAACACTTCAGACCTTATTCAATATTAATAGCTTTTTGACTAAACAGTGCCATTAGGAGTCTCTTTACTAGTTTAGCAACATAACGTCAAATACAGTAGTTTATCCACATTTACTATAAGCAAATGATATCATACACAAACAAAAGACTTGTGACCCAGTTATTTTTTTGGTTTTAATAACATGCAATGTGACTTTTTATGTCAGAATCACACATATACTGTATGTTCTTTTTGGTGAATCAAAAACCTACAGTGTGAACTATTTCATTAAAACTTCATAAAGACGAGTTACTAGACTTCACTGAACCGAATCTGTCAGAGCATTTACTGAATCAACATATGACTTGTTGATTGCTGTACTGTATCAAATTGAAATAGCCATATATTTTAGTTAATGTTAGTGAGACTGCCTTGAGAAATGATGCAATAATCCCACCATATTGCCTTCTCTTCTCTTTCGATGCTCAAACATACTGCCTGTTTGTCGCAGTTGTGCTCAAGGCTTAGGGATTGGCTTTTGATTTCTTTTTCCTTCAGCTTGAAAATCACTCTGACGCCCAATCCCTCTTTCCTTCTCTCCCCCAATTTTTTCTTCATCAATATCTCTTGCTTTTCTCTCGCTTACCCCTTTCTCTCTCAGTCTCCTTGATTTGGCGGCAATGCGATCATATTAAAAGCATTGGTTTAAATTATCGGCATGAGTCATAGCAAACTCAACAGCAGACATTCTGAGTATTATTGTGAAAAGACTGAATGGAACTCGCAAGGATACACTCATTGATGGTAAAAGGTGAGAGAGAAAAGGCAGGGGAAAAAAAGAAAATTGCACAGTAGCTACATAATGAGTCCTTGTGTATGTGTAGGCCTACATGTGTCTTGTGTGTGATAGTGAATGTGTTTTTCTTTGAGTTAGATGTGCGTGTAATCATCACACCTTGAGCACCATGCTGCAATCTCCAAACGCTCCCCCAAGACAGGAATTTCCCTTTGAAGCGCTTTGCTCAGCATTATGGATACCTAGATACGACACAAGCTCTATTCCCACTGGCACATGCACGCTAACTTACTTCCCCACCCATTACTTACAACAGAGCATCTTGTAGAGTCAGATTAGTCCGTAATAGGCAAAAGTAAAAGGTACAGACGGGTTTGACCTTTCGAATAAATGAACTCACTCGTTATTACCCATGGGGCATGATGCTATAGCCTCTCAAATTTATAGGCACTCAAGCAGAAGGCTGTTTGTTCAGCTAGCTTGCCTTTCAACAGGTGTAATTAAATGTATATTAAAAGCATAATGTCTTTAGGTCGGATTTTCTCTCTTATAATTTTATTAGTGTGATTATGATTATGCTCAAAAAGCCATATTCGTACTTTTTTTGCAGTATATTTTGTGTTTGAATTTGTATGAACGTGTACTGCAAAAAAGAAAAGGCTTCCAGCAGTGTCAGATGTTTTCAGTCAAATTATTATTTCACAAATTATTATTCCTGTTATACTTATTTCTTAAATTATTAAAGGTAACAACATCAGCATTGTGTGACTATACAGTACAGTATGTATTAGCGTGTAGATTTCAATGTACATACAGTCTGATCTCTAATTGTTACATTATTCAAATTTCATATTGATATATATTAATATATAAATATCATTTTTATTTTTTAACCACTGATCTATGTAATAACCTCTATTATAGATCAGTGATTTTAACCCCAAAACAACCTATGCTTCCTTGGTTGTTTTTAAAATAATCCCAGGCTCCCCGGAATATAATTTTTTTTTTTTTTACATGTGTTATATTCCTTTCTGCATTACAGGGTAAAGCAAGGTGATAGTTTTGAACACTGGCTGGTTATATACATTCTCAAATATTGATTTTGGATTATTTTTATCCAAAAAAAGTATACTTATGCAGTATGCACACATATTAATGTGCACATACAAAATAGCCTGTAAAAAAATTGGATTAAATAGGTAATAAAATATATTGCAGAGATATTGGGCAAATGATTATTAATTAATACTGCAACTAAAACTAATGAAATAAAGACAGAACTGAAAAAGCCCTTAAAGGCAGGAGGTTTTTTTTATGCTGGTTGAATGTCTCTTCCCATACCAATAACAATCACTAAGTTTAAAGGTGCTCTATGTGATCTTGCAAAACACTATGGGTGCAGGGGCCTGTTCCATAAAACAAGTTTACCAAATAAGCCTGGCTTATTTCAGATAGTCTGATTTATTGCCAGTTAATTTGTATTAAAATAAGTCAGACTATCAGCCATAAGCCCGGCTTATTTGGTAAACTTGTTTTATGGAACAGGCCACTGGACCTACACCAAACAAAAACAAACTTTGGCCAACCAATCGGCAAGAAGAACGCGCATTAAACCCTACCTCTTCTTGCCGGTTGTTTGGCAGAAGTTTGTTTTTGTTGTGGTGCCCAAAATGTTTCTTTTGATATTGCAGCCTCTGTGTTGTCTTTCAAGACCGGGTTTTTCCCAGTGTATTTAGAGGGCAGACAGCAAGACGATCGAGGGGTTATGCATACGGTTTGAGATAAAAATTAAATCAAGCTAAAATCCTGCAACATCGCATAGAGCACCTTTAATGTTTGCAACAAATAAGTCAAAATTTTGTCTCTGATCTGAGAAATTCTCCATAGCAACTGAGAAAAACTGTAAGTTGCCGTTCTGCACTCTGTACTGTATGCTTACTCAACTCAAATTCAGGAAATGAACTGAAATTTCAATGGCATGCTCAATTCAGTTCTGAATGACGCACGACCCTGAAACACATACACACATTACTTAAACAGTAAGCACATCTGTTCTTGAACTGCGCAAGCCTGGCAGATTGTGTTTAAATGAGTGTTGTTTTATCTGAAGTGAGTGTTCAAATACATTATGCCTTTACTCTTTTCTAAAGCTCTGATACTGCCGACACACTATGGGGTCCCCACTGGCATTTAGAGTACCTGTGGAGGTGTGTGTGTACGAGCGCTTGTGTGTGCTGTGTTCTATCATGCAGTGCCGGACTACAAATGCCCACTGTCACCCCTATTTCACTCCCCATTACCCTGGGCAGGAGGACCAGTAGAGTGTGTGAGGGCACAGCAAATGAGAGTAAATGGAAGAGGGAGGGAAAGAGAAAGAGAAATAAAAAGAATCAGACTGAAATAGAAAGCAAAAGAAGATCCCACCCTACTTTTTTGGTCCATATCTCATTCCAACGAAGCAGTTATACAGATCCATGCACATTTCGGCGTGCTTACATTCAGTAACAGTTTCTATAGCAGTCCCATGTGTTTATCCCTTCCATCTGTTGCTGCATGTACTGTACACTATGTGTGTGTGGCTTTTTCAGTCTTGTCCCAGCAAGCTCAGTGGGAATCACACCAGAGAACCGTGAGCAACCACACACACACACACACACATCAATACCCACTAGTGCACAGTATGCTGTTACTAAGCATTCATGTATTCAAAAAGCAGCAGTGCATGATGTTCAAGTCAAATATTCAATGCAGCTAAAGCTTAAATTTGCTATATATAAGCCTATAACAATGCACCTATATATAACAACAACATGTGGAGTCAGTCAACTGATGCCACACAGGTGGGCAACATGGTATTAGAGGCAAAAAAAGAACATCTGGGTTATTCCTGTTATGTAGTGCCTTATACAGTATGAATCTGTAACTTCAATATGCATGTGGTGTTATTCAAGGAGGTATTTAAATATAAGGCTATAGCAAACTATCAGAAATGTGCCCTGATATGCTCTGACACTTTATTTATTATAATGTTTTACACCATAACAAGACAACTGCGAGACAGCACGAATCTGACAGGATAAAAAAACTAGTGCTAGTTTTAACCATTGTGTGGTGACTGAGAATTAGCTTGCATGATGGTGTTGATTTGATGTTTTTAACAACTTTTGTAATTATGTTGTCATCATTACTGATATCTGTAGTTACTTAATACTTAAGCATGATTCCTCAAAACATCATGTTTATGCTGATGTTTTACCGCCTGAAATGATATTGTGTCTTCCTGGGGATGATGTCTTTAAGCAACTGGCTTATATGAAGAGAAATTACAAAATACTAACCAGATGGAAAGGGATATTAAGTGATAAAATTATCATCTAAATGAAAATGCACTAGAAAACATGTTTTCTTTGAAACAATGATGGAAAGAGAAAAATTAAGAAACACCTGGAAAATTTCTTAATATATCGCCTATTTTTACATGTCAGAAGTTTAATATTGTAGCACCTGGGGATATGGCAAACACTACAACATCTGCTCAAAGTGGTGCAATGATTTAAAATTCACCTCATGCTCCCTTAGTTGTGATATTATGAGAAATTGAACTAATGTGATTTCCATCTTTAGAAATAAAAAAAGAAATGGTGGGTTTACTGTTTTATTCACTTTGTTGAGGTACATATAACTGATGCTAACATGAAAACGTCACATACTGTAAGAATGACCTATCACTTCGATCTGTTCGTTTCCTATTCACTGGTTGAAATACTGGAAGACTTCATACTAACATTGTTTTCTGTTCAAATCTAGGCATTTAGAAAATCATTCAAAAATGTCAAATGTCAGAATAGGTATAATTTAACATAATGATGATATAAAATAATTGGTTGTGCTGTATTGCAAATGACCTCTTTAAAGCCATTATTGGAAATGTCACCTAAGGTCTTCCATGCAGTTGTGCACACACACACACACACACACACACACACAGCCACAGAAGCTAATCAGAAAAGGGGGATCTTATTTTCCAGTCTAAATTTCTGCTAAGGATTCTTTTACAATTGTGCAGAGTCGTACACACGCACACACACACACACACACACACACTACATAGACTTCACCAGGATAATGTGGCTGACAGAGCCTAGAAAATAATGATAATGAAGATAAATCTAAAGCAGAAGATGTTAGGGGGTGAAAGCACAGTAATGACCGTGGTGGTTTTAATGGCTGCTCACAAAGCTTCGGCCAAAAAACTATTTCACTTTGTTATTTTAAGGTTCACAAGGAGATTTTGAGGCCAAGGGACATGTTTGAGCAAGAGGTTGCATTATACTGGCAAATGTGTGACTGCTGTGAGAGATCTACTAAAGATGACGTAATAAATCTAAACAGCCGCAGATAATCTCATTTCCGTAACTGACGCTCTTTGATGTGACGTTTTTGCACAGTCTGTTTTGATGCTCTTTGAGGAATAATCCAAATATCTCTCTCTGCATTCTGCATGTGGATGCCGACTGCATGCTAATAGTATACCGAGGGGTTGAAATTGATAAAAAATTGTCATAATAATGGTTCACTTTGGGAGCAATTCACTTAAGAATGAATCGTGTGCCGCTGTTAGCACCGTTTATTTTATTGTGCTGTCTGAGTTGTTTTAGCAACCAATTCACTTGCAAATCAACAATGGCTCCATCATTTGATCATGAGCATGCTAAACTGGCACAATTTTTCGTGAATTGGCCTCTTATGCTTACAATAAGAATCGACTTTAATTAGACAAAATAGTTTCAAAGCATCCATTTCAAGGATATTTTTAATGAAACACGAGCAGAATGAACTTCTGTGCACATAAAACCGGTAGTGTATAAATCACCAGGGATTTTGCATATTAACAAATGTATGAAGGATTTGCAAAAAAAAATGAATTCTGCTTATGGCAGCCTATTTAATGGCTGTGGTGTGCCTGTGGTGGATCGGAGGACTGTGTTTGACAGATCCATTCGGGAAAAATTGTGAAATATTGTGGAAAAAGTATGTATGGGTTTGTGTGTGTGTTCATGGTTATTTTATTCATGGCAAATGAGGATCTTGTCAAGTCACCGCTGTCATACTGTCAAGCTCTGAACTCTGTGATAGATAAATCTACATTGTTAACTGTCTTTCCACAACCATAATCTGACCTCTCTTATCTCTCAGACTGTCACACAATACTTATGAATTCAGGTAGTGTCATGATATTCACAGAAATCCAGCAGAAAGGTCATGGGTGAGAAGTGTAAGAAGAGTTTAGTGTATGTGCTCATGTATTTTTGAGAAGTGAGAATCCAGCCGTCTGAAAGCTGAAAGAGGCAGTATATGGATGTAGCAAGGCATCAAGGCACAGCAGAGTTTGATGTTTGCGTAACGTTCTGTCTACTAAGATATCATCACCCCTTTTTCGTTTTTCTTAGCCTATAATAAGACTGGGAATAACTTCTGACAGGGTGCTTGAAATCTGTAAATGAGTTTATGCATTACAGTGTTTGGGGTTAGTTTAGATAATTCCTTTATCTTTTGAGAGGAATTAAAAATGGTATGTTATGTGGCTCAAAAAAATAACAGTAAAGACTTTTAATTAAAAAAATTGTATTTTTAGCTTTTTATTAATCCAAGAATCCAGGAAAAAAATTATCATGGTTATTTTTATCAACACTGATAACAATAAGAAATGTTTTTTGATCCCAAAAAATATTTGAATAATGTCTTTATTATGCATATATTAATATATACTGTACACATGCATGTATAGTATATACGTAAGAAAAAATATTTCTATATTTAATATATTTATAAATTATATGAATTTAATACATGTAAAGATTTTCAGTATGTGTGTGTATTTATATATACATAACAAATATACACAGAACACACACATTATATGAATAAAAACATTTTGTTGATGTTAATGTTAATGTTAATTTTTTTCTGTTGGAATATTTCTACATGCATATATGATATGCTTCTGTCTGTGTGTGTGTGTGTGTGTGTGTGTGTGTGTGTGTCAGACTTTGATCAGTAAAGTTCCTGGTGACTTGGAGGCAGATTAAACATTTTTACCAAATTAGAGCACCCACTCATTCACCCTCTGTCTCAGCCATGCCTCTCTCTCTCTCTCTCAAGCTCTCTTTCATTCTTACCCTGCTGTTATTAGACATTTGACTAAATAAGATTAGTGGTCACTGCCAAAATAATGCATTTTGGGGGGTTTTCAGTCCACTATTTCTACTACTTATTTCTTATATTTATAGATGATTTACTGCTAAAAAATCCAAACTGATGTATTAGGGATGGTAAGATTCCTTGATATACATAGACTCACAAAGTTAATGAGGCGATGCACAGATTTAAAAAAAAGTGTGCATAAGATACAAGTTGTCAATTGCATCGTGATGCATTGTTTTGTTTTTTTACATATTTCCATCTGTAAAAAACTATTTATGAATAATTATTAGTAGATGCACTATACTAAAAATAATTTGTGACTGATATGTTATATGCAGAATAATTTCTCCTTTCTAAACTGTTTCTCTGTCAAGTTCTCTCATTACCATTGCTGCTAGGTAAACTTAACAATGTATGACGTAACACTACAGAGACCAAGGCAATAGAAGTCAATAGGCACTTAAGTTGATTTGCTGTCCATATGAACCAAATAAATAAAAGTGAAGTATTTGCAAGATTTTTTCCATTGCATCGTATTGCACTGAATCACACTGTGTTAAATCGAACCAAAATTGGATTGCAATGCATTGTAATAAGGGTGAATGGTAGCACATTGCATTGGGAGCTGCTTCAAGAGTATCTGAAATTGTTGGCTATGCATTGAGATGCGTAACGCATCGGCCTCAGTTATGGAAATGCACATGCCTACTCTCTATCAATTATTTTAGTATTATTATATGCTATATAGTATTTATTTAGCTTTGAAAATATACATTTTTTGTACAGCTTTTGTCATTTTTTAATGTATTATTTATATAGCTTATTTGTTTTAGTAATTTGAGTAATATTTATATTTAATAATATTTATATTTTATTTTTTTATCAGCTGTATTTCAATGATCAAAAGCAATTTGTAATAGTTTTATCTAACAATTATATTAATGCTTTCCATTAAAAAAATCTCTCTGTATTTTTCCTTTCGCCCTTCCATCTATTTCTCCTCTACTTTACTACAGGTTTTCTTAGCACAGGAGATCAGTCTGCTAAAGGAAACTATGGCCTGTTGGATCAAATCCAGGCCTTGCGTTGGCTGAATGAGAATATTGGACACTTCGGTGGAGACCCTGAACGGATTACTATCTTTGGCTCTGGGGCCGGAGCATCTTGTGTCAATCTACTCATCCTGTCCCACCACTCTGAGGGTAAGACAAGTCTGTGTGTGTGAGTGTCTTAATGCTTTAACAGACTAATACTATCCCTGCACAGGTTTCCGTCTCATTATTAATGCTGTGTGTGTGTGTGTGTGTTTACCTCACAAAATGTCTCACGGTCCTGTCCAACTGTGTTCTGTTGCATTGCTCGTCAAAAACGTCCACCTTTACCCGCACCATCTTCATCATCACTGTCATCCTCACCTAACATCAGTCCTACAGCCCTCAACTGTCAATCACACCAGGTGAGTCATGACAGTTTTTACCCTGGAGAAACCAATCATGTTATTTCCCTGTGAGGAGCCCACGCCAACTGAAACAGGAAGAGATAAACAAATAATGGAAGGCAGGTAAGTGTTAAAGAGATAGTCCACTTAAAAACGGAAAGTCTTTTATTGTTTCTGAACCATGTCGTTCCAAACTTTATTCTGCTAAATATTCTTTTGTGGTTTTTACAAAAAGAGATGTATTTAGAATGATTCAGGGTGAATAATTGATGAATGTTCATTTTTGAGTGGACTATCCCTTTAAGGTTAAGTAAATTGTTAGAGTTCACTGAAATGGAGCAAAGCTAAGTGATTTTTTTGAGCATTGCTTAACTAAATGTCTGTTGGTGTGCCTGTTTGGACAAGCTAGGTAAAGAGAAAAGCACTGGCGTGTTAGCAGAGACAAAGCTACAGTAGCTTCATATTGATTTCTCTGGGAAAGGTAACATGCTCTTCAATAATTAAAAAGACAGAAAGAAAGGAAGGAGGGCAGAACAAAGAAAAGACGGGCCCTTTGGTAATATGTTTCTACGCTTCTCTTGAGAGTAAGAAAAAGCCTTTGTTTGTAAAGTGTTTGTAAGTGAAGAGGCTACAAGAGAATAATAGATTTACTGTTATTATTTCAATGCAAGACGGATCGCAATAATCACTGAAAAATGTTGTCTGCGCCTGTCGGGGCCCAACACCAATGATGATTTTCTACAATGTACAATGAAGCGCGAAAGGTTCCAGCAGAGCCGCTGCACCTGAAAACTCTGTCCCTTGGGGTGTCAATTTATACCCATCTTTCTAACCATAATGCCTCATTCACACGAGCTGCGACTTCTGTCTCTGTAAGTCGCTAGAGGCTGGCGATGAGGTCGCTAGTGGGCGTTCTCATTTCTGGTTTCTTAGTAACGTCATTGTTGACAGCGAATAGGTTTCTTGCCGCCAAATACAAATATTTTGGAGGGAAATGACCATACATACAAAGAAAAATGAATGAGAAACAGAGAGTACTTTTTTTTTTTTTCATTGCGTGTGTTAATCTATGGCAAAAACCCAAACGCCATAATCACTGCTGGAGCTGAAAGAAGAATGAGCATGTGAGCGTCTTCTTTCCTATTGGCTGTCGCTACCGAAAGTCACTCTTCATTTGCATAAAGTTGAGGGATTCTGAACTTTGTCGCATCGCTGGACACGCCCACATCCAGTCGCCAACGGTCGCTGGCGGCCGCTGTCGCTCTTGTCGCCGGATATCGCCAGCTCTCCATTGAAATGAATGGGATCGTGTCGCTGTGTCGCTGCTAGTGTGAACGGGTTTGGAACAACACGAGGGTGAGTAATTAAGGATAGAAATTTTATCTTTTGGTGAACTAACCCTTTAAATTATACTTGTAGCAATGGGGCTGCTGTTCAAGGAAGCCGAGCAGGCTCTACAGTGTTGACGTAAATCCCGTAAAAACTCATTCCTGGCGTCTTGAATGCATTATGAGAAAGTTATAGGGTTTACTGACTTGGTTATGTCAGGAATTAAAAGACTGAACAACTTTCCACAGACAAGATTAGTAAGTGATTTTATCGCATAGTCCATTGTCAACACATAGTCTACTGGAATTCACCTGAGCTGAACAAATATCCAACTTATATTATAACTGTTTTATTACTGTAACATTAAAAATACCAATATAGCTTTTATCTTACAAATTGTAGTCCCAAAACAAATATGTTTCTACAACGGGGAGGTTCGGTGTCATCTTGAGGCTATGAATTCATCTTATAGCAGTAATCTTTCTTCAAATCTCCCCTCAGGTATCACTACATCCTGCCTGAGCTATCGTATCTACATTACACTAGTTATTCCTACTGTCAATCACATGATTGTGACTCCTGATACAGATATGTCTAAATGAATCATCTTATATCTGCACATGGCTGATCTTAATTTAATGAGGAAACATAAAACAGGAATAATTTGATCTGAAACATGCACACACAGCCAGTAGGCAGCTGTGTGCTCCTCAAATAACCCAGTCCTCTAGGATATCCCATCAGACTATTCAACTGCTGTTGCCATCATTATAAGGACCACACATGGCTACCACGAGGTCATTTGAACTGACCTCTTGTGCTGCAGGGTCTAAAATTACGTCTTGAATTAAAAAAAGAACTCATTAGTACTATTAAAGACATTAGAAGTAATCTTCCAGCAGCAAAATCAAAAAAGTAGATAACTTTAGGAAGAATAGAACATAATCAGATCAATTTATCATCATACACTAGTACTACCATACAAAATACATTGTGTTTTTTAAAAATATGTATTTGAACATCGCCAATGCTCAGATACATCTCAGTAAAAAAACATTTGGTTTTACGTTAATAAAAGTAATGGTTATTTTAAATATATTTTAAAATGTAATGTGATGTGATGACAAAGCGGAATTTTCAGCATCTTTATTCCAATATTAAGTATCACATAATCATTCTAATATGCTGATTCACAAACAAGGCTTAAGCTGGTCCCAGACTAAAATGCATATTTGAGCTGTCCCAACTAAAAATATTTTGCTGTGAGTGACATATCAGTGTTGACAATACGTCAGTGTTGTTGTTCTGTGTCAAGATGCACACCTGGAATGTTTTTTATCTAAGGGTTTTTTTTAAGGTATTTTGCTAAGGCCTAGGCCTAGTCCTGGCTTAAAAAAAATAGTTCACCCAAAAACGTTAATTCTGTCATTATTTACTCACCCTCAAGTAGTTCCACATCTACATCAATTTCTTTCGAAAGAGGTAATTTCAAAAGAACAGCATTTATAGAAACAGAACTCTTTAGTAACATTATAAATGTCTTTACTTAATGCCTCACTGCTTCATAAAAGTCCAGACTTTTATTTGAAAAATGTCAACTCAGTAGTAGTGTATAATCGGAGTATAAACACTCTCAACAATCTCCAAGAGTCTGAAAGGTGCACTCCACGCTAATGAGCTTAATTAACGATAGCCGCTATGTCTCCCAGCAATACTGCCCACAACAACAATAACAGAGTTTATCATGCATGAACGAGCGCTCAGTGGGATATGACAGCGTAAGAGGCCATACACCTAGTGGCCATTAAAACGGTAACCCAAACAGACGTGCAGAGGGGAAACCCTCCCTCACAAGCATCCATTTCCAGTGTAACTTAATTATTGATGGATCACAAAGAGCGAGCTCTCAACCACGCGGCCCTAATCAGCTTTCCTTGTTGAGGCGGCGGTTGCCAAGAGACCGCAGGAGGATATTTCAAATGCAGGAAGCTTATGCAAACAAGTAGGCTAACAATATTATACAGACATGCACAGCCACGCTTGTGTGTACTTACAGGAAGATACAAAATCCCATCTTTAAATTATTCTTTTAATCAATATCCTTGCCACTTTTCAATTTTAATGAAACTAAATGAGGACTGGGGCTGTTAAGATCCAAAAAGGTGCCATTAAAATGTAACTAAATTGATAATTTAAGTTTCATTTTGTATTTTACAGTCATATAATAGCTTTGTGAGAGCAACAAACTTAACGCAACAGAAATGGTATAAGAACATCTCTGTCATCAATAACATACTAAGAAAAACAAGTGCATTGTATTTAGCCTATAATCTCTATCAGACAACCTCATAAAACTAAAATGCATAAAAAGAAACCTTTTGTGTTCCATGAAACAAAGAAATTCATATATATTTGAAACAACATGAGGTTGTGTAAATTACATCGGAATTTCACTTTTGGCACACTGGCCCTTTAAATAAAGCCTCTTCTCTTTATCGCTTTAAAATACATAATTATAGTGATTATGTAGGGTTAGGGTTTTTTAACAAGATGCTCAAAAAAAAAAAAAAACTTGCCGTTTTCTCCTCTCATTATCTAAAAACATCTTTCTCACAATCATGCAAAACAGGGACTGATACGCAAACCACGGGCACACACACCCTCTCTAGATGAAGCTTCCTCATTCAGCAGACACTGCTGAGCAGAATTCAGTGTTGGGAAATGCAAACTAATTTATTGAATATAAGCGTGCTTACCTTCACCCCACAGAACCTTTCATGAATGAGGCTTGCTTTGCGTTTGATGGCTGGCTCACTCTCAATAGACCTAGTGTTAGAAAATATGAAGGGAAATTGAATGAGCCAGAGACAGACTCGACTGTGGTATGTTCTAATGAAAATGTAAGAGGTACATGTCAGGGTTGCTAGGGTGTTTTAAATGGTTTTAAGCATGTTTTAGGGAATTCTGGTTGAATGCTACTGCACTGCTAAAGTGTGAGTGGTATTTAGCATGCTGTTATTTGGTGACCCCTATGAGCAATACATCTAACAAAATATTATTAAAAAAAAAAGTCTAGTAACTTTAGTATAGGGACCAATGCTCACTATTAACTATTATTCAGCATTCTAAACTCTATACCTAACCTTAACAACTACTTTACTTTGACTAAGCAACAAAATAGGAGTTTATTGAAGTAAAAGTCATAGTTAATGGTTTGTTAATAGCAGGAGTGGACCTTGTGTGAATAGCAGAAGTGTGACCATCTGTCTTTATATAGTAAATGTACTTCACCATCCGGATATATCATGAAATACAACTGAAATAGGCAACTGTTATGCTCTGTAAAATAAATAGAATTTTTATACCCCTCCTTAAGTATGTTGTAAATGGATTGTTTGGTCTGGGCATCTTCTCCATTTTCATTCTCATTCTTCACACTTGTGGGCTGGCTCTTTATAAGGTCAGGGGTCACCTAGAAAAAAAAAAAGTTATTCTCATGTTATTCTTGAGTGTGAAATAGGTGCTCAGAGAGCCAATCAAAAAATGTTAAGGCATCTCTTTAACTTAAGGTGTACATTTAGTGCCGGACTACATCCTCTACAAATTAAAGCCTTCCGAAAGCATGCTTGGCATCTTATTTCCATCAAAAAAATTGGCCCGCATATTTTTTCTAATGTGTAGAGATATTAAAAAAAACACCTTTAAAGTTACAATTTAAAACAAAGTAGTGACAGATATTTTCTTCCATACTAATCTGAATGATATTGACTTACTTTTAAAAGAAAAATGTACTTGGTTGTATTGAAGGGTTCCGGATTGGATTTTTAAGGTGTGCCAACTTTATGCAAGAAGACAAACAATATCTTAAGGACTCACTGGTTTCTTTGGTGGAGCAGGTGGTGCTTCTTTGGGCACAAACAGCTTTGGTGATTGGGTGAAGGTGAGGGGTTTAGAACTGGGGATAGCTGCCACTTTAGCCACAGAGGTGGAGTCTCGTCCAAGACTGCCGGTTGATGGTTTTGGTGAGCTGAGTTTAGGCACTGTAGCTGGAGTAATAGGAGCATAGGGGTTTATGGTTGGTGATGTTGGTGGTTGCTCATCTGTAGGCTTATTGAGGGCATCCACACTGTGAGATCGAACACGGTTATCAACACGAACTCGGGGGCGTGGTTCTGAGTTTGAAATATCACCAGAACTACCACCACCAAACCGGCTAATGAGTTTATTAATGGGAGCAAGTGACTTGGTGTCTATAGTCGGGGCTTTGTCATAGTCCAGTGAGGCTCCAATAAGTCCTGTCCCATTTAGAATACTTCCAACACTATTCTGCCTGACCTTCCGAAGCCCTGCTTCGTTTAAAGAATCATCATCCTTTTTATCCAACTTGGGAGCCAGAGCAGAAGTAGTGAGATGTTCTGTAGTCCTGGGCTCAGGTTCTCCTTGAGACCCTGCCTGTCCGTCACCAGGTGGCCTCTTTAAGGGGCTCCCGAAGTCCTCGTCTGGAGAGGTAGGTTGTTCAGGGGGGATATAGGAACCCTGGGGGGTCCGAGCCCCCTCCCTTTGTCCCACAAGCAGGGTGTTGTATGGGGAGGTTTGAGAGACAATTGGAGCTGAGCTCTGGATTTGTGGTTGAGTCTTCAGTTGTACCCCATAAGAGTCCCCCTTTTCTCCATCCTTGAGAACCACGTATGGCTGTCCTGAAATGCCTTGCACCCGCACAGCTACTCCATATTTAGATGGCGAAGGAGTCCCATTGCTGATGCCACCAACTCCACCAGCCAGTCGACTCCTGTCTGGGAACCCTCCTCCAGCGTCGTCCAAATCCTTGATGAAGCGAATCTGGACACCATAGTCCAGTGGTGGCTTCCTGTCTGCTGAGAGGGAGCTCATTGTGACCTGCCAAGCCAAAATATTTAATAAATCAGTGCACTAGTACCCCATTTAGAGACTAAACTAAAAGGCTAGACTGTTTGGTGGACTATTTGAGGAGCCCAAAGAGGGCAGAGATACAAAAAAGAAGCCAAAACACAAAAAGCAATGAACTAAAAACAGGGTAAACACCAGATTTAAATTTTCCAACAAAAACAAGGCTGTGTGGGATAGATTTATAGTCTGATCAAAAGATTGTAGAATTGTGAAAGTGACACTTCATTTTCACAACCTAAATTCTCTGGAGCTTTTCTGTCTACTGGAAAATCTTTGCAAAGGAGTTTTTTTCTCAGTTCTAAGTCAGCCAAACAATCTGCTGTTGGTTGTAAAGTTGTACAACCCGTCAACATGCTTGTGATTCATGTACATTTAAAAAACATGGCATGAAATTTAGGGTCCACAAAACACTCACAAAAGCTTTTTAGAACACTAAACATCTTCTCGTTGTTGTTATTCTTGACTGAATCATCATACTAGTGATGTTGACAAACAAGTTTCAGGAGGACCTCTGACCTAATGATTAGCTACAGCTGTTTCCAATCGCCTAATCAGTCTCAGCCAATCAAATTCATAGGCCTTCCCCTTAAATAGCCCCCCTATTCCTCCCTTTGTTATGAATCCCTCCTCCACCGTTATTTCATGTCTTCCTCTGAGGGGCGAGCAGAATTCGAACCGGACGTCTAGCTCAGCCCTGGTTAGGGTTCTACACCCTAGGGTTCCATCTTCTACGGCTCGGCATTCGCCAACGTCTCGGCTCGCTCCCCAAATGTGATGCCAAATATGCCTAATTGTTAGGGCTGTAACGATTCGCGATATGAAACCGAAATCGCGACACTCAGATCCACGATCCTGTGTCGCGGTGTGATA
>JAUCNO010001174.1:559301-578559 GCA_032353835.1 Enteromius viviparus | reverse complement strand
ATTTGATAATGTTCAGTGTTTTGCTACAATCTGTATTGTTAAAAGCGCTATATAAATAAAAGTGACTTGACTTGACTTAATAATAAACAACATGATTAATTAATATAAAATATTAAGTATAGAAATATAAAAATTAGCATTAACCACTGTTAATAAATGCTGTAAAAGTATTGCTCTTTCTTAGTTTATATGGCCTAATGCATGTCCATCTGTTAACGAACTAAGCCTAGTTACGAGGTGTTACTAAAAAACCTGCAACACAGCATTTTTAGCGATTTTTTTTTTAGCACTGCAAATTATTTGCATAACTGAATGTGAATTTGCATGATACACTTTCATTAAATGTGGTTATACTACAGGGCCGTTGAATGCTTGAATCTGATTGGCTGATGAACGTTCTAATGTGTGCAATTATACGGAGAAGTAGTTCCAGGCAGCTCTTTGACCGCATCACAGTTCCATATCAATCCGCCAAATGCTTTCTATTATTTCAGGGGTCTTATAACAGCAAGATAACCAAAACCCACAACAACACTGGCCAAACAAATAAATATAATGAACAATATGATAAAGACAACAGCTCATTTCTATGATTTGCCACAGAATTAAGTTTTTTATATCTCTCCCTTCCACGCTAATGTTGCTAGCGCTACTCCTTAACATTTCTCACAAGCGAGGTAACGACAGCGCTGTTAGTAAAGAAAATTAAATTAAGAGATTTTTAAGAGATGCAGACACTCGAGGTAATTCACACGTGCTCCCTCTCTCTCACACACACACTCATAATGTAGTTAAATTAAATGCATTAGTCTGCTATCAGCGGCTCAAGTCTTCGTTATAGGTCTAAAATGATGCTTTGGAATAAACAACAGAGGCATTGGATCAGATGCAAAAGAAATAAACCTCACACAATAGTGTTTGAAGGACAAATACCAGACAAATACATTAAAATATATAATCTGATCGAGATGTGGCGGGAGGGTAAAATATGTTGTAATTTAAATTTTTGGGTGAACATCGCATCACTGTCATCTCATCACATAAACACTTGTTAATGACAGGAGTGGATACTAATTTTCATATTTCCTTACTACAGAGAAAAACTTGGATGAATATTCTGGATATTACACCTCCAAGCGAAGACCAGATAATGCTCCTCCCAGCTTCCACTCCTCCCAGCACCACCTTCCCTGGGGTGGAGAGTTCACACTGGGGGCCCGGGGGACCCTCCCGTTGAACACCTCCCGCTCACGCATCCACATGCCCACATCCACCCCCAACCCCTACCCGCTCCCCCAGACGCAGTACAACCCCACGTTCGACCCGATGAGTAAACCGCCCCGCCGGGTGATGTCCCAAGACCAGCTCCTGGCGCTGGGGGAGGGGAACACTCTCTCACGCCTCTCCAAGAACCAGCAGCATCAGTACTACAAGCCCATGACCACCAGCAAGAGCTCCAACACCCAGACTTTACGCAAGTCTCACGAGCGCCTCCTGGTCTCTCCGGACCGCCTGGAGGAGCGGATGATGGCTGATTACAGCGGGATGGCGCCCACCATGTCCCGTCTCTCACACCACCAGAAGGCGCAATCCCAGCAGAACGTGTGCGTGACGCCCTCGCTCGACCGCCATCACATGATCAAAATGAATTCGCACCCTACCTCCGGCCGCGAGCAAGACCACACAGTGCCCACCATGTCCTCCGGCCACGGGGCCGGGACTATGGGATGGGGGGAGGTCCACGGCTCCGGAGGTGGGCCCGGAGCCATGGCACACAGCGCTCGCCGAATGGCATTCGCCACGAAACGCCAGAACACCATCGAACAGCTGCATTTCCTTCCTGGAGGTGGAGGTGGCGGTGGAGGGGGTGGAGGTCAGGCGCTGAGGACGGGGAGCAAGAACGAAGTAACCGTGTGAGCGCAAAAAAGACAGATGGTAAGGAGACGATGGATAGACGAGGTGTGATTGTGCAAGCCGAAGGGAGAGAAGACGGTGGAGTGTAAAGAAAGGCTGACGAGCGGAAAGCAGGAAGCAAAGGGGTCCGAAATTAGCCCCAAATGAACGGAATACGCAGTGCACTGCTATTGAGAGGAGGGGGGATGTAAAAACCATTGCATATGTGATTCTGTAGATCCCTAAATTGCCAAATTCTCCATAAATAGAAACGTGAGGAAAGGGCCCGGGTCTCCTCTGACCTGTGAGTAGCATATAGTGTCTCGCTGGCGCTATTTAGACATGACGAGTTGTGAAAAAGGAAAAGGTTCATTACTAGAATAGGCCAAGTTTTCTCTATTTAGTACATTCCAGCAGATGTCAAAGCCAATTGGTTTGATTTGTTTTATTCCGAATCCAATGATGCAGTTGACCTCCAAACGTTTGGTAATATTCAATGCGAAGCGTTATTCTCAAAGAGGTGTATCACAATCATCGTTAAATCATGAATAAGGGAACAAATTGGACAAAACGGACAAGTGTCCAATAGTACACAGAAGATATGATCTGACCGGACATGGGAATGGATTATGCAGCTTGCCATCGAGTGAAGCAAACGCTGGTAATTCGTCAGAGAGAAGGATTTGAGGACTTGAAAGATGTCACTCGTTTTGTGACCTGACTCTTTAGTCTGCACTGTTAATATTAGTCCAAATGCCATTAGCCATATTAGAGCTTCATACGGAGGAAAAGATCTTCGGGTGTTATACTGATGATCAGAGATTTTTCGCCTCTTATAACTGAAACTATGAATCAAAGCGGACATGAAAAATTGTCGGTTTGATTTATTTATTTTTATTTTTTTTGCATTGTGGATACAATTTTGGCTGTTTTATAATACGATCTGTCAGATTGATGGGGAAATCGAATGCTTGGGCAGACAGGCGTTTTAGGAACCGAATTCAGCCAAAATCTGATAGAAGTCATGCCTCTTTCTTGCATGTTTGACCAATCAGAGAGCAGCTTCATTTGACGTCCTGGAGTCAATGCGGTTGTTCTGATATTTATAAGCGTTAAGAGCTGAGATTTAATCATGGGCATGCGGTAATGTCAAATAAGACAGCATACTCTTCATACTTAATTTGCTACTCAAGCTGTTGTATCGAAGGGGAAAGGGTTGGTTATACTACGGACAATTTAATCCAAGGGCTATACTTAAACTTCTTCATTTGAGTCTGTGCTTCCGTGTTCTGACGGCTTTTTATCGTTTCCCGTGACATGGAACATAAGAGTGTACAAAATAATAGAGAATCTGCAAAGCTACTTCAAACACTCTGTGTCACTCTAGGATGCATTATTATCTAACCAACGAGTTAGGGTTTAGAATTAAAAGGTGTCTTGTTTATCTATACTATATTCAAGAAAAATGTCTTTTTTTGTTCGCAATTTCTGTGTTTTTCAGCTGTCTCCACATCAAATGGACACTGTTGTGGTGGAATGTCTGAGAACGACCTGGCTGAGCAAGATTATTGGGCCATAATATAGTATTTTAGATCACTCTGCAATGTTTAAGCTTTTATTAACTTTGACTCAATTTAAACGCGTTGAAAAAAGGTTAAAAAAATTTAATTAAATCCCGAATGTTCAAATATGTACACATGCCAATTTATGTGCATATATATATATATATATATAAATATATAGTCATCAGTATTCTTCATATTCTTGATTATAAACATTGCTTTGTTTTAGTTTTTTCTCTGTGACTTTAGAAATTGTTTTTATTTCTGTTTTCCGATTATATTTGAGTTTCTAGTGGATTCTTACCTTTGTAACTCGACAAAAAAAAGCAGATGCAATCATAGTGAAAAGACAAAACGCATGAAGATGTCAAAGCCAGTGTTGATGATGTCATATTGCTGACTTCTGATGTCAAGGTGTGTATGTGTCCAGTTTGTGTGTCTGTATTTGTGTGCTTGTGTGTTTTTCAGTGTCTATTTTGGAATGCTTTATCTCGCATTTTATCTGATCTTTGCTCTGTGTAAAGTCGGAAAATGTGCATTTCAGAAAACCCAAAGTATGATTTGATTTTTAAGTGAGTGTCTCTTTGAATGCAAAAAATTAAATGAATTATAATAATAATAATAATTTTAAAAAATCATTTTCCATTGCTGCATTCACCAAAGTTATGGAAAACAAAATAACCATAAGATTATTTAGTCTTCTTTTTGTTTGTTTGTATAATTTTTTATTTTTATTTTTTTTCATGAGATGCATAAACATTGTTGTAAATTTTCTGGGGGGAAATGCCAAAATGCCATGCATAAAATATTTACAGCAAAAACTTTCATTATTATAATTTTTAAATAAAATCCTTACCATTAAGAAAGACGTTTCATGGAGATTGATGTACAGCCTACTTTTTCTCATTAATTATTTGATATGTTGGTTTTATGTTTTGGGGATGATTACATCCCAATATAGCCTCAAGTATTTTGATCTTTAGATTGTTTACCTCAGGTAAAACAGCCAGTGGTCTGTTAACAACTCATTTAGCAAGCTATTGGATTAGAATGTGGATGGTTTATGTTACCAATGAAAGAGAAACATAACAATTTAGTGACTGATGTATTATCTAAATGTGAGTTACAAAACCCTACCATGAATCTCAGCTCTTCATTCATCTTTATAATTTAGTTTAGATTCAATGGTCTAAAATTTTGTTTAAACCTAGTCTCTATTGTGACTCTATTATGGTGTGGGCTACATAACAGTTTTAGTTGTCATTAAATCCTTTTCTGTAGTATAGTGTTCTATTTTTTTCTAGATTTATTGATATAAAACGGCCCGTTGCAGGTTCTTTAATGGTTCCTGAGGGAGACGGACGCGGCGTTCGCCATTTTGAGGGGCAGGGTGGGCGAGGACCTTGTGTTCGGGTAGGGTGGGGGGGAGACGGCGGCATGGTGGTAAAATGGCTTCAGAGAGGTGCTGTGCCCTGCATCCTTTCCACAATATACGTGCTGTCTAAAAATGCTGCGCGCTCTCTCTCTCGTAACGTGAAATAATCATTGTGATTAATTTGGCTCGCATCTGCGCGGAACAGCGGTTCCTGCGGACAGTTATGTGTCCGTCAAACGCACCGCGCGCGCGAGACAGAGAGAGCTGTTTTTGAGTCTCGCGCGGGAGGCTCGAGAAAGGTGCGCTTTGAGAATGCGTTACTACGTCACACAACAGTGGAACATGTAGAACGCGCCTTTTGTTTTTGACGCTGGTTTATTAACCCCGTAATATAACGACGAATCCCTTTAAGGGTGTTTTGTTTTAAAACCAAGATACTCAGCACTTCCCTGTCATCCTACCTCAATGAAACTCTGATACACTGCATGAATGAGAAAATCCTTTCTTTGACCCCCCAATTAATTATCGCATACTGGTTTCAGTGCGATATACAGCACAATGTCGGACGTTTTAACGTGTGACACCACCCGGAACTTGTATCACTGCCCGGAAACGACCACTGTGAGGCGAACAGAAGTACCCAAAGGAAGACGGGGGCACTAAAAATTGACACGGGGCGGAAAATATTTGGCCGACCATAATCCGCAAAAAAAATCCAGCGGAAAACGGACTCGAAGGGCAGTTTCGCTCGAAATCCTGGGACGCGCTCGATCTCGCGCGAGGTTGAGCGTTAGCGAGCGCCGCCAGCGGAAATCGGGGTTTGTTTAACGGATCGAAAGCGATGGAGAGGCCTGCGAGAGTGTTTTTCCACGGGATGAGGAAAAATGACCTGCTAACCTGAAATCGGAAACCGCCTTTGTGCACATCTACGCTTTCGGCGCCCTTTTTAGCGTTAATATCTTCACGCTTCGCTCTCGAGAGGACTTTCTCCGTTTACGAGCAGGTGGGATAGCAAAGCTTTTGAGTGCACTCTGTTGCGATGTAAAAGGGTACGACGTCTTTATTTAGCTAGCTAAGAGGCTAGCTGAATTCATCTGACGGGCTGTCTGCACTCACTCACTTTCTTGTTTATGTTTATGTTTTTCTGTCATGTTGTTAGCCTCCACGCAACGACTAGCATACGCACATTTAGCTAAGTTAGTGCACGATATCGCCAAGTTGTTTGTACATTTAACAGCTCTGATTTTTCTATAATTTTCTCTTTTGAAACTTTTTGCTGTGCCACAGAGGGATGTGATTGAAAAAGGGAATTGGGCTGTCCCCCTCTCCCTCATCCCCTTCACCACACCACCATCCCGGAGAACAATCGGCGCTTCTCTCTCGACCTGCGAGGCTTCGGTAAGTTTCAACAGCTCTGCAGCACAATTTAATTGTACTTGCGTGGAGATTTTCTTCTTTGTCTGTGATGTCGACATTGTGCCATCATTTGATTTTCTTTGCTGAGCTCTTGATTTTCGTGATTTGCATTGGTTTCTCTGTGAATTGCTGAATATTGATTATTTTTGCATGCATGTTCTCTCATTGGAGTTATTGGTGTTATAATCACCAGTGTGGTTTTTGGTTATATTTGACAAATGTAAATACTTTTTGTATGTGACATTTTAGGATTTGTGAATGTGTGTAAATTAATAATAAATGCCTTTTTATTTTACATGTTAATTTGGTTTATTCTTTAATATATAAGTATGTTTTTTTCCTTTATCTATCTATCTATATATATATATATATATATATATAATGTGTGTGTATATATATATATATATATATATATATATATATATAATGTATATGTGTGTGTGTGCATAATGCATAAATTGCTGCACAAACATGAATTTGGTCAGCTTTGTTTACAACCATATGTATTTTTAAGTAGTTTCAGTTCATAAGGGTTTGATTTGTGCAGGTACTAGAGTGTGATATTGACAGGTTTAAGGACTATGTATTGGAATGCGTGGATGAATGTTTTGGCTGGTATGGATTTGAGTATTTATTTATCTACCTGTCTTTAGAAATCAATTCTAGGTAAATTGGGTCAGGTTTGACTGTCGTTTACTTGTTTGTTTAATAAATAACTTGCTGTTAAATTGAGTAAAAAAAAAAAACAGCGTTTATTTAAATAGTTTCAGTTAAGTTACTTTTGACAAATATATATAATATCTATCAAAATATTTATTTATTTATTTTTATTTAAAATTTTGGGAATGTATGCATGTAGACAGTGTATATTATTAATTATTATTCTTATTTGCTTAGTTCTTAACTACATATATTAGGAAAAATATTATATAGTTGCTTACTTTGTGCTTGTGTCATAAAGCTGACAACGGGATGCAGTTGATCTCAGAAGCACCTGATAGGCTCATACTGATTTTAACCTGCTAACATGTTATTTGGTTTAACCCTCAGACGTCAGGCGTTATAGTTTGGGTAATCTGTCAGTATTACTATACTATAGTGTTGTTGTAATACTATGTTTCAGTAGTTGTTACCGGTCAAATTTCATGTCATTTAATACCAATTTGGAAATCACAGCAAAAAAGAATATGCCGTTGTTACATTGCATGTTATATGCTTACATTTGAATTTTTATTTTTAAATATGCATGAGCTTGTGACTAACAACCAGTGGTCTTTTAATTAATAAATAGTTGCAGCTCATTTCCTGTTAAAAGCTATAAGGACTTCTAAGGACTAATTTAGATTTTTTTTTCAGGATTCCTTGAATAGAAAGTTCAAAGGAATGTAATTACGCAGAAAAATGTCAAATGTATGCCTTCTGTTTACATAGAGTAAAAGAACCAGGGTAGCTCAGTTACTATACATGAAATAAATTTGAACCGTTTATATTAACGGAGCTGCTTTTGTTTGTTTGTTTGTTTTTTCAGATACAGTGTGCATGTTATTATAAATAATATCTGCATGTCACCGCAGTTCTATTTAGCAACACAGATGGAGTTATTATCCTTATACTCATTTTTAAAGTTGTGAAAAAGGCTCTTGTCAGCTGTTTCTGGTTTGTGAAACATTAATATGTGTATTTAAACATTAAATTGAAACGATGGTTAGGGAGTGTCATGCATTTCTCTGCTAAGTAAATGCTGCTGTAAGGATATTTTGGTATTATTGTGCAAAAGTAACAGTATTTCTGACATCCATTTTTTAGATGTTGTTACTCACATTATTTACCATTAGACCTCTACAATTCTTTCTGTTATAATTTATGTCTGTCATCTTATGTCTTTAATCTTTGTGTCTTTTAGGATTTTTTTTGGTAGAAAGTAATGCTTTGCTTTTGCTTTGTGAGTCATTGCTTCTCATGGCTTGTTTTGTACCAGTCACTTTATGTTCTTTTGAAATATTTGTGCTTTGATTGAAAATCTTCTGACTATTTTTGATCTCTCTTTTGTGTAAATCAGGACTGACAGGGTGCCCACGGCAGAGAGGAGGAAGAACTACTTTGTCAAACCACTGTGCTGTGTTTGTGGTCTTCCAGCTGAGGTGTTCCGGACAGAGGTTGGATACACCCTGTGGACTATCTCACCTTTCACCTTTTCACACCAACTTGGAACAATTGAGGAAAAAAAAAAGTTTGCTCACCAGAATTCCCTCGTTAAATGAAGACATTACTGAGAAAGGCGGGACCATATTATTCAGAAGTTGTCAAAGGAATACACCAATATCAAGAAAGAAAGACATTCCCTTGTTGCTTCAGTTTTAAGTGGCTTTCAACACTAAATGGTTTGCTTTTTAGTGAAACACATTTTGTGAAGCAAATTTTCCTATGATATTAATAGACATGTTTTTACTGTTTTATCTGTAGATATAGTAATTTTGAAAGACCTGTGTTTATTGCATGATATTGTAAACAACCTTTTACCTTTACTTTTTTTTTTATATTTATAGATGATTATTTAATCCAAGACTTCCAGAGTTTTATCAGATGTAGTGGCCCACTACTATAGCCAAAACTCTGTTTGTTTGGGATGGACGGTCATAACATCAGACACATTACTCCCTCACAGGCATTTCTTTGTAAAAACTGGAGCTGCTAGCAGATTGCTTTAAAGCTTTATATTGATTTATTAGTGGCCCTAGCGCCAGATTTTTTTTTGTCTGCACATCTTGTAGGTTAGATTGCACTGTCCTCTTTACTGCAGTAACGAGTGATCAGGGACGAACAAATCCTAGGAACACCCCTCAACAGTGAGGGAGATGTTCCAGTTTGGAAAGTACCCTATGGACATTTTAGAAATGCTCAGTGGACACCAGGCTCACCAGTTCAAAGGACTGGGGCTGGAAAGACAACTGCAGCACCAACAACAGGTCCAACTTCAGCACCAGCAGCAGCTTCAGCAGCAGCAGCAACAACAAAGCGAGGCATCTGGTGGCCTCCTGTCTGGGCTTGGCCTCGGTTCCCTTCAAGGATCTAGAAGTAATGCTTTTGCGGATTCTTCATCCTTATTTGCCAAAATGAGTGCACCCCCTCCACCCCTCCCACAACAAACTCAATCCTCATCATCACAAAGCACACGTAAATCAAGCAAGATGAGCAGCAGCAGCGGGAGTGGCAGTTCCGCCTCTGGCTATCCACAGTTCCTACGCACATTTCACCCTGCCGAGGCGGCTCTAGCGCAGGAGCAGCTTCACTCAGGAATGGGGCGTTTCGATTTTGCAGGAGGGAGTACTGGAGGGGGATCTGGGGTGATTGGAGGAGTTGTAACATCAGCACCACCACCACCACCCTTGCACCCTGGCCTCTCTGTACCTCAGCCGTCTCCTGGGCCATCCTCCTCATCGCCCTCCCCTTCGAGTTCCACTACCACTTCTAATAACCCCCCCAGCAGTAGCAGCTCAGTGGCTGGATTAGTCGGAACCCAGTCTGATGCAAGAAGTTTACACCAGCAGTTTAGTTGCATGCTCGCTGCAAACCAATACCTGTTTTCTGGAGTGCCCACAAACGCCAGTTTAGAGCAGTTTCTAGTTCAGCAGGGTCCTCATAATCATCTCGGCCTTGCGGATTCAAATACAGGCCTTGCTCCTCCTCCAGCCCTCCATCCTTCCCACGCCCATGGCCATCCAACTCCTCAGCCCCAGCAACAGCAGCAGCAGCTCCCACCTCATGCATTGTCTCACCCTCACAGCCATGCGCATCCACACCACCCACTACACCCTGCCCCCCAACCTTCGCCTCTTGGTGGTTTTGATTTCCAAGGTATTCCTGTTCTTTCATCCAATCAGCTGGCCTCTCTAATGCAACAAGAAGCAGGCCTGCCCTTGCCACTCCCACTCCATCTCTCTATACCAAAAGATGATGGGAAAGGAGATAGTGGATCTGGGGCTGGAGGAAGTGGAGGTAGTGGCAGCAGGAGAAAGAAAGCCATGGCTGGCTACCTGCCCCAGAGGAAGACAGAAAATAACAGTAGCAGCAGTACAAGCAGCGCTAACTGCCATGCCAGCTCTGGGGCACATGGTCATGATGGGTCCTCTGGTCTTGTGGGAGGAGGTGGAGGGGTTGGTATGAGGGGTCTTGGTGGTGACCCCTCCTCCATCCTCTCCTCGTCAACACCGTCCTCCTCTTCTTCAACTGTCTCCTCCTCTTCTTCCTCTGCCCCATCTTCAAACTCTGCTTCTGTGCTGGTATCAAACATCTCTCAAAACCCCAAGCCCGAAAATCAGCAGCCAATGACTCCCAATATAACACAACCAGAGCAAGAGCCCCTCTTTCATTGTGGTGAGTGTGGCAAGTCATTTAGCCACCTCCCGAGCCTTCGCAGACACATACGCTGCCATGAGGAAGAAAGCGGTGGACCCAACAGCAGCACAAATGCAAACCCTAGTCATCAGCATCAGTCAGATCTCCCCCACTCAACACAAGATGGAATTTCGCAAAATGCTCACCATCAGCATGAGAACACAGACCCCATGTCTTCCGCTTGCTCAAGTCCAGATAAGTCGTACTGTTGCAACGAATGTGGAAAGGGGTTCAAGAAGAGAGGCCACCTGCTTCAGCATGGCATTATCCACTCTGGAGCTCGTCCGTACGCCTGCTCCGTCTGCGAGCGTTCATTCAACCGCAGAGAATCTCTCACTCGACATGAGAAAATTCACGAAGAGAAGCCCTACCGCTGCCCTGCTTGTGGCCGCTGCTTTAGAGAGAGCACTTCTTTGCTTAACCATGCTGCATCGGGTAACTGTGGCAAGCCAGGGAGGAGATCAAGAAGCAGCGATGGTAGCTCAATAAGTTCAGTAGAGGGCAAGGTTGAAAGCGACTTTGCAGGTGGGCAAATGGATGACACAAAAGAGTTGGTTTTTTGCAAAAATGAGGAAAGCACAGCAGCGATGTCTTGCGAGAGCATGTATTCCCAGGGAAGAAACATAAATCAGAATCCTGTGGGCAAAACGGAAGAGAAGTATAATCCCGAGTATTCAAGAGATCCTTACCAAACATCCTACAGAGTCGATGATTATCGTCGGCAACAGGCCAACCCATCATCCTACTCTGGAGACTCGTGTAACAACAGCATGTCGAGTCCGGCCCTCAGAAAAGCTCCTTTAGCCCCCACACTTCACCCACACCCTCAAAGTCAGCAGCACCATCACCAACCGCAGTCTCATCTGCCGCTCTCCTCTCTTTTGGATGACTCTGAGGATGAAGTCACCAGTAGTGCCATGTCTGCCATTGCTGCAGCTGCTGCCGCCTCTGTCTTGCCTGCTGAGATGAATAATACAGGAGGACGAGAGGAACGGAGAGACATTATCGGAGGTCTGCTAGGAGGGCTTGGCTTCGGCTCTATGGGTGCCTCTTCATCTACATCCACAGGAAACGGCGGGAATGAAGAATGCCTGAGTGGTTCAATGATACCTTTATCTCACCCCACCCAACAACAACAGCAGCAGCAGCAGCCCAACTCGCAGAATGCCAACAATCCCAACGCCAAACCCAAGCGGCCACGCAAGCCCAGACAGAAAAGAGAGCCGAGACCTGGTGGGGCTCCAGGAGAAGGAGTAAAACGCAGGAGAAGCAACGGTGCAGCTGGAGATGGCTCTGAACGGCCTTATTTATGCACTGTTTGTGGACGGGGCTTTAGTAGACGCGAGACCTTGCGTCGGCATGAGCGCGTGCATACAGGGGAAAAGCCATTTCATTGTGACATCTGTGGTAAAGACTTCCGGGAGCCGTTTCACCTTACCAAACATCAGACCGTTCACTCGGGGGAGAAGAACTACAAATGCACCCTCTGTGGAAAGGATTTCGGATATGCACAGAGTCTGAAAAGGCATGAAAAGCTGCATCTACGGGGAGATTTCAAGCCGAGGCGGAGTAAAACCAAAACTGCTGCGAATCAAGGGGCACCCGCTAATCAAGATCAGCCCGATCAAACCAATCAGACCAACCCTGGCGCTTATTACTCCTATTCTCAGGATAAAGTTCAAGGATCGAACGCTAGCACAAGCAACCAACCCCCTCCTAAGCTATATACATGCGAGATTTGCTGGAAATCTTTCCGCCACCACTTCCACCTGACTGCCCATCACCAAGCCATCCACGAACACGGAGGGGAGAAACTGTTTTCATGTGAAGTGTGCGGTAAGGCATTTTCCTACTCCAACAGCCTGACCAGACATAGATTATCTCAACACGGCTTAACTCGTTCTGGGCCAACGACGCAACCAACAGGAAGCGAATCTATCGGAACTGCCCCACCGGTCTCTGAGAGCGAGGCTGCAACCAATGCACTCCTTCATATAACGCCCGAAAGTGGAAGTCATGGAGTACAACAGCCCCATTCAACCATTGCTCTCGCACAGCATCCTCAGTCTGCTGGCTACTCTCCGCTCTTCTACACTCCAGAATCAGGACATCACAGTTCAAATGTGACTTCGCACCCCCAACATCTGCACTACTCAAACCCCCCAATGGCCCCCCTTCAGCTTCAACAACCACTCAGCGGGAAGCAGCTAATTTATTCGGGGGTCCCAAGCAACACTGTTCATTCCACTCCACCTCACATCCACATTTCACCACCCCAGCACTCTCAACACCACCAGCAGCAGCAGCAGCACCCCTTTTCCATGCAGTCTCAACATCTACAGCAAAGCCCGCAGGCCCAGGGAGATGGCACCCAGAGGAAGAAAAAAAAGAAGAAAAAGTATAAATTGTCTAGTAGCATGCAGTTGGATTCAGTGGCTGGATTCAGTGATTATGAAATTGCCAGGAGGAATATGTATTTAAAACGGAAGAAGTGCAGGCTTCAGCAGCAGCTAAAGAGGAAGAAGTGGATAGCTCAGCTGAAATGGGCCAAGTTTACTGGAGAAAGGCTTGGTTTAAATGTAGGTGGAGGCACATGGCGTGTGGGGCGATTAAGGTTCAGAGGCCTGCGGTCTCTCATTGTTCCCTTAAAGTCATACTCTTGCCCCGTCTGTCCCTTTACCACTTTCTCAAGCCGCATAACTCTTTCAGTGCACCGTGTGACGAGGCATCCACCGCGGAAACACGGCCGCCAGACTCGCCTGCGCTGCATAGTCTGTGGAAAACGTTCTCGAAGGCTACTGACAGCTCTCTGTCACCGGGCGCACCACCTGTCCGAAGGAGCGTTCGCTTGCTCTCGATGTCCCTCACGATTCTGGAACGACAGCCTCCTGCAGCGCCACAAATTCGCTTGCCGGCGCGTCAGTAAAGGAATCAGAATGTCAATAAAGAGGACTAATGTTCAGAAGGCAGAGGACCAGACTGAAAGATCAACAGTTGTGACAGGTTACAGGCACTGAGTAAACTGCGGAAAGGCCTTACAAAAAAACCCCCAATGTTTTCGAGGCAAGGACCACGCGAAAATAGGACTGGTGGAAAGCGCCATGCATTCAACTCCTGAACCGTGGTCCGACTGTATCAAAGGGAGTGCCTCGTTAAAAAAAGAAAAGGAAAAAAAAAAGGACTCAGTTGACATGAAAACAAGCCTGTACCTAAAGAACCATCCATTATCAACATGGATCTCTAACACGGTTTCTCCAAAGGGGAAGAATATTCTAGATTATGGAACTGTTTTTTGGTAGCACCTTTGTTGTAATGGTAGCATCTCTATCCTCTAAAAATGCATTCATTATGTATTTTCGTAACTTTATTTGTGCTGCAATGATGGATGCATACCAGTGAAAGTGAACTAATTTGAACAGTAACAATCTATTCCTTTAAACTAGCTTCCCCCAGTACCCAGAGCTTAACGGTATAGCCTTTGTTTACTCTCATTTATACGTAGTTTTTTTTTTTTTTTTTTTTTCATTGAGGTGTTGTTATGTTTCCCCCTACTTTTGCTGTCTTCATGTTAAAATGCAAATGTTTGACCTGGAACTGAAAGTTACTGGTTTTGGGAAGAGAATCAAGTACATGGTGTGTGTATTCCCAATGAACAACCTCAATAAAGACACTCCATGTTGAATTGAACAGTGTCTCGAAGAGGACTCGCTGCAGTGAAACTGTCAGAAACGTGCAGAGCTGATGCGGAGGGGACAGAATGGTGTTGCTAATGCCATGTTCCTGTGTTTAATGTCATCTGTTTTTTAAGAAATATGTAAAGAAACCTTTGCAGGTGTTTCTATGGCAAGTGTTAATGTCTTTGGTTGTGAGATTGGCTAGCGGGAGCAAGGAATAGCCAGTCTGTACTGTACAATGCGTATTATATTTTATTATGTAATAGTTGTGTTCTTTTTTTTTATTATTATTATTATTCAAAGTATATGTTTTTTTTTTTTTATCATTTTTACTATTTTAGGGGTGGGTGGGTTTGTGGCAGGGTCTGTCATTGTAAGATGTGGGGAATATATGTATCAGTGTGATTTTTGTTCCCTGCCCCTTTGATCTGTTTAACCCAAACCACAGTTTAGCCCAGCTTTCCCAACACTATTGTATTCATTCTCAATACTTTACTTAGCTCTACTGTCCCAATGTTTTCCTCTCAGTAAACTAAAATACAAAAATATAAATACTAAACAACTGTTTTCTTTTTCTGAGTCAACAGGAATGTTGAGTTTCTCAGAAAGCAAATAAAAAGATAGAAAATGTACAGTTTATGTTCTGAGTGTTTCTTCTGAGCTTTGCGTCTTCGTGACGGTAAGCAGATTGGGTTAATTTGTTATTTATAGCATGAAAGTTAAATGATTTATAAAGATCAAATGAGAGGATCCGACCAGGTGTTCCGCACCTGGTGCCATGGTGCCTAGTCGTGCTGGATGGGGCTGTTTACAGCTCACATGTGTTGGCACATGCCCTATGCGGTGCCACACACTATTAGAGGTGCAGGGAAGAACGCCCTTAAGGATGCTTTGGTTCGGCGTGTCAGAGGAACACAACCGTCTGTTCACTTAGTTTCTCTCTCGGGTGTCTCCAAGCTAAAGTTTAATGAGTTCAATACAGGACATCATCTCACGTGACCTTAATTGAAATGAACTGCGAGTGGCAAACAATGTCCACTAGGTGGCAGTAATGTTCTCTGTGTGGCAGAGGCCTCGGAAATCAAATCAACTCGATTTTCTGTGCGAGGCTTACAATCCCAGCATTTCTGTGCGTTTTCCCCTCCAGGGTCACATATATTAAATGAATTTGTTTCCAAATCTGTGCTAATATTTTCTGAACGCTAATTGAACCTCTGTATCTTTCTATTTAAGTGTATTTCTCGGAGACTCTACATTCAGGGCTTTTCAGAGATATCTAATCTAACCTTGGTCTTTAAAAATATCTTAATTTAGTGACACTCTTGTGCAAATATGATAACATTTTGTTATTATTAAAACCAGTCTAATTTATTGTTTCATAAATCAACATCTCAGGAAAATGTTATGAGGTTTCAGATCAAAATATGACATTCTGTTGTGAAACAGGATGTTGATTTTCATCCTCAGATGAGGACACAGGACTAAATTATGCCTTTTTGAAAGTAAATAGGGAAAGAAATTATACTATTAAATGTTTATTATGAAAATCTGTTCAATCACTTCTTTTTGCATTACATGTTGCCTTAAAAACACATGAATATGCAAATTATATTTAGTTTTTAGATACATTGCACATAATTTGTAACCATTTTAAACACATTTTGCAGAAAGTAAAGTGGCATTTAAAATCATTCTTTTAAAATAGTTGAGAATCATTATAATCTTTATATTTAAAGTTGGTAAACAAAGAACAAATGGAAATTAACTAAGGCCCGGTTTCACAAACCGGACTTAGCTTAAGACAGGACTAGTCATTAGTTAAATTAGATATATAAGCAAATTTTACAAAAATGCTTTATAATAAAATATTACAGGTGAGCATCTTAACACAGAACAATGACACTGACATGTTTTAAGATATGCCAGACCAAGATATTTTCATCTGAGACAGATCAAACATGCAATTTAGTCTGCGACTAGCTTAAGCCTCGTCTGTGAAACTGGGGGTAAATGTATTGGTGAGTTTTTCTTTTGCTATGCATATTTTTTACATTCATTCATGTCATGTATTTTTTCAAACGAGGATGTAGGATAACTCTAAACAATGTAAAGACATGAAAAAAACAACATTGTTTCTGCAGAGGATGAGGAGTTCTCAGATTTAAAGTTACGGTAACTTGTTTATATACTCCAGATAGGTGTAATAGTAAAATAAACCTGGATTCATCAGAAATTTCAGGCACTGTTGAATATATTGGCCTGAAAATGCAATGTTCATAAATTCACCATCTGTGTACTGGTTTTTCCTCAGCGCTTTCTAAATCAACCTGAAACACCAGTACCTTTTGAAGTATTTAATTGAGTATATTTTAAACTAAAAAGACTGGTGCCTGCCTAATAAACAGAAATACACTCGTATACAATAATCCTTAATAGCATTTCACACATTTTCACCAGTAATTTTTCACAAACTAGTGATGCCTGGTAAAACCCCATTTATGAAATATCGACTAGAAAAAGATACAAAACATCTGATAAGGAGATTTCCATGCCTTTAAATATTTATTCTGCGAGGCCTAAAAGTCACCATTTCTAAATTCTCTCATATGTCTGATTCTGCAAACACTAAACTTCACTAGTCAGAGGTTACCGGGGTTTACATATGCATCTAGTTTACTGTGCACCTGTAAATTAGATCCAGAATAATTCTTTACATCTTGCCCTTTCGTGCACACAATTTAATATAGATTTTTTTTATAGATTTTAATCCAGATTTGGCTATTTTAGTAATTGTACACACTTTAAACAGTGCAGAGTGTCAGCTGTGCGGTCAAACACAAAAGAATCCCTGCGGACGGAGCCTTCTTCGTATTTGTTTTCATTTTTAAACACGCAAAGGCAGATTCCATTTGATCTCTGCATCTGACAAGAGTTGCCGGTACTAATCCACAAAGATCTCACCAAGCCGCCTTTGCATGTTGTTTTACTCTCATCTCACGCGGCACTAGCATGGGGAGAACTCTGGGAGGAGCGACTGACCTAGTTTAGTCCAATCAGATCGGGTGATGGGCAGAGACTGACCTACTTTCGACCAATCGCGTGAAGGAGAGGCCGCCGGTAGGCAGCGAGCGCGCGTGCCTGAGCCATGTGCTCGCTGCGAGGTCTAGTTCTGGCCTTAAGGTGCCGTGGAAATACATTTGTGTCGGCCAAACCGACATGCTCACGTTTTTAGACTTATTCGAGCCAATGACAGCTTAAAAAAAATTAGAGAATGAATGAATATGCTTAGAAAAAGCAGTCGGAGATTGAACTTGCACGGAATGTTATTGCAATTCCGATAACAATCATTTGCTTTTGGTCATATGTTTTTACACTCACAGACACCTTCTCAAGCCACTTACCACCAGCAGATGTTCTTCAGATACATGACGCAGTGTCAAAGTTACTAATATGATTCTTACCTACGTATTTATTATGAATAGTGTCCGAATTAAAAGTCATTTTGACATTTTTAGTGGGTTTATAAAAACTTGCATGGAGACATAAGATAAAGGAAGCAAAAGCAATGAGTAAATAAAACATTTATAGTCATTTTGGTTGAGAATGCTGCAAGCGTTATTCAGTAAAGCCAATATAAATAACACAGAAATCATTTGCCCATTTGAGTTGGCACGCACATGCCTTATTATATCGAGCTCTGTGCTCTGTCCTGCTGTTCCCGTTCAAATGAGTTCGATCCAGGAAAATGTGGCGGCACTGAAGAGGTTAACAGGGATTAATATGTAAACAGAGACGCTTCCTATTGGTCGGAGCGGTTAGTTTATCATATTGTGGGCGTTGATCGAGGAGGTGTGCGTAATGAATAATGAATAGCCCCGCCCCTCAGTGCCGTTCCCCCGTGAGAGGTGATGTCACGAGCGCTGCCCGTGTACGTTCCAGCTGACTCCTGCTACGATACCGAGCGCTCGCTTTACCGAGAGCCTGGAGAAAGAAAGAGAGAGAGAGAGAAAGAAAGAGGTTAGCTACAAAAATAACGAGAGAGTGAGAGAGAGAAAGAGAGAGCAACAAAGAGGGTAGAGGAATAATAACAGCCATCAGTCTCGAGCGTCACCCTCACGTTTAATGTGTTTATAATATTCCGAAGAGGAGAACCATCTTTTTATTTGCACACGGAGTTTTTTCCACCTCTCTTTTGATTCGATTCAGTCTGATGTTATAGTTCGCTCGCAGTGTCTGTGTATCTCTGCCTCCATGGACGCGCGTCTAATCCAGCTCCTTCGGTTTTTCGGGGAATATTTCTGTCCTGGTCGCGAGGAGCACCAGTTTAATGCGATGACATCCGTCAACAAATGAGCGGAGAAGGTTTACCGAATGCCAAACAATCTTCTTTAAAGGAAGCCAGCGCTCTCGAAGAGGATGAAGTACAACTCCGGCATCTTTCTCACTTGAGCGGACCGTACAGAATCAATCCACTTCAGCTTCCCAATGGGAACGCATTAGGACTCCTAATTCGAATCGAAACACTTATGAACTTCCATACACGCGTTCGCTCGACTGCCAAACTCTGCGCTTTTGTACATTTCTACTTTTGGATTGGAACACTTGATTCAGTCAACCAGCGATCTGAAAAGTTATTAACTGGTTAAACCCGGACTAGGTGTCACACCGAGGAATGTCCAGGCCAATTTCTCAGCTATTGCCTCCTGACCTCCCAGCAGGGACCAGTCCACAGCTCGGTCCTGCCAACCCTGCAGGCACCACCACCAATGGACCCCTGAATAATTCCATGGCCAGTCTAAAATCCCTGCTTCAGCTGCCTATTAAAGGGGACCAGAGAGGGAAAGACTGCTGTGCAGAGATGAAAGGTGACTCTCTCTCTCTCTCTCTCTCTCTCTCTCTCTCTCTCTCTCTCTCTCTCTCTCTCTCTCTCTCTCTCTCTCTCT
>JAUCNO010001174.1:542936-559201 GCA_032353835.1 Enteromius viviparus | reverse complement strand
GGGGACCAGAGAGGGACAGAGTGCTGTGCAGAGATGATAGGTGTCTCTCTCTCTCTCTCTCTCTCTCTCTCTCTCTCTCTCTCTCTCTCTCTCTCTCTAATCCACTCTCTGAATATAATCATTTTTGCTTATAGTGTAGTTAAATTACCAATAGAGAGCAGCAATATAACTTTTGTTGCCTGTCAAGCTCCAGGCTGATCTTCCTCAGTTCTGTGCAAACCAGGAAACATCTCTTCCTCTCTCAGTCAGGCTCCGCTCCACGGTTAATACCCATAAATTGACCGGTTTATTATAAATTAAAGAAATGAAGGGCCTTTCCCTCTCTTAAAGGGATGTGTGTAGCTGCTGTTAAAGGGATGCCATCCTAAAATGCATTGAGGTGTTGTCTTAACACGGATGTACACATTACTATTCGCTCAGCTGCGCTCTCTCGTGGATAATACAAGTCACTTCAGGTTTAGAGAGGTTAAAAGTAATCAGGAAGAGGAGGATAAATACTCTTGACAGCACTTTTAGCACAAGGCCAGTGTTGTACCATCAGTAGTGTACATCCAGAGTAGTGTCTCCATCGATATCCTCTTTCTTCCACTCTTCACATTTATTGCTTGCACCCTCTTGATCATTCCTCAAGCAGCACAGCTCTTCCTCAGCTCTCACTATGCGGTGCATATTCCCCAGCTCTGTCTTCAGAAGCTATCCCCCGTGCTGGAGATGAGAAGCAGTCGTGCAGCGCTCTCATTAGCAGCACCCCCCACATCTCATCCCTCCATCTGAGAGAGAAAGAGACTTCCATCTTGGCCCGTGGCGTTCCAGCGCTGTGTTTCTGTGAGACCGCAGCAGTTCAAGGGTCATGTACTCTGAGATTAGTTTATTCATTAAGCACGCTGCTTGTTTATTTGTGGAAATAAGTTGGGATGCACCGATTTTAAAGCTGTTCATTTTCATATTATGGTTGAAAACCTGATAAACATCAATTAAAATGATATACTGTTTTATTGACGTAGAAATAAAGCACTAAAAAGACAATCATTTTAAATGCTATAATAATATATATATTATAATGCATGTTAAAAGGACATTCATCTTTAAGAATTATTAAATTACTAGGTTTTAAAGATGGATAATCTAACGGACATGAGTTTCAGAATGATATCAATATTATCCAGCAGTGTTATTGTTAGCTGAAGCTAAAACTACTATTAATTGTTTGTAGTAATTAAAATAAAGCTACATAAAAATGACTAAAATAAACTAAATAGTACAAAATAGTACTTTAATAAAAAATAACTGATAAGTATATAGAGGAAGTTGATGTGTGATATTGGTGTGACAGCAAACATTTAAAAAATAAATAATCTCGAAGAACCCTCTCATTATATTTGTCACTTTCAAGACACATTTTTTGAAATAAATATTTATTTATAAATATTTGGATTAAAACATTTAATAAATGGATTAAAATAATTGATATATAAATACTTGTAAATATATAAATACGTATGTAAATATGTTTTTTTTCTTCAAAATGTAGAGTTATGTGTTTAATTATTCTCTAAGCTGTGATTTTCTGTTATTCTTCAGCCTGCTTTTATATTCAGACGATTCTTGCAGTGGTGTTGATTATCCACTAGAGCTGCAAAACAAACGTCCTGAATCTTGCTGATTACCGTAATAACGTTAATATATCGTTATGGTTCTAATATATCATGCGTGCCTTGAAACTCGTACAACTCTTCAGCTTTGGTCAAATAAAGCCAGACAAATAACTCCAGAAAGAGACACACATGAGCCTATCTGATGCATGTTCTTTTTTCTCAGATAAAGACAAGCCTCTGGACTCTGACGAGGATTCCCTGGGTGGAGGCATGAGCGGCGGGAGCGGTGCCCTGCGGTCCACTAACCAGTCTGCCTTCCTCGGCCCATTGCTGTGGGAGCGAACGCTGCCGTGTGACGGAGGCCTGTTCCAGCTGCAGTACATGGACCTGGAGGAGTTCTTGACAGAGAATGGGATGGGGTGCATGCCGTCGGGAAACACCTGCAGTACGTCCGCTCAGGTCCCGTCCCAGAGCACGCAATCAGCCGTACCCAGCCAGAGTTCCCAGTGCCCACCTTCATCCTCTCCGCCCTGCTCTTCCTCCGCCTCCTCCATCTCTTCGCTCTCTTCGTCGTCTTCATCATCCTCTTTACTGGGTCTGGACGTGCCGCAGGGCCCTGGACTGCTGGGAGGTCCGGAGTGTCTGCATGGTGAGCAGGAATATCACTCAGCATGCTGTGTTTTAATGAACTGCATGTCACCGATTGGAGAGTGTGTGTCTGCACCACAACCCTGCTTCCTTTCCAACACTTGTTTGGTGTATTTTTGTGAACACGAGCAGTCTCAGCGACTCGTGTAGATTGCAGTGAGGCATGATGGGATGTCTAAAGCGGTTGTCCTCTGATGCCCAGGGCACATGGGCTGTGAAGCTTTAAGGGCACAGCTGTGTGTGTAGAGTGGAAATGTTTCTATTCATCAGAGCAGATAACCTCATGGAATATTTGGGGAAGCTCCAGATTAGCTTTATCAAGCAAAAGAAATCCTAATGGCATATTGATTGCACTTAGCTTTAGACATTGTTAAATTGAAATAAATAGAAATTATTGTACAGTAATCTGTACTGTATTCACAAAAAGTTTCATTATAATTTTCCAAATGCTGCACAGAAAGAGAGACAGAGAGAGAGAGAGACAGAGAGAGAGAGAGACAGAGAGAGAGAGAGGACTGCTATAGCATGTTTTGAAATCTCTCTCTCTCTCTCTCTCTCGCTCGCTCGCTCGCTCCCCCTCCCGCCTGCTCTCACACGCTGGGGCCATGTGCAGGAGACTCGTCACGTGCTGATGCAGAGAGAGACGGACAGCGGAGGAGAGGGAGGGGTGAGACGAGAGAACGCTACAGAGATAGAAGTTTGAACAGATATGTATTTCTGTCTCTGCTTGCTTTTTGCCTTTCTTTGTGAGAAAACAAATGTTGGAAATGTCTGAAATAGATCAAGCTGTGTGTGTGTGTGTGTGTGTGTTTATGAGGACATGTGTGTAATGTGTATAATGACATGGGTATGACAGGTATTACAATATGAAGTTGTTTTATGAGGATATTTTCAGTGTCCCTGTAATTCAAAAGACTTATAAAACATACTAAACAGTGTTTATGTGAGAATGTAGAAGTGTGTGTGTTTCCTGTAAGGGGTAGGTTTAGGTGTAGGGTCAGTGTAGGACAATACCACATACAGTCTGTACAGTAGAAATGACCCCAGTGTGTGTGTGTGTGTGTGTGTGAATAGTGCACACAGCTGCGTCTCTTGTTTATGTCTCCTCCTGCACAGAAAGGAAGAGGCCCGAAGGACAGCTGCTCTTGTACATGCTCATGAGAAAAAGCACTTTTTTAGACGAGGATTAGGACAGGAACTGGACAGTATGTGGGTTTGGTGGGAGCGCGGTTTACGTAATGCTCTTCCTATATCCCTCTGTGTTGGTCTTAATGAATGAGAAACCAATCTTTGGCAGGCCTCCTGAGTGCTCAGGCTTAGAAGCTCATTATTAAATTACAAAGAATCTGATTATGTTTACACGAGCAAAATTGGGCTTTCGAGAGCAGTTTTAAGTCTGAAGCCGGATTGTTGTGCTGTTGAAATAAACTGAATTATCTTATTTCAACATTCACAGGCGACGTTTAAAGGTGCATACACCAGCAGATGCTGCTCGCAGATGATTAGCTCTTAATTGTAAGTGTGTATCCCAGAATACGTTATATCTGTGCAAGAAGTTACTCTGGAACAATCTGCAGCAGCGGCTCAGAAGCTCTAAAGCAGAAACTGCTATTACAGCTAATGGATCATAATTAACGTCAAGTGCTCGTCCTCCAATCGCAGCGTTATCAGCTGCTCTGAAAGCATGCTTCACACCACAGAGAGAGGAAGAAGGGATGAGACGTGAGGAAAACGAGGCCCAATGAATTTAAAGGATCTCGGCCGTGAACAAAATGTGAGCGTTTCAGGGTCAGTTTTCTGCTGTTTCTCTGGCCGTTTATAACATGATCTGAAGCTGCAGGTTGGCTTGTCGACCTTGCCTGCCAGCTGCTGAAGTTGGCCAGTGTCCATGCTGGCTTTTGGCGCAACCTTGTGGCCAAACCCAGCCACTGCGTCTAGCCGGGGAACATACTCTTGCACTGTTCGTAATCCTCTTTGTGTGGTGTTTTCATCTTCGTCTGGGACACGTGAGAGACTTTTGTCCTTTTTTGTTTTTCTCAACAGGAGCTCAAACTGTACCACCTGACCCTTCTCCAAGCCCCTCCTGCCCCCCTCCGCCGGTGGTGCCGCCCACCAATGTGGCTGATGTCATGGTGAACTTTGACCCTGACCCCGCTGACCTCGCCCTGTCCAGTGTGCCAGGCCAGGAGGCGTTCGACCCACGCAGGCATCGCTTCACGGAGGAAGAGCTCAAGCCTCAGCCCATGATCAAGAAGGCCCGGAAGATGCTGGTGCCAGACGATCTGAAGGTGCTACAGATACTTAGATCCATAGAGACTGTTTGCCAAATATCTGGCAAGCATCCATAAATAAACAATTCAATAAATCAATGATCTGACCCTAAATTGTTTTTTTCCTCTGCAGGATGACAAGTACTGGAACCGGCGCTACAAAAACAACGAAGCAGCGAAGCGTTCCCGCGACGCCCGCCGGCTGAAAGAGAACCAGATCTCAGTCCGAGCCGCGTTCCTGGAGCGGGAGAACGCCACGCTTCGTCAGGAGGTCGCCGATATGAGAAAAGAGCTGGGCCGCTGTCGTAACATCATCAACAAATACGAGAGCCGCCACGGAGACTTATGAAGAAGAGAACAGAAGAAAGACTGACGTTTCAAGGCACTTTCTCCCAGCGTCTGCTTCAGACCAGCACCACGAGACTCTGACTGACATTCTTCCGTACGCGCAGGGACCGTGTGCTGCTTGTTCCAAACAAATCCTTGACTATTGCGGTTGGACGTTGAGAGGGATGTGCACAAGGTCTGCCTGTACTGTAAGCACAAGCGCCGGCTCTCCCCCGAGTCTCTCACAAACACACGTCCTTCTACACGGGATGATGTTCTCAGAGAGAGAACCATATACAGGAGGTGGCAGAGATGTAATTTTGTTTTATTACAAAAAAACCACACATTGTATATTTTTGAACTGTTAGCTGTAATAGAGTAGATGAAGATGGAGGAGGAAGGCGGACGGCGGCGAGTGTGCGAAAGAGGTTTTGACATAGGAAAAGTGTATATTTTTATACCGGCAGAGCAGAAGGCGATGAGATTTTGGAAATAATCTTTTTTGTATATTTTATATATGGGTGGGGGGAGCTGGACCAGAAGAGGGCTATATGAAGAACAAGTCAGTTATCATTAAATGATAAGTTTTGGACATCAGGAGCGGTCAGGACTGGTCAGGGCAGAGCAAGACTAAAGGGACGGACGTCAATAAGAGGAGCTAACGAGAAACTCAAAATAGCAAACTGTATAGTTTCAAATTTTCTGTTCAAGCGCTTATCTTTGATTACTTTCCTTGAGATTCAGTGCGTGTGTGTGCGTGTGTGCGCGCGCGCGCGTGTGTGTGTGTGTTCTATCCTGATGTGAGAGAGAGACAGAGAAAGAGAGAGAGAAAGTTGTGAAATGTGTATGAGATGTTACAGTGTATATATAAATGTCAAAACCGTGCACATTAGCACACACACTCTTTTAAACACAAACTAGATGTGGGTTTCATGGCCAGTATGTTTTATATATATATATGTATATATGCACAGACATACTCTTTAAACACAGCAATATCTCTCTTTCTCTGTTCCGGGAGCGTTGTGGTGGTGATCGGTGCTGGTTTGGCGTTCCTCACACAGGTCGAGAGGGTTGCATGCCGGCGCATGCTTGCGTATTTTATTTCCGCCGCAGGAAAAACACTCTTGGTGTTTACGACCGTCATTTTATATGGTGCTCACCCAGTCTCTTGACCCAGACGCACAGTTATAACCTGTTTGCCTATAACCTTTATGATTTCTTATGATTATTGTATGAGGGATTGTATACATATACACACACAGATAGACCTATATCTATACATTTCCTCAAAATTAACCCCACCCCCCCAAAAAAACCATGCACCCTAATACTACTGTACCATACAAAGTACAATATTATAGTATATATGAAATATCACTAGATATATGTGTGTACATGAGTATATGCTTGAATATGTGATTATAGATGTCATTTGCATAACTTGATTATATATATATATATATATTATGTAGTATCTTTCCGATGAAAAAGACCGATCTGGTTTCTTCTGCGTTCTCTCAGGTGTCTGGGATGACTATAAAAAAACACGCCACACTGATCCGTGATACCGTGGCTTTTTTTGCTTGATTGTTGTCCAGTTTTTTGGAAATAATTCCACGGAAGCGAATAGTGCACTACCAGCTCTTTTTTGGAAGAAGATTCTGTTCAAAAAAGAAAAAGAAAAGGACAAAACAAAGCAGTGCTGGATATATTACTTTATTACTTTACAGATAGGATTTAAATGTCTTTTCCTTTTGAACCTATTACGATTGCTTGCATTATTATCATTGCTGTTGTTATGATTATAATTCTTACGTTCTTTTGGAAGGAAGTGTGTTGCTCTCTTACCTCCCTTGTATCTGCAAGACCATCTTGAATTACTCAGTCGAGCCCGTTCACTGTTGTGGATCCATCCACCGAGACTGTGCCAGGCCTCAAGTGCAATGGGGGGGCGTAATCTTGTCCTTGTGTGTATGAATTTGATATAACCTGAAACAAACAAATAGTGGACTGACTGTTCCTTTCTCTCGACAGAACTTCTTCTTCTAGCACCTTTGACTCGCTACTTTTTGATGCTGTGTCAAAGACGTAGTTTATTTGAAGGTGGAAACCTTAAAGAGCTTAAAAACTTTTCGACAGTGCTATTTTTCTATGTAACTGTGTGCACATACTCTTTCATGGGCATTGGCGGCCCGTCGGCGCTGGCGGCGCGCTGCTAAATGTTATTGCGGGTATTGTAATCATCCTTTTATCCCTTTTCCACGTGTGGATTATGAACAGCTCCCTGTTTGTGACTGTTATGAACTATCGATCTCATGAGTGCACCTCTACCAAACATCACTTGGTAATGTCTGCTGTTCCTGCCTATAGGGATGCTGGGAAATGTGGTCTGGCTTTCCTCCCCCCCCTCCCCAAAACACCAATAAATAATTACCCCTCTTCACTGACCATGTGCTGTTAATACTCGTTTATTTCAGAGTTGAGAAGCAAAGCCTTGGAAGCTGATTTGTTACAAAGCCTGGTCGAGCGGATCATTACGCCAAACTGTGACTCAGCGACTGAGCGCTGATAGAAGTGGAATAGCAGCTCAGCCCGCGCTTGTCGCTCTGTTTACTCGCTGCTGTTGTCAGTCTGGAAGCTAACTGAATAAAGGTTAACAGCAGCTGTGTCACACACCCCATCAGCCGACTATCCAAACCGGTTTCAGGCATGCTAAAGGCTCTTTCAGTGTGCGTGTATGCCATCTGTTTGGCCTTGCGCGTCGAACGCTTGCGTCAATACACGGCTATTATGCTCCCGAGTCTTCTCATAGATGTGTCTTAAACTGTAGGCGCTCCAAAAGGTCACGTAAAGTACAAACTTTCTCAGTCTTCCTCTTTGAGAAGCGTTCGAGTATAGCATCTATCCTTCAGGAGAAGAGCTTTAGTGAATGCTCAGAGAGAAAGTCTGAATGTGGCTGGAGATGTCTAGTTTAGATGAAGGTAGGGATGTGTGTGATGACGGTCCAGGTTTGTACTGGATCTCAGACTCGAGTCGAGGGTTATTATTGTGGAAAGTTACTTTTAAAAAAAGATATTGCGTAACTCTTTAAAAAAGTAACTTATTATGTTACTTTTAATGGAATGTGATGCGATCCGTTACTTTCATGTTACTTTTTAAATATAGGCGGCGCTTGAGGGATTGTTTTTACAAGTTCTATTTAAAAGCCAGAAAGTGTAATGAATAAACCTCAGGTGGAAGAAAGTGTGTGACAGAATACAGAAGAAGGTTCAATGCTCTTCAGCAATAAAAACAATGAACTGGATCATCAAAGATCAGCAGAAAGACATCGGTTGATAAAATGGGATTAGATACATTTGTGAAATATAACATTTAAGAATTGCAGGGTGAGATGAATTAATGCACAGTAACTCAGATATTTTCTTATGAATTAAAAAGTAACCCTCTACTTTACTGGTTACTTGGAAAATGTCATTTTCTAATGTAATGCGTCAGCGCCAACACTATTGGAGCGAACATGTAGCGCAAGACAGGCAACAATAAACAGTAAATGGAAATAGAAAAATCTAAAGAACATGAGCAGGAGTGGGCAACAATAAATAGTACATTAATATGCTCAGTGCATTATCGCAGTGTTGAAGGGAGAATTATTAGGCTGTAATCTCGTACACATATGCAGGTCTTTCTCAGGTGGGAGGCGGTGAGTCAGTGCTACTGAGCATCCAGATGCTTTGAGGAAAAAGCTTTTGGTTGGATCTGGTGGTTCTAGTGTTATGCAGATGAGAATGAGTGTTTTGGTAGGCTAACATTAGACGACTAAAAATATTCTGTTCTGCCAAGGGCCCCGGGGCCGTGGTTGTCAGCTCGTTGTATCTGCACCAGCAGTCCTGCTGCTCGTCTTATTTTGGCAGTCTCCAGCTTCAGGCCTGAGGCTTTGGAGGGCCCTGACAGTCTGAAGCCCTGGGGCTCAAGGTCCATAAACCAGGCCTGGCCATACGTGCTTCATAACATGCCACAAGCCTTTATGTTCGATCGCAGTGATATGCCAGATATATGCAGTGATATGCAGTGATATGCTTGTCCTCAACAGCGTCCGTTACCTGTAGTGAAGCTGCAGGCCTCGGGGTAATGTTTTTAGTTATCTTATGAAGAGATGTAGGCGTTCTCAATTTGTGAGGAGCTCTATTTTAGTTCCTTTATGAGTCGAGTCCACAATCATTGGAAAATCATCTTTTTTGGGTAACATTTAAAAAATGCATTTTTAGAAGAAAGAAGAGATAATGATGTCAGATTTTGGGATAAACAGGGAGGTTATTATTAAGCCACTTCTGAGGTTTGTTTTTAAGGGGGTGGGGGGGGGATCTTTTTGTTGAATGCAGTTCATTGCCTTTTTAGCATCATTTTAAACTTCTCTTGAGTTAAATTCAGTATTGCATTCATTAATATCCACTTGTATGAGTATCAAAAAATAAAAAAGGTTATTAACTTTTTTATTTTAAATTATTTAATCGTGTTTAAATATTTATCAATAGCAAAACTTAAAAATAAGTAAACAGGTGTGCAATATTTTTTTTTAGAAACTAGTAGATACATGTATATTTATTAAAGAGCCATAGAGGTAAACCACAAAAATAATTTTTTTTCCCAACCAGAAAATTTAGCTAGAATTTAAACCACACTATTTTAACATTAAATACTACACTAATTATAATATAGGTAATAGTAATATTAGAACAAAATAATTTAAGTGCTCATTAATGTCCAAATGTAGTAAATCTGTCGTCTATCCTTTCAGATGTAGCGACAGTGAACCACGTGACCGCGAGGCGTGACGGCGAGATCAAAGAAGCCTGTCGCAACTCTGTAACTGAGGCGCTGTAATAAATTACTCCACATTAAAAATCCGCCATTTATTTATTTTTTTATTTCGTATTAAAACTTACAAAATTTGAAAGCTGAAACTTTGTATCTTATCACATGAGCAGTGCGTGAGAAGTGTAACAATGCTTTCAGATGGGGCAGAATTTTATATCACTGACAAGCTACGCAATATAATAATAGCAGAATCACATTTGATCACCTTACTTTGTTGTGTAATTTTCAATATGTAACATTTTGCTAGTCACGTGATTTCTGTCAGCTGTTTATAATTGAATTACGAATCACTCTGAATTCAGTCGCTCAAACTCTCAAAGAAGGTCTGACATTTGTTCACGATTCAGTTTAACTTATTCGAGAAGTCATCTCACATTAAATTATCTCAAGTGTTTATTATTTTTTTATTTATGATGCAGCAAAAAGAGCTCCGGGTATGGCGGATGTTTGATTACTTTTAACAGCTTGGAAACGCGTACTATCCTTTTTCAGCGACGAAGCGCATCTTTATTGCACATGAACTTCTAAACGACTCTACAGCAGGTAAATACGATTTATATTATCCGTTAGAGCAGGGATATCAACCTCAGTTTCAGGAAGGCCACAACCCCTAAGAGTTTTTTCTCCATCCTGAAGAACTTGATTGATCAGGTGTGTTTAATTAGGGTTGGAGCTGAGTTCTGCATGGCTGTGGCTTCCCAGCATTAGAATAATTAAAAGAGTATCAAAACATGCAGATGCAGCAATACTGACAGGATTAATACCCTGGCAACCATCGATTCATAAGAAAACACTTGTAATGAATCAATTGTAGAGAACGACTCTTATGAACCGGCTCTTTTTAATGAGTTGCTCAAAAAGAATGTGAATCAAACTATTTTGTGCAGACGTCACTCGTAGCTGCGCGCGCATTGTGGCGGCAGAAAACACTGATAACTAGTGGAGTGACACGGAGAAAATGCACTGAAAGAGAGATAAAATGTGTCTTTAATAGTGTCTTTGGATGTCAGAATCAGAATGCACATAATTTTTATAGAAGTCTGTCGCCGAAAACATCATTTGAAGCTAAACGAAACAGTTTAAATGAACAGAACCTTCATGATTACTCTACTTTCAAACATTCAAACAATTGGTCTACATCATATCACATATACAGTTCATATGGAACATATATTTGACCAGTTACAGCATAAAATACTATAAACTTTTTAAACATTTTATATATTTAGTCTCAAAATCCTGACTTTTTTTTCTTGCAAATGCATCTTTATGTCTGGTATTTTGGAGTTTGTGGCTTGAATTAACTCAACAATAGTGAGTTTGTACATTCTGAGGGAAAAAATCCAGATCTGTCAAAAAGAGTTGATTTTATCGAATTGCGAGATACAATCACGGAATAACCTCAGAATTTTGAAATATAATTGTTATTCTTGTATTCCATGGTTTGCATTGATCGCTCCAACCACAAAAAAACAGTTTGCAAACACTTTTGGTGTTGGTCTTTTGAGTGCAGCTGTTTCTCACAACGAGGAGAAGTCGAAAGGAAAATGCAGTGTCTATTTAATTATTTCACTGCACGTATTTTTTCTGTTTCAACATATTAAAGGCAATCTGTGAGCACACAACTCCTTTCTTTTCCGTGGCGGTGCAGATTCAGCGCAGTAAACACTGTCAGAGTATTTTACCATCTTTTCACACTGGCATTCAAGAAGAATGAATGTCCTGAAAATCACTGGCTCTGGTTCTGAATTACTAACCCTCGCTGTGTGTAATGTGCAAGCTTGACAGACAATGCTTTTGACTTGCAGCGAGAAGTCTGAACAGCTCAAACGGATCCTCAAGGAGACAGATTTTCACACAGAAGGCCAAATCTAAACCGATTTATATTATGGGCAGATGATTGTAAGAGAAACACCTAACCTCAATAGAAACCATATGTGAGACCTTCCAGTACCCTTCCTGCAATCTATACAAGAAATACTTATTAATGTTCCCCCTGCCTCCCTCTCTTTCTGTTACTTCATCTCTTTTTCCATCTCACACCTCGTCGTAGTTCTCTGCCTGTCTCCTTAGCAACTGCTTGGTAACAGTGGGCTGTTAGGACCCCACGGTCACTGCAAGAGAGCGAGAGATTGTTGTCTTCAAAGTTGTTTCACGATGTGACCGACCGACCATGTTTATGTCACAGCGTCTGCTTGATAGCATCTAATTTTCAATATTATAACAGATAATCTCTCAAGTGACATGAAGAAAGCCGATTTAGTCCTTTTATTGGATTTGAGAGTAACCTTCAAGCAAAGCTCAGCTGTCTGAACGCACTTCAAGCATGTGATTTCATAATAACTCACTTTTCAAAATGACTCATATACTGAATCATTTGAAATATTTCCCCCTGTACACAAGGCCACAGATCTTCCACTGTACGTTCATTTAAATTAACACTTTTATTCACATTTTCATGTATTTCCTGTTTTTCCTATATTAGTGCTATATTCCGTGTGTGTGTGTGTGTGTGTGTGTGTGTGTGTGTGTAATATGTGTGCCATATTCACATGAAAATACAAAGAACAAAATATATTTCATACATTAAACCTTATACTACATCAAAGGTGACCAAACTTCCACAAAACTGCAGGGGGTTTATTAGTTTAATGAAAATCTAATAATGAATAAAATCATGAAAATGTTAAAATAAATTTGCACTTATGGGAAAAATTTAATATTTTATTTGTTTATCTGCATGTGACAATAACCAGCATCACAGAGCAGCATGAAAGAGCAAATATGATGCTATTGATTTTAAAATCTCAGGGGTACTTGGTACTACAAAATATATTTATTATGTGAACGAGTGTCATACGACACAAAATTTGGTGAATTTATGCATTTGAATGAGTTTGAAATACAACTGCCTTCTAAAGTGATATATGGTAAAATTCTGAATTCTCAATTCTGAGTAAAAAAGTCATAAATGCAGAATTAGAGAGAATCAATAAATGATGTAAATGAACGATTGCTATTGTAAGTTCAGTCAGTGGAGTGTGTAGATCCAGCGATGGTTGTGGGCCCAGGTCCAGGATCGAGAGCGCTGCACGTGATGTTTATTACGCCTCGTCACCGCACTCATAAATCTTGCATTGCACCTCGCTCTTGGGGGAAAAAGGTCTTTTTCTTGCATGCACCGGTTGTCCTTGAGGTCCCGATGACCTCGTGGCCTTGCACCGCTCAACCTGACCTTCGCATTCCCCATATCCAATGAGAACATCACACTTTTATATTGTTTTATGCCCCATAGACTTCATAACTTCTACATTGACACTTCTTCTCCTTTTCATCTCTTCTTTTTTTTTATTTAATAAAGGCCTCTCAAGAGTCCGATGCCACAGTGTCTATCTTCACTCATCAGAAGACAGCTCTGGACAAACAACGAGACCTCTTGCTTGTTGCTCAAGCACATTGCATGGCAAACAGCAGAAAAGAAACCCGAAAGATCCGCTTCCTCTCCTTTTATTCAGTGAGCGTCTCCAGAGCACCGGCAACAGAAAGCATAAGCACCTTCAGCTCAATACCGAAGCCTTTCGCCTTCAAATAACCTGGAGAGAAAGGAACACCTGAGATGAATTTCTCAACTTTAAGACTCTGTGAGCTGGGACAGTGCAAATTAGTGACAGAACAGTATATCAGCTGGGCATAGTAAGCTTGACATTACCATCTAAAGACGCTGTAGTTTCTGATGGACCTCAGAATATCAGATTAGGCCAATGACAACCACACAGAATTCCACCAGACAACCTCCCTAGCCCAAATCTTTTTTATTTTTTAATTGGGATAAAAAAATGTGTATGCATTAAATAGTTTACTAAAATATTTGCATGATTATTATTGCACAGGTGTTATTTAGGCTGGCCACACACAGGTGATGAAGATTCATTACTAATCAAAGATGCACATAATTATCACAAGCAATATATCGTGCCACCCTGTGGAACAACTGATTACTGCAGAATAAATTCAGTACAGAATAAAGCTGTTTATCTAGGCTTTTTAACCCAATCTGCAGATTACTGACAGATGCATCAGCAGGTGTGTAAGTGAAGTTTATCAGAATGCTGTGTTGCCAGATGTTGAGGGCTGTACAAATTTAATGCCGTCATGGACATTAAAGCAGCACTATGCTACATTTTTGTCTTTTCCCGAATCACTACAGTAAAATTATAAGAAGGGCTTCTATTCAAGCTGTTGTGTCCTGGTCGGGTCGTCTCCTCTGTGAGGTAACACGTGTGTGAATCACCATCGACGTAAACTAGAAGTAGCGCCGGTGAGGATGTTCTTCTGCAGGACGCGTGCGATTGTTAAACAGCTAGAGTCCCAAAATTACAGACGTATGATCCACAGCTAGATCAATTAATATAGAAGCCCTACGATTAAAACCACCAACATAAGAAGTTTCACAAAACACTGAAATTATCCTACGTTATGGGATTTTTGTTTTCATTATTGATCGTGCAGAGGTCTAAATGATGGGATGTATGGCAACACAGTCATGAACTGGACGGAGTGTGCTTTTATATATTATACGTCAGTAAAGACATTTTGTGTTTTTATTGCAGTTCATGACCCCTTTAATGTATAATTCAATAGTTAACGAAATAAAATATAAAACCTCCCTTTAGCAAGCATCTCAGCACTGTTTTTCATTTTGAGTCAAAGTTGATATATTCTTGTATAATCTAATATAATTATTGGTGGTAAGAGACATCATTTTCACAAAATAATAATGAAAGCAATGATAATTTTAAAAATAAAATGACAGAGAATTATTAAAAATAGTCATATCAATTTTTTTTTTATAAGCATTATTAAATGTATTATACATCCTGCATTTTAGATATAAACTGGCCAACCACCTTCTCCAGATCAACCTTTACCCTTCCACCTCAAACTTTGCCGTGTTGCTTGGAAATGGTGTCTCTCTCTTTAAGCCTCTCTCTCTCAACCGTCTCGTGCTGTTTCTCGTCCTCTTCTATTCTACTGGCAGGCCTGTTCAGAGACATGACGTGATTGGCTGTTGCCACGGAGACCGGAATGGTAGTAGGGAGGGCCTGCTTCGCTCTGCCTAGGTGGATGAGGTGAAGAGCCCTGTGTGTGTGTGTGTGTGTGTGTGTGTGAGAGAGAGAAAATGACAGAATAAGAGAACAGGAGAGGGGCATAACGAGGCTATGTTTGTCAGCTGAGTGAAAGCGTGTGTGTGTGTGTGTTTCTCCGCCTGGAAATGTGGTCCGGTGTGTTATTGTAAAAATCTTGGCATGCATTTTAATTAAGCACTATCTGAATTTTTTTTGCATCCCATGTGACCCGAACGAGAGGTTTTCCTGAGTGAGAAATGCATCAGTGTGTTTGTGTGGGTGGCAGCTGTAGCTGAGCAAGGCTCGGTGCCTGATTGCTCATTTAAAGCACTATGCAGCTCTCCTCTCACTCTATCTATCTCCCGTTCTCTCGTCCAGACACACACACACACACACACACACACACACACTAGTCAACGCAACCCAGCACAGACTGACAGGATAAGTACCAGAGCACATCGGTTCTCTCCCTGTCGTCTCTCAGGAAGATATAGTGCATTTAATTAATAAAGCTATCATGGGCTTGTCAAAATGACTTATGATTAACCTGTGATAATTATGATGTCCTTTAGCCTGGCACTCTGCTGACATACCAAGACACGACACACACCGTCTCTCTCTCTCGCATGCACATCATCTCTGCCGAAGCACTGCCAGCGGTTGGCAAAGCTACAGTGCTGTCAGCATCCGGGTTCACTCCACCTGCTCACACAATACTTGATGCCGCAGGTGCCAACAGGAAGCACTAGCTGGCGCCGTGGTCTAGTGATTAGCATGTGCTCCAGAGCTGCGGTGCTCACACGGGAGATTCAGTTTTGAATCATGTTTTGATGCCCCCTGGCCAAATCCTATCCACTTTACTTCCCAAAGCGAGTTCATTGGCTGTTTTAGTTACTGTTGAAGAAAATACGCAGAGAAGTGGCTCTACAAATGATCAGATTAAACATTTCTCGAGTTTTTAGTTTAAAACATTCACAAGTTTGTACTCTAAAAATAACCCTAACCCTAGCTAGGAAACTGCTAAATTAATACATTCAGTGCAAATTAGATGCTAATCAAGCACTGGTTAAAGGGGTCATATGATGTTGCTAAAAAGCACTTTATTTGGTGTATTTTAGTGTGTTTATGTGGTTTAAGGTGCAAAAAACACACATTTTCCTCATACTGTATATTATTGTTTCTCCTGAAACGGGTCGATTTGTACAAAACTCATCGTTCTAAAAAGCGAGGTGTGCTCTGATTGGCCAGCTATCCAGTGCACTGTGATTGGTCGAATACCTCAAGCGTCTGATGGAAATGCCCCGCCCCTTACCATAACGTAATGCTGCGTCCAGCGCTACGACACCAAAACAATAAAACACATTACAAAGCAGTGGAGACATAATTACTGATGATCATGACTTAGTTCTGTGTTTTTACAC
>JAUCNO010001174.1:521789-532265 GCA_032353835.1 Enteromius viviparus | reverse complement strand
TGAAGAGAGAGACCCCAGAACACATGAGTGTGTGTGTGTGTGTGTGTGTGTGTGTGTGTGTGTGTGTGTGTGTACCTGTCTCCGCTCTGAGTGATTAATCTTCTGCAGGTCTCCATCTGAACATCCAGGCCTCTTTTCATGCTGCACATCTCCATATATTCATGTAAATGCCTGTTCATATCAGACTTAGCCGTTGCCAACTCCAACTACATCCAAACACAACACAAACTTCACACAACAAAAGATGTACAGCGTTCTCTCTCAATCCAATATTGGCAAGAAATCTCTCGATGTTGTTGGTCTTGCTCGATATAAAAGCTGTAATGAAAGAAAGACATCATGCAGGAGTTTGGGCACGATCTCTTTACCTCTATCTGGTCAATGGTGTCTTGATATTCTTTTTCACGGGACTTGAAAAGGGACTCTGTGTCTTTTATCACTTTCTCGATGGACTCCTCCTGCTGCTGGAGACCAAAGGAAAACTGTTAGGTTTGAGAAGCTCTTTCTTTGTTGAGCAGAGAGCGAGACACTCAGGTGAAATATAGCAATTGGGTTAAAACAGCAACTCAGTGTTTTTTGTCCTCCATTTATAAAAAAAACTGATGAGACAACAAAAACCACCGAAGCGTAGCACGAGCGCTTTCATATTACACGTGTGTGAGCGCTGCGTTATATTCTGTGTCTGCTCAGAAGATTTAATGCAGAAATCACTCGTACTGGGTTTAATAAATAGATATACTGCTTGTTTAAACGACTGTATGTTTATTCATATAAATGCATGCTATTTAGCTTAACTGGATCTATTTTATACACAAAGTCATCATGACAATCTAATTTCCTAACTCCATCACTGAAGCTGAAATCAATAGAAGACGAGCGTACTTCTCCTTGGTTCTCCACACTGAAGGTGTATCCTGGAAAGTCTTCCCAGAGCAGCAGAGTCTCCTCGGTCTCTTCCCACGCTAGACTGTCACAGTCATCCTCAAACTCACTCTCACGTCTGTCACATACCAACACACCTTAACTTCAATCAAACGTGTGATCTTCATAATAACAGCACTGCACAGAATGCACACCATCATATTAATACACCGCTTCTTTTCATTCAAATACTAATCATCTGGCTGATTGAGATGTAGTTTATTATGTATGAGTAGAACTGATTAACAGCACTCTTTATTCTCAGCACCACTCACAATTGGTTGAGCATCCTCTGCATCTCCTCATTGATCTGATTGGCTGATGAGCAACCAAGCTCCACCTCCTTATTCCCGCTCTCCTCACTTTCAGAGATGCTTGCTGGATCATCGCTGACCGTCGGTGGAGCTGCTTTCCGAGGACGGCGGGAAAGGGTTGAGGGGGGTGTGGCTACTTGCTAGAAAACAGTAATAAACAGTATTCAGGGTCACATGATCATTCAGAAATGATTCTAATAAGGTTCTGTGCTGGCCGTGCACAGAGACTAGAAAGAGAGGCAATCTAGCTCTTCAAGAGCTGACCACTCACAACCTTTAAGATAGTTTTAAGAACGATAAGCTTCGACTGGTTTCAGGAGGCACAATAATGTACAGTATGTGGAAAACAATGTGTCTTTGGACCTTAAACCACATAAACACATCACATTAAACATTAAATAATGTTCTTTTTATCAACATTACATATTTATCAATTACAAATATAACTCTGGGGCACAAAAGCAGTCATAAGTAACAAACGTTGTTTGTAGTAATAGCCAACAATACATTTGGATATTAAATAAAGATTATGTTCCATGAAGATATTTAGTAGATTTTCTAACAGAAATATACCGAAGCTGAACTCTTATTTAGTAAAATGCATTGGTAAGGACCACAAACTTCAAAATAATTTTCTCAATATTTGGACTTTTTTGCTCCTTCAGATTCTAGATTTACTAATAGTTGAGTCAAATATTGTCCTATCCTAACAAGCCAGACATCAATATTGTATAAATCTGGTATAAAACATGAAAAAAGATCCTTATTGGAGAAAGGCAGAATGGTAAATAAACCTATGAGGCTTGTTTCATGCACACCTGGAAGATCTGAATCATGTCTTCACAGTTCCTCTGCTGGGCTACATCACACAGACGAGCGGTGATGTCAATCCTGCGACAGATGTCCATGTCCACTTTCATGGCCTTCTCCTGAATCTTACTGTCCAGATCAGAGTGATTCTACAGGAAAGAGGAGATGTGGAACAATCAATACTGGCTAGATGAGGTGTTTTTCAGGTCAGGTGAATGTAGTCATTAACTCACGTTACTCATGAGGCCTTTAAACAGAACCAGCTCTGCTTTCAGCTGCTTAACCCTGAGAGCAAGTTCATCCTGACACACCTCGCTCTCCTGCAGGTCCTGAAACACACACCTGTACATCAGATGCTGCACAGACAGCGGGAAAGCTCTTCAATTAATCAGTCTTATTTTTATTAACTTAAATATGAAATTAATTAGGTTCTACCTCTTCAAGCTCTCCAACTTTTTCCTGTAGATCCACCCGCATTGTGTATTCCTCCTCCCATCTAGAACAATTAATAAAACCAGAATAAAAACTTTGATCATTCATGAGTCCTTAAAAAAACAGATTGTCCTATCGATTCATTACTATTATAATGCCATCAAATATATTTTTAAATAATGTTTTTATGAAAATAATCTGAATGTACTCACACACATATGTACATAAAAACAACAAAAAAATTGCTATGTTCATTTATTAAATATTTTAAAATAATAAAATAATAGAAATTAAGTGAATAAACATATATTTAAATACTCGTAAATATTTCCAAATATAAACATGCATGTGTGTGTATTTATGTCAACTTATTAAATACACAAAGTATGCAAATATATATGTTTTATATATTTTTATAATTTTTATTTTGGATGCCATTCATTGTGATTAATTGTTTGACTGCATTAAAATAAACTGTTTTATTTAATGAACTATTATTAAAGCATTTTTATATTAATAAACAGACAAATAAATATACATTGTATATACTTTGCATGATCAGTCAGAACGGAGTCGGCAGTCTCGTGAAAGTAAACCTGAAACAACTCTTCCATGTGTTAGAAGACAGCAAGCAGAAGGAAGAATCCCAGCTCATGTAACATGATCTCACACTGGGCTGGTAGTACTCTACTCATTTTTTCATGCAGAAAGCATTACATAACGCGTCACTAGACTGTACTCTCACTACAGCCTGAGACTCTTCAGGCCATGACTGCAGCATCGCTGCAGGTGACTTCTGTAACACACACACACACACACACACACACACACACACACACACACACACACACACACAACACACAATCGGGAATACACCTGACTGCTGACGGGAAAAGTGCTACTCTGGCTGGGATTCAGTGGCTTTGGCAGCTGGCAGTGGTCTGGAGAGTCTGAAGGGAAGAGAGACGGTTGGGTTATTCTCAGCTGGCAGCGCTCAGTTCAGTACTGCATTGCAGATGCTGAGGCGCAGAGGGGAGGAGGCTGAAGAATGAAAGAGATGGAGGAGGGCTCTGTATGCATTAGTCACGCATTCCTCCAAAACCACACAGAAATAATCATTACTATTAACTTACATTACATTTTTATCATTTCTTCATGTATAATGCATAATATGAATGCATTCAATTAATACCTATTCAATAAAATAATAGAATTAATCTAAAATAAAACTTTTAACTAACAATAAAAGGGAATTAGGTAGTATTACAATTAACAATATTTAAAATGAGAAAAAAGTATTAATAAATTAAGCCTAAAAAATGAACGGTTTAGCTTTAACTACTGAACACAGCTAAAGCACTACTGCTTTAAAGTTTATGTTTTAGGGCAAAAATACCAAAACATTTATTAAAGTATCTATCTTTTATGTTTAGAAAATATTTAATAAATGGTGAAAAAAAGCCTGATATTTTTACTGCGATTATTTAGTAAATACAGTAATAACTGAAGTCCTGTTTCAATACTTCATGATGCCTGAAAACAGCCACTGGAGAGGAACTGAAGTGTTCCTAACAAAGTCACTTCTTCAGAGATATTCCACTAAATGTTTTATTTCTTTGCATGAAGTGCATCTACTGAACCAACAGCTCCTTACATAACTACAAGAATATTCAGTGATACACTAATAATGAGAGAAACCTGAAACTAAAGTATGTAATGACATGATGGTAATGATTTTATCCAGTTTTTAGAACAAAAAAAAAACTGGATAAGCCCTGAACTTACACTATATGTCAGCTAATAGTCATTATAATGTCATTCAGTTTCTCTAAACGTGTTGTGAAGACACCTAATAAAAATACCTTTCAAATAAATAATAACATACTAAATAAAGAAAATATGCTGCGTTCTCGTAAATACAGCATCATTAATCATCCATGTATATATATATATGGGATAAGATACAGATAGATAGATAGATAGATAGATAGATAGATAGATAGATAGATAGATAGATAAAGCAATTACGGAAGTAGCGACGTGCTGCGTAACGGTGTGCGTAAAGTTACACTGCAAAGCTCTGCATTTACAAGAACATGACCCTGAACTCATACTGACCTCCGTTTGTATTCGTCTCTTTCCCTCTTAACCTTGGCGAGCACGTTGTACAGGGCCCGGATCTCTGGGGTGATGGTGTCGATCTGGACCCCCACTCCGTCTGGAGGCACCCATGACGACACACCCGGCCCCGGGGCCCGCGGCTCACGCGCGCTGCTGTACCTCTGGTTATACGACCACACAGAGCCGGGGTGAAACCTGGGAGGAGGGTTGCTGCTGCAGCCGACGCCAGTGTTCACATACCTCCCGTGAACACTGCTGAAGGCTTTCGGAGCAGGGTCGATAGGGCTGACGGGGAACTGCGGAGTGAGGTTGGAGTTAGAGTCCGTCAGACTACTCGGGTTCAGGTTCTCTATGGTTGTACTGCTAATGGACTCGAGAGGGAGGATGGTGTAGTTGAGAGTAGGTGACTGCAGGGCTCCGGACAGATACGCGCTGTCGTTCGCGTTCTGAAGCGGGATCAGGTCGGGCCTGACGGGAATCAATCCCACGAAGCCGGTTTGAACTCCAACATCTCGCGTTAAAGGCTTTTTATTCTCTACACACTCCGCGCTCTCATCCAGAGCCTGTTGCAGCTGCTTTTCCAAAACTTTATTCCTGCGCTCCAGCTCGTGCACTTTGGCTAAAAAGCAGCGGAAGCGCAAATTCAGAGTTTTGAGGACGCTGATGTTGGAGCCCAGGTCGTTACGCAGGGCCGCGGCGGCCGGAGGAGGTGGAGACACCCGGTGCAGATAGTTACCCAGGTGCAGATACGGTGTTCCCGGAGGAGGTAGAGATCCTAGGTCCAGTCCATCATGCCCGATGCCACTCGTGTGTTCGCTTAAGAAAAGGCCCGCTGGGTCGGTCCAGTGGCCCGAAGACGCCGAGTCCGCGAAGCCTGTCACCTGGTTCTGCTGGAACGGATACACGTTCTCCCCCAATACAGGATTCATTCTGGAGTAGGAAAATCTGAAATGCTCAAAATCCGGCATGAACACTGATTTAACCGCGTGCCTTCCAAGCAGATCCTCTGAAGTTAATAAACTAAAGAGAGAGACCAAATGAATGAATCCGATCAGACACAAGCCTTCGACTATGACAGCCCACTAGATTACACAAGCATGCGTGACGCGTATCTGCATGCCATTTAAGATCAGTTCCTTAGCAGACGTTGTTTATTATCTTGGAGGAGATTAAACACGTCTTCGTAGCGGAACGGCCGAGCTCCAGAGCAGAAATAAACATGAGAGGAGAACTGCGGCTTCTTCAGACCGTGATCGGGTAATAGAAGCGCCCCAGTCTTCCGCAGCGACACGGGGTGATCGTTTATGGGCAGTTCAAAGTGTTTAGTTTAATCGATGGACATGTAACGCTAGACATTGGGTCAGATTATATTTTATTGCAAAACTGTGCGATCTTTACACTCGGCATTTTGGATGTGCGCTCGTGTTTCCGGGGTTTACGGTAGTCAAGGTGTTCCTTTACGTCACTGGATGTAATTCGGCGACAGCACCGTGACACAAACCGCGCCTGAGCCTGAAACATCTCCACAGGAACAATAGTGTTATTTTAGACGTTTATTTGGGTTTGAACGTCAAATAGATCAAATATTAGGACTATACATTTTAACAACGTGTTTCTTAACACTTCTTAGTAACAAAGTAGGTCTACTTTTATCAGGGTTTTTTAATCATTTAAATCTAAGACTCAGGGTTTTTGTGTACAGCTATGAAATCTATAAATCTTAATCTATGTTTATTATAGTTTCAAGCAAGACTATTCTTCTGTAAAACCTGCTTATCTACTGCAGTGAGAAAAGAGCTTTTTTACCATCGAAAAACACATTCACAAAACAGAAATCAAATGAATCTGACCAACTAAGTCTAATGGCCTGTATTTATGCAGGCACATGTGATCCATGTTCTGTGTTGTGGCACAGTTTACAGCCGGTCCGGCTCGGTCCAGATGGTCAGGAGCGACAGCTGCTTTCCTTCTTAACCTCATCAAACTCGTCTTAATGTAGAAAGGGGTCAGTCGAAGAGCACCACGACAAACAAAAGCCATATTTTATCTGTCAGGACAAACCAAAAGAATGAAGTCTTCTGTGCGCTCTGTGATAAAGAGGAATCAGACTGAGACTCGTCAGCTGCTGAGATTATAAGAGAGGAGATGAAGGGATGATTACAGGTTTTTGCAGGTTTCCTGACAGCTCTGAGATCACCAAGAAAACCACGTCAGATTACATTCACAGCTGAAGATGTATAATCACTATCAGCTGTATTGACTCTGGATGTGATATATCTATTACATTACTGGCAATACAGAGTATATAACAATATTGTGAATATTATTATTTTAAAAAAAGTTTCTTTTTTTTAAGATATTTAAAATGTAACGTATCCCTGTGATGACAGTTCAATTTCAGTTATTACCCATGTCACAATTATAATTAGTTTTTAATTATTAATAATGGATCTTATTATTGTCATTGCTAAAAAAAAAACATTTTGCTGCTTAATATTTTGTAAAAAAAATAATAAAAAAAGTTTCATGATTCTTTTATTAAATTAAACAGCATTTCCTGCCAATCTAAGTCTTCTGTAACATTGTAAAATGTCTTTTGATTAGTTTAATGCATTCTTGCTGAATAATCTCATGCTCGCATCAGATATCTGAATGGCAGTGTAATAAAATGTCAGTAAAATACTAAGCAGCACAACCATTTGTAACATTGATAATAATAAATGTTTCTTTACCACCAAATCAAAATGATTTAAAAGATTCATTTATTTCTAGGCTAAGTGACGTGCTCCAAAGTTTATATAACGCAGTTCCCTCGCGTGCCACTAGACGGCAGTAAGAACTAATGATGCTGTGTGTGTGTGTGTGTGTGTGTGTGTGTTAGTGAAGGTGTTTTTTGTTTTTGAAATGAAGGAATATATTTATATATATCATTTTCACTACTAAAAAGATTTACAATAAGACCATGGAGGCAGCACCAGGAGCATAAAGAGCACTGGCAAACATCACTGCAGCACAAAGCAGATCTCTTCTAAGTGAAGGAGTGCTTCCAGCGGTTTATATGAGAGGTATCAGACTGGAGTGGATTTAAAGGGGTCATATGATGTTGCTTAAAAAGAACTTTATTTTGTGTATTTGGTGTGTTTATGCGGTGTAAGGTAAAAAACACATTATCTTCCACATATTGTATATTATTGTTTCTCCTCTAAGCCCCACCTCCTGAAACGGGTCGATTTGTACGCCTGGTAAACATAACAGCATGTCTGCATTCGTGATCGGAGAAACACCCCTTCACTGCTCAGAACTCCCGTCTGAATAGTAAGCAGCAGCTTGTTTTAATAAGAAAAGCTGACTATCTTAAAGGTTGTGAGTGGTCAGCAGCTCTCTTTCTAGTCTCTGTGCACAGCCAGCATAGACTGCTCTGTCAGCTTCAGGAATCAGTCCTCTGTAAATGTGCTGAACACACTCCAATATTTGTGTTCAGCTGTTCTGGAACAGTGTTGAAACACAACTTAACACTGATTTCTAAATATATAAACCCACTCTGTGACGGAGAAAAGTGGAGGCGTGTTTAAACGAGTGGTTTTAGGAGGGTGTGGACAGGTTATAACTTTAATAAAAAATATCTTTTTGGTTTTGAGAGTTTAATCTTTCAGATTAATATATAATTATAGCTTCAGGATCTAATCTCTGCTCTAACAGCTCGTAACACTCCACAGAGAAAGAAAACTTGAAATCGCATCATATGACCTGTTTAAAGGGTAAGTTCACCCAAAAATGAGTCTCTTACTCACCTTCAAAGCATCCTAGATGTGACTTTCTTCTTTCAGATAAATCCAGAGTTACATAAAAAACCTTTAAACACTTTTTCAGCTCATCAAATGACGTCCATGTATTATGAACACTCCCGTTTTATCATTTCTAATTCTTAGATTACTTGAAATATTTTACTGATATTTTTAATGATTTTTGCTGAGAAAAACTGGCAGAATGAATGAAATAATGATCAACAGACACAATGACGCTTTCAGAATCAGGCATTGTTCATTCAGAATGGAAGACACCAGACCCAATATCTGTCGCTGGTACAGTACTCTAGAATATCTGGAACAATCAAATCACAAAGGCAAAAAAACACATGACACAAACCCTTCATCGCACACCAGACAACAGAATCATTTAGAACCGGCAGCAAGCTCTGTGTAGCACCAGGTTTGGCACTGTCTGACATAACTCTAGATCTTTTATTAAAACAACCGAACCTTAAATACAAGCTGATATCAACACATCTGATTTCTGACCAAACTATCATACTGCTTTAACGACGGAGAACCACTGTAAGCCATTTAACCAAACCATACACATCATTATTTGTAATATATTCATAAGCACCAAAATCAGTCGCAAAGACCCCTGTCGCTGAACTCCCAGCAATCCTAGAGTTAATTCATAAGGTTACAAAAGAAAACACCAAATGCATTTAATGAGCAGGCGTCAGAGCGATTCATCTGAATAACATGCTGAGATAATGCTTTTCAGCAGTCTGGAGTATGACCATCAAGTAGTGTGTGACCATGAGCACCAAACAAGTGTCTGCATTGAAATCAGTGTGGAATGGACCTGATGTGAAGAGGTGGTCTTCAAGTGAAGGATGTGTGAATATAAGACCGAGATCGAGGTGTAAAAATCAAGTTAAATAATCCCACTGAGCAGCTATTTTTACCGTAATCGCTCGTTTGTCAAATAAACATCTCAGGATTTTGAGGTATGTAATAACTGTTCTTCTTTTATGAAAACTGCAATGAGAAAATAAGATAGAAAGGGATCAGTTTGAGCCTGATCTGGGACCTGCTCCCTTTTTTAGTCTGTAAAGAAGGCAAAGGAAATGATCCCATCTGAGGAGGATATACTGACAGAAATGATCCGGTCTGGGATGTCCTGATACGACCCCTGACTGCAGAGTTCATGTGTTTAAAATGAGCTTTAAAAACACAATCCAAATAAAACGAAAAAGAGAAGAATATAAAAAATACAGAACCAAAACAAATCGAAAACACTCCATCATAAAAGTCATCTTCATTACTGAGCACATAAATTAAGAACTACACCTCCTTCATCTTCACGCGTCATCCCTTCTTACTGTCTGTCTGAGCGAGGGATGTGAGGATGGAGAAGAGGACGACAAGCACCAGATTAAGCAGAGAGTGGATCTATATTAGTGTCTGTGGAGGGCCTTGTGCCTCTCTGTCAGTTCTCTCTCGTTTCGCATGTTCACTTTTTCTTCCGCTCCTGTGAACATCTTGGGCAGTACCTGATGTAGAGAAAAACAGAGCAGAAATATCCATGTGTATTCAGTTTACTGTTGCTTTATATACTGAGTTTCAATACTGATGCCGACAGCATTGACTCGCATCATTTCAAGGGCAGGCATCACATGACTACTAACCATTTCCCTCTGGGTTTGGTGGTCAGACCCACACAGGCAAAGTGGAACCACTCGATAGAACACTAAAGAAAGAGAAACCAACACAGCTCTCAGTATAAACATACAGAGATCTGTATGTAAGCACTTCTGTGTGAGAGGCGCTGAGGGGACTCACGTCAGTATTGTCACAGCCAATCATCTCCCCGTATGAAACCTGGTGGCAGAGACAGTAGGTGGGCTCGTTGGGGTCCACTGGCATGTCCAGCACATCCGAGGGGTGAACGTTTCCAAAGTTCACAGCCGGGGCTGAAAACTCAGAGCTGGAAGACAGATTTATTACAATTGGGTTAGATTTTGAAATGGATTTATTTTGTTTTAGAAAACAGTTCTGTTCCTGGATTCTGATTGGTCAGCAGCTGTGTTTTATTCCCTCTGAGCGCTTCACCCAATCACCTC
>JAUCNO010001174.1:507459-517548 GCA_032353835.1 Enteromius viviparus | reverse complement strand
ATGCGTGTATCACACAGATGCACACAAATGAGCTCCTCCGCGAGACAGAGCAGTTATAGAGGGAGGGGCGCACCCAGTGCAGGGGCGTTTTTTTTTGCTCTTTGAAAGGAATGGATCGCTTTTTTTCTCCCACCCCCCACGGAAAAAATTGCGATACGAACCAAATCATCGGTCAAAAATCGTGAAACGAACCAAATCGTGGGTTTGGTGTATCGTTACAGCCCTATCTAGTACTAAACAAATTATAAAGGTTTAATTGGCATCTTTATTTCAAACGACCTGACCGACCGCAACACGAATATCATTAAAAATATTTTTGGATGACTCATCACCGCAAGTGACCGTGGGCACCCGCTCATTTTGGATCAACCCGCGCATCACTGCTAGGTAGGCAAGCTCACTGGGGTTTAGAACGTAGCTATATTTGTATTCTCCAAAGGAGCAGCATACCCACTTTCATCCAAAAAAACTGTTGAAACAGTCTTTTAGGAGTAATTCAGGGGTCCAGATCTTCTCTCAAGGGTAGGATAGTAGTTATGGAGCAGGTCTGTGATTATAGTGACGGTTGGACTGAATCTACTGTCTTAGTGTTGGCAGCTCAGATCCATAACCATTAGTTCCTCACACCCACAGACTCAGGGCACAGGTGTGCTCCAGCTAGAGGTTAAACTCCCATATAGAAGGGCTTTTTGTCCTTTCTCACCACGGATGGACTAAACTGTGGTTGAAGGAAAAATGATTGCATCGGTGAGCCGTGTTGTTCCAGACATGCCCAGATCCGCCCCAGATGGGATCAGCATGAGAGCCTATCAAACCTCTCTGCCGGTCATAACCTGTGTCAGGTGGCAGAGTGGATGGTGCCAGGATGAACCACTGTGACCTTACCGCTGACCTCATGTCAAGCACACCATACATCTCAATGTTGTCTGTTTGTTCAGCATCTTCAATACTACTGGACCTTTATGCTGGAATTATAAAGCAATCTTGCTGATTTTTAAGATGTATTTTTGACATTTAATCATTAATAATATAATAGATTTTTTTTATTATTTATAGATAAAAATATCTAAACAGAATAAATAAATAAATATGTATATGACTTTAAATATATACACTGGAAATACATTTATAATTATATATTAATTATATGCAATTATATATATAAGAAAATAAATATATTAATATATACATGTGTGTATGTGTGAGTATTTCCATGTCTTTCCAGTTTATATATTCATATTTATATTCATAAAATAATTAATACATAAAATACAAAATATATTATAAATGTCTTTAGATGCATTTCTCTTTTACAAATGTCAATTTCTTAAAATGCTTTGGAAATATTTTCTTTCAGGTATTAATTTCATTCACTCTCGGTTTAATTAAGTGCTTATGATTATGTTACGGTGCTTTTGAAAATGGCTTGTATAATTTTTGTCTGGTGGAACAAGGGGAAAAAAGACGCATAAAGAGCAAATATTTCTACAGGGTCTTTGTAGCAGCCGATGAAAGTCTGCCATCAGACATCCAGACCAGAAAAGAAAAGAACAGATCGTAGCATTAGCTGTCGAGCTAATTAACCTTTTCAAGAAGGAAATGCAAATGAGTTATTTAAAAATACGGCTTATACAATACTGAGACCCTCCGCATAATATGAGGTTTTAAGTAGAGTATTTTACCAGTTAGGGTCTTACAACTAGCCTTCAGAGATGAACATGTCATTTTTGACTACATATAATAATGCATTTCAGAATATATTATTTTGTGTCTTTATTGCAAAGCTGTTCAATATGGTCTGAATGAGATATATTCTAGTTCATGTTTCTACTGTCTAACAAGGAAATGGAAGTGATTGTAGACCTTTTAATTACGTTCAGTCAGACTTGATTTTATTAGTCATCGTTAAGATTTGATTTCCTTTAGCTATAGAAATGGAAAAATATTTTACATTTTGGAAGTTTTAAATAATATTAATATTAATTTTTATTAATATAAATATATATATATATTTTTAAATAATTGATCCCAGTTAGTATTTTTTAAAGTAAAAAAAAAATTAAATTATTGAATTAAATTATAATTCATATATAAAATATTTTAAAATTGCATATATTTGTGTATTTAAAAATTTAATTGTACTTTAAAAATAATTAGATAAATAAAAAAAAATAAATAAAAAAAATACAAAAATATATATATATGCATTTTATTTATTTAGTTGTTTTTGGGGTTTTTTGCACATATGTTGCGTATAAAATGGAATTCCAATTTGCTGGAGTAAAATGGCTTGACATTAAAGCCCCATGTTATCTTCTCTTTGGATATAAAAGTTTCATGTCACAGAGACATTTGGATACTGAGTGTATCGGATATCAGAAGAAATGGAAAAATCTTGTTTCTTTTCTGTTGAGTCCAGAGTTTAATGGTTTCATTCAGGCTAATATGATAAAAATCCCATAAAGCACATTTGGTGGAGAGTCTGAATGATGTCCGGAGTATGAATAGAAAGCGGGAAAACTCTCCGTGGAGAGCGGCTCGACTTCTCAGGGCACCGTAATAATCGACCCTTACCTCCACGAAGAAGGTGTAAGCGGCTCGTTTTCAATCCATCTCTGCCTCTCGCTCTCATCTGCCGCTGTGATTCTGCTAACGCTGTTTCCTTTCTCTGTAGTGCTGTGAACAAGAGCAATTTTCTCCATGGGTAATGGGGAGAGCATGCTGGGAGTGATTTCATCTCCTGCATATCAGATGGATATCAGGATGATTGATTATGTGATGTTTGGAGTAAAAAAAAAATAAAAAAATCTCAAAGCGTTGGTCTGTCATCAGTTGTTTGTTTGTTTTTCATTGGTCTTTTCATTCTGCTTTGTTTCTGATCCTCTGTCTTCTCTTGTTGATATCGTTAACACGCACTACGACAAAAATGTTAAGCTGTAAAACACTGACTATCTATGTAGTCTGCAAAAAAAAAAGCCTACATTTTTTTATCATTATTTTAGAGTTTTACAGTATTTGGAAAATATATGCTTTTTTTATGTGAAGTGTCGGCTTGTGAAAATGTCACGTGCTGTTTATGTTAATCGTCACCTTTTTGCTCTGGGGACATTGAATGATTTGTTTTGTGTTCATGTTTTTTATCTTTTAATAACATCCACTTGTACGTGACATTCTGGTTCTGTCCTTGAAAAGCTGTCGGTGGCTGCATTTGTTTTACATTAAATCTGCTTATTAATTGCATTTTTTTGCTCTCCTTTGGTGAGAAAACACAATACGTCAAGAAAGAGAACAATTTAAAGACTACATTCCTAGGTGCTGAGCAGCAATACATTATTATTAACGCAATTTACTGAGATAATAATACAATACAAGCTTTTTCCCCACAGTGTTAAAATTTATTATTTATTTATATTTTGTTTTATTGATGTTTAATTGTATTTTTTGTTAAAAAGTTATTTTTTAATTAATTCATAAATGTTATATATTTCAAACGTTGTTAAATGTTATTTTTCCCTAAATCCTTCATTTTACTTTTCCGTTATTTATGTATCTATTTTTGATAATTTATTTTAAACAAACCTGTTTAATACCAATAAATAAAGCCATTCAATAAATAAAGCTTTTTTATTTTTATTATTTTTAATTTTTTTATTTTTGTTGTAAATTTAGTTTATTTTTTAAACGTTGTTAGATTAATACCAATAAATAAAACCATTAATATTAATAATGTAGACCACTTATTTTTTTCAAAAAGAATTTGTCCTGGGATGATCTACTTTTTTGTCATGCATTAAACTGAAAGACTCTATATAATTGTTCTTACCACTTTTGTTTTTAATATTTTATTACATGTATATTTTTGTATATTTATACTTGCTTTTTTATGTAATGGTTATGTAATTGTTTTGAAGTGAGATACATATGTAATTAAATTGTGAAATTTAGGTATTTTTACCATTGATATAGCCATTATTGCTGGCATGGCATTGATTTCATAAATGAATAATTTATGATTTAATAAATACATAATTTTTAATAATTTTTATTGTTTTATTGTTTTTATTTATAAAGTTTTATTTATTGGTATTAAGATAAATAATGAAAATTCTACAATGAATGACTCATTCTTGCACTCTTTCTTACATGAAACACAGAAGGGAATATTAAGCAAAACATATGCATTAAACAAACAAAAAAACTTGAACTGTATACTGAGCATTGTGTACTCTGTGATTGTGTTTGTCAGGGTCTGTTGACATCAGGTGTAGATTTTGAGTCTCTTCCTGCTGCTCTGTCTCTGCCAGCGGAGTCTGGTCTGTATCCGGTCACTCTGGTCGGAGTTCCTCGCACCGCAGGCAACATCACAATCAATGGTGAGCTTTACAACACTTAACCACAAATTCAACGTCTAAAATCAAATAGCATGGAATTGTTAGTGATTGAGAATTGATTGGCTCATGAATATCTGTCATGTTTTTTAAATACATATGTGTGTGTATTACATTATAAGTAAATTGGATTTACTTTGACTGCATAAAAAAAAAAATAGTGAGAATATTCTCATAAAACGAGAAACAAGTTTGTACGGAAATTGGCTATGCACTATAATGTTGTAATAACGCACAAATCAAGTTTGCTCCAAACTGAAAAACAAGTCCAGCATTTCCCTGCTTGAATAAACCAGCTAAAGATCCTCTCATTAAAATAGGATCAACTCATTGATCCCTGCTTTATGGCCATTCCAGCAGTTCTTATCGGCTACAAATCACACGCGTTTCAAAGCACTTTAATGAGCTCTAATTGCCTTCAGATGATTAGCGCGGCCTGTTGTTATGAAACATGTTCAAGTCATATTTTTGCTAATATTGCAGGGTATCACACATCCGTGTTTGGGGTGAGCAGTGACTGTCTTCTGGAGGGTCTGGTGGGGGTGAAGAGCAGCGGCTGTATGCTGGAGGTGGTGCCGTCGCTCCCACGACTGCAGCTCTGCACGTCCTTACCCAGGTAAATAAATAAATACTGTGATTTAATAAGATCACATTGTCTTAGGTTGCTTTAGTTGCTTGTAGCTCGTTGCAAAAGCCAGTTCTATGGAGATGTCACTTTGCTCGGTGCTGTCACAAATCATAGGAAGCGTTGCTCAGGTGGCTATTCTCAGCTCAGACATCATGCCCGATTGCTCATGGAAAGCCCACGGACCGCCTGATGCATATTGCACACAAAAATAAAGCGCTGGCAGAGAATCTGTTGTGATTGGCCGGCTGCTGTTGGCAGGTTTTGGGAGTCAGGATTGCAGAGGTTTTTATCAGCTAGCAAAGTTATGCCATAAATTTCATGTTGTGGATTCTTCGAAACGCACAAAAGTAAGTTACCATAGTGATTTAAGCCATGCGACAGAAGTAATCATACCCTAGTAAAATGTAATATTATTTCTTACTACAGTAAATATAATATAAAACAATTAACATGTGTACTGGCATAATGTTCGAGACTTACTAATGTAAAAGTTTTTATTAAACTTTATTTCCACTTGATTACGATATGATTTGCGTTAAATAGCTTATTATATACATATTTATTTTATTAAAAAATAAATAAATATGGAAAAATATTATTGATTGAATTTGGTAACACGTCAGAATAGGGGGACAGAGTCATTTATTAGTTATGCGTTAATTATTGGTTAATTTGTTCAAAATTAAGCATTAGTTAAGTACAAATAAACTAGTAATTTATGATTAACAATTATGCATCAGTTAAGCATGAACACGTGTATAACTTATGATTATCTGTACATATAGCAAGGGCATATTAGCCATTATTTATAATTCATGACAATTCAATGACATTAGTCATTTTAAAGACATAGGTTATTCTATAAACAAGAATAAGCAAGTAATTAATATTTAACTGAATGTACAGTAACAACATTTTTATCCAATATTAACAGCTTAAGACACACGCACACACACACACACACACACATATATGTCATGATGTTTAATTACTGCTGATTTGCATTATATGTGCCTGAAATATTGTAATAAAGACTATTTGACCCCCCTGTTCTAAATCTACATTATGACACTTATTGAGTGATATTCAAGTTTAGTGATTAGGATAAGCTAACAATTAAGGCTCAACTATGATTAATATAGTGCTTATGAATGGAATTTGATCGCCCCATTCTAAAGTGAAATTTAAATCCGTTCTGATTATGGCACCTATTGAGTAATTTTCAAGTTTATAGACTAATATAAGGTAATAATTAAGGCTACATTCTAAAGGCTCTCTATTCTAAATTCATTTCCAGTAATCACTAAAGAATAGCGCTGTTTTACTGCTTATGTAGAATTAAAAAAATAACATAATGTAATAAAATAGAAATAGTTAATGACCAAGGACTTGCACACAGAAAGATTGTTAACAGAAGTTGTTAATAATGGATAAAATGTGGTTACTGTAAATTCAGTTAATTGTTAATTACTAGCTTATATATAGCATACATATTTGTCTGTAAAAGAATTGGGACCTTTAAAATAAAGTGTTACCAAAAATTTAATTGAAATAAAAAAAAAAAGATAAAGAATATAATAATAAAAAAAATATATAATAATAATAATAACAATGTGCTTTTATGTGTTAATATATTTTTATTTAGTGTTTATGTTAAGTAATAGGTAATTATTCTGGTGAGAGTGAGGAACTGCAGTAAAGAGACTAAAGATGATGAAGCGGCTGCCTTGTGAAGGCATCTGGGGACAGAACACTTTATGTGTGTGTGTTTGAGGTGAATTCCTTCTTACTGTTCCCACTGCTGTCACACTGTGCTGTCATAACCCCAAACCTGCAGGGACTTTTGTCTCCTTCTTCTTGATCAACTGGTGTTTTGGCTAGTTTTTGTGGATTTTTTCAGTATTGTCAGTTTGCCATCATTTCACACAAGTGTCCTAGCAGAGTATAACCGCAGATGGACTTCCAACACACTAACATCTGACCAGAATGTGCCACAATACTTATTTCATTTGTTTTGAAAGCATATCTGGGTGTACCGATTTCATCATATTAGGTTTACAAGCTGGAATTACAGTCCGTTCCTCAAAAAACTCATAGTAGAAGCACTTTCCTATGCTGTATATTGTGTGCTGGTCCAGCTAATGTGCTTGCATGTGCTAGCCTAAATCAACAAATTGTGAAAGACAACTTTTAATTTCAAGGCAGATTACTGAGTTACAGTTTCTCCCATCTATCTTTATACGTCTCTTCCCTTCATAATCTCTATATCTATATCCAGTGACATCTTTAATTTTAGCACAAGAACCTTTTTTTACACTATTATGCATTTGTTACAGCAAAATAGTCTCCCCACCCCCCAAATCATTTTTTTTATGGTTTGTTTGAGAAGATTTCGGCAGGCTGAAGACACTGGACGATCTCAAAGCACCCAGAGCTGATTACAGTAATTCCTTATAGACTCACACACACACATATACATTCACACTTAGGGTTGTCAGTCATTTTAAACATGTTTATCTCTGCAGAGGCTGCTGTAAACATATCCATTCTCAAGTCTACATTAAACAAATATTCTTTAACTGAGTCAGTCTGAACTGACATTCAGATTGAAATGAAATTGTTTAGTGTGGTTCTGCTGGAATAAAGGTTGAGTCAGAGACACAATAAGAGGGAGGAGACAAAGTACTCATAATAATAAATTGGAGAATCCATAACTCTTAAGTATGGCAGCAGTTGTCTTTACTGTATATACTCTAGAATGTGCAGTTTACCCTGTTAAAAATGATCAAATACATTCAGTCAATGCTAAAATGTGTCGCATGGGTCCTTTTTTAAGACAGGAAAATGAGTCAATTTATGCGTATGTTGTGAATCGATATTTCAGCTACTATGAAGCACTCTTATTGACTTGACAATACATGCTTGTTTTTCATTCTTTCACTATCTTTTGAGCTTCTTGAAGTGCTTTTAGAGTGAAGATCTGAATGAAATGTTTAAGCAATTGACTAAAGGTTGCTTCCTGAGTGGAACAAAAAGGAAAAAGCAGAATTTTGTAACCGGACTGTTTATTTTAAGGGCGTTCATAAATCTGAATTTTGCCGCAGGCATCTATCTTAAATTAGATGGCATTGCTAAACTAGAGGGGATATAAGGAGACAAGCCTCATGAGAAATCTCTAAGGCGAAGGCCTAATAAGGCGATTGACTCTTTTAATTGAAAAGCGGCTATTGAAAAGAAGGTTCCACCTTTCAATTAAACGAGCCATTGACCTTATTGACATGACCATCAGCTGGTCTTTAAAATATTCCTCTAGGAGGCGCATTAGCTGAACCATGGAAATATGTTCAACGTGATTTAAGAAGCTAAATTATTTTGATTATTGCTACTTATTTATTTTTTATGTTATTGAGATTTTGTTTTTATACTTCACAATATAAAATAGCATTATCTACTTTATTTACTTAAATATCTGTCTGTTTGTTTATTCATTCACTTAGCAGTTTGCATAATTATTTATTTACTTGTATATTTATTTACTTATTTATATTTAGGGATGTGAAGGCTTCAATCTGAGAATGCAATTTTAATGTAATAAATATGCCAGTTAAGTAATGATTATAATTACGATAATGAGAAAACACAGGGTGTTTTGCAATTATTTATTCAGCAGACACTTTTCTCCTTAGGTACACTCTGAAATGATTGCATTAATATTATCAAAAGCAAGTCTATGGTAACTTTTTAATGTAAAACTTTCCTTTGTTTGGTAATTTTTTGCACTATTTTTTTAATTGTCCCTGCATTTATGTTTTTATCCCCAGCATATCTTTCAATATTTATATGTGTATGCGTTTAAAATCGTACCAAAATATCATATAATATATAAATATATATAGACCCATCACAAATTTTTAATCGCTGTCAAAGCTTTTATGTTCACCCCTAATGAACAATTGATTTTTATTCTGTGTGTATGTTGTCTTTGTCCAGGTCAGCACATCAGTCCAGTGAGGACCTGTCCACCAGCGTGTCTCTGCAGCTGTTTAATGGAGAAACGCAGCAGCTGACCATCACCCTGGAGAATATCGGCACAGAGACGCTAAATACACTGGAGCTGACGTCTAAAACTCTCAGCACTAAAGGTACACCCAACACACGGTCTAAACGCTGTGCCGCTCTTTATCGAGCGGTAAATGCCGCAGCGTTTTAAGATACGACGCACGTCCTGTAATGGGACGGAGGTTCAAAGGCTGCGCTGATTGTTGGGAGTTGGTAATAGAGTCTGTGCATTAGTCTGATCACTCGAGCCCATCTGAGATTTCCCCGTGACTCCACTGTTTTGATGTGCTCTCTCTTTGAATATAGACGTCTGCTTTCACGCACCTCTGTCTCTGCGTCTTTGAGGATGGAAAATAAGACAGCGCAGTGCTCTTAGTGGTATTCCACGCACATGCAAACATGAAAAGCGTTGTCTTTGGACTCTCTGTGTGTGTGTGTCTCCTCTAATCCCAGACTGCTTTCAGCATCGGTGACTGAGCAGGTGGCCTCTACAGGCACAGACACACACACACTGTCTTTCCTTTGAAGTTGTTGTGGAGGTGTCCTTTGACTGAGCCGTGTGTGTATGTATGTGCGGATTTACTTAGCTGTACTTTAGTAGAGGGATTGGACAAAATCTCACTGCAGGGACATTTGTGAACATTCTTATCCATCTTACTATCATGCTTATTTATTTTTGTTCGGAGTGTGTTGAAGAGAAAATCACAGGAATAAATTGCCATCACAGGAATGATTTACATTTTAAATGATATTACCATGGAAACAAAAGAATGGTAGCACTTTCATAATATTACTGTTGTTTTACTGCTGTGAGCATAAGAAATTTGTTTTAAATGCAGCTTTGAGCATAGAAGGTGTGATGATCAGCTGGATGTGCCAGCAAGACTTTGGATGGCACTCCAGGGGCCTATTTCAGAAAGGAGGTTCAAACAACTCAGAGTTTAAACTTGAACTCTGAGTTGCCCAACTCAGAGATTAGAAACTCAGAGTTTTGGGTTTCAGAACAGCTGATCT
>JAUCNO010001174.1:479899-494713 GCA_032353835.1 Enteromius viviparus | reverse complement strand
CGGGTGATTCAATGGCGCAGCTTCTCAGTGATCTACGGCTCTGTTCATAAACTGGCGCTGCATTTAAACACAGCTGAAGAAGATTTAGTGCTAATCAAACAACCGGCTTTACCGACGAGATGCGCATAATATATCGTTTCGATATATATCGCCCAGCCCTAGTGGATTATGGTCAAAACAAGGTATTTTTATGCTTAAACCAGCTGTTACGACACCCCCTAAGTACACAATGGATGCCAGTATTTCTATGGTCCATATTAAAAGTAAACTATCCTAGAAACTACAAAGTAAACACAAAACTACAGAATCTCATAACAACTACTACTAGTGGAAACGCTTTACCGGACATTATAGTTTGAAAATGGCAGGTAAAAAAAAAATAAAATACTGTTTCCTATTTTGACATATCAGTTTAGCTCCACGATCTGCAGGGTTTGATTTGGTTTTGTCTGTGGATGTTTTAAAAAATATATTTTTTTTACTTTCAGAGCATTGGAAAGTTAGTGCCCATTCATCACAGTATATGACTGACAGACTGCAACGGGTTGAGTTAAAAATCTTCATTTGTGTTCTACTGAAGAAACAACATCTTGGATGCCCTGGAGGTAAGCAGATAAACATCAAAGTTTGGGCACATGTCCCAAAGGTATTTTTTTACGTACCAGTCTTAGTTTGGTCAGCACTGGGTGCTCCCTCAGAGAGTTACTGACCACATACTGCAGCAGAGGATCATCTCCTTTGTGACTCTTGCTGATAAGAGCAGAACTGCCTAAATGAACAGATACAGTATTAACCACTGCTGGGGAAATAAAAGCATGCAGCATTCTAGAACAAGACAGCCAGCAGTATTATTATACAGAGCTGGTTTATCAGGGTGGCATTTGCCTGCTGTAAAATCTCAGCTCATTACAACACTCATGACCATAACATTAAACACTCTAGGTAACCTATAAAAATGTGTCTTTATACAACTTCTAGGCAACAGATTTACTTTAATCAGCAAGAAGCAGGGTTACCTCCAGGCCAAAAACATCCTAAAATGTCAAGTACTGCATTTATCAAGCAATATATTTGAATGCATTTGCATTTAGAAGTCAAATTACTGTTACTAAGTATTTCACATAAATAGTCATAATGAAAAGCAGACATAAACTTACCTGTTAATGCCAAGAGGAGGCTAATGGTACAAAGCATTTTAATGTCAGGAGCCAGAATTAACAGAAACGAGACAAATGAAACTGTGATGTGCGCAAGTGAGGCTTTTATTTAGACTAAGGCGGAAAGTCCATGTTTTGTTTGTTCGGCCCCCTCAGATAAAGAGATGAGGCTGCTTTTTACATGATATTGATTTGATCAAAGTTTACTTTACAGGTACTTTTGTTCAGTGGCCGTAAGTAAAAGCATGATGATATCCTGCTTTTCAGAAAATTGTGGAGAGTGTATAATTTGTAAAGAGCTGTGATTTTAAGACCTTTCAAGAGACTTTCAAGCTGGTTACAATTTATTTCCAATGCCATCACAGGTTTCAGTGGCATATGCTACTCTTCTCATTTACTGTGTAATCTAGTTGCTGTTTCACAATGCTGTTCAACCCATTTATTTGCCAAGAATCTGTTGATTATCATGGATTTTTGTTCTGAAGTTAATTAATATTTTGTCAACATGGACCTTGCTTTACCACACATCTTTTATCAATGCATTAGATGTTGCTTTTAAAAACGCTTTGACCTTGCGCCAAATGTTTTTATTGGTTTATTAAGTACAAACAGGCGAGTTATGAAAAATTGAGTGTGAGGGATGATTTGTTCACTTAACACAAAAAGATGAGGAATGAGATGGCTAACTGTAGGAGCGTATAGTCCACTCCACTGTCTATAATAGCCTAATTTAGATATCACTTTTTTTTTTAACCGACTACCGACAACTTTGACCGGTTAACGTTGATTCGGTCAACCACCGGTCAACCGGTCATCGGTTAACATCTCTAATTTAAAGTTAAAAGTTATACATTTATATTGCAATGATTCACCCTTCTCAAATGGGACAGCTCACAGTTTTATTTGTTTAATTATTTAATAATTCATTCATTCTTTTATCCATTTTAATTCAAAGTCTGTGTGTGTGTTCTTTTTTACTGTAATTTTAAGTTTAATCTATAAAAATGTAATATTGAGATTTACCGTAACAGTGGCCGCTTTTTACCATAAATGTTTTTTCACTATGTTTCACTAACACTAGTGTTTCATCACTTCAATTATGCCTACATTTCATCACAAAAGATTGTAAATTATAAAAAGACACTATTCTTTACAAACAGTATAGATTGTTTTGTTTTATTTTAATTTATTTTTTCAGTAATTCCACATTCTGCTGTGATGTAGGTGTACTTGAGCCATATTGTGAGGCCCTATATGAGTAAAAGCTTGTAAAACACTGTTCTCTCGCTTGCGGTTTTATAATTTTTTGCCCTGATTACTGCGTCATTTTCCTTTCTCTGCACAAAAGACGCTTCTCCTGCTGTAAAAGAGTTCACCCTCCTACAGTACGTTCTGAGTGACAGGTCTGGATACTGTGATCAACAGAGTGTAGAGAATTGATCTGTTCCTACAAGATCCTGTAAACCTGTTTACAATCCTCTCAGCGCCCTACACATCAAGACTCTCGCTGAAACCTGTACAACAGCAAAAACAAACAGCCACACCAGAGGATGGAACAGTCCAAGTGATTAAAGTTGAATGTGTTGTGATAGTGATGGGCTTTTTAGGATTCAGAACAGGTTCGCGGTGGAAAGGATGAGGGAGATGAGCAGGTGGGCCGCCACACAGAACACAGCTGCTGCGTAGCGACAGAGAACAGAGCGAAAACACCAGAGTACCACGCTATAGACGTGACTACAGGCACGCTTAAGACTCTATCCGGTTGTCTCTTCCTAAAATATTCATTAGGGCTGTTCATTAGGGGTGAAATGAGGTTGGCAAATCACATTTTGATGTGTCTAGACAGGATGTCAAAAGCAGCATGACGATGGCTTATGTGCTGTGGATTTTCTAGACCCTCTGATCTTGGTTACATTTGAGTTATTTCAGGATGGGATGTTTCTCATATGCTTATATTCACAAAACTGTTCAGATTTTTACACATATATTTATGAGAACATCAGTAATTTCATAATGTTATTTAATTAGCATATTATATATTTATTGTTATATATTTTATAATGTTTTTTTATTGCTGCAGAATTCAAATAACTATGCACTTAAGAAATGTGAACGATTAATTACATTTTAATTATTATTTAATTGAATTTATTTTAATAATCAATTTCTTGTTTATATTACCAAATTGAATCCCCATGTTTGTTATATATTAAATTATATTATATATTAAAACCTATTTTAGAAGTCGTATCACATTAAAGTATCGTTACATTTAAATGATTTTTTTAATTGCTTTAACAATAATAGCTGCAGCTGTATAGTGACAAGAACAATCTGTATTTATTCACATAACATACTGTTATTTAGCTGTTATTATTAATAGTCACCTTCTTTTCAGATCATTAGTCAACAAATCCTCTGTAAACACCGTAAGTGCAGTGGAGGTGGCAGACGGATCTTTAATTCAACTGAGCTGAGTGCTCCCTAAAAAACAGCTGACTCATAGATCATTCGGTGTGGAAAGTCATCACAAGTTCATTTTAATTCAGACATGTTGCTTTTTAATTATTCAATGAATTTTGACCAACCTGACCCACTGAAGCTAATTTCTGACATTATAGGTGGGAACTATTACACTCAGCAATCAGCTGTTCACTGTGACGTGGAGGCACTTTCTCCTATCACTTAATGTTTGATCAAACATTATATTACTGTAGGTGGCCTTAACTATGTACAGTACTTACAGTGCATTAAAAAATAAGTACAGTGTAAATATAGGAATTTTTAAAAATATAAGTAAAATGTAAAAAACATGTATGTACACCATAAGTGCACTGTATAAAATGATCAATTAAAATGAATTAGTAATACTAATGATCACCTAATATAAAAATGTGGGGTAACAGTTTATTTTAGGGTGACCTTGTTGTACATGTACTACTATAATAACAATAAAGTATGCATAAATGCATGCAAGAAACTCTGAGCCAAACCTTATAACCCTAACCTTATAGTAAGTACATGTAGTTAATTAGTATGTCTGAATTATAAATGTAATTATAAGTGTATAATTACAGTACACTGACAAGGACACTTTACAATAAAGTGTAACCAAATTGTGGTTTACATTCCATTTGATAATCTTTCATGTTATTATGTAAGAGACACCAAAACCACATCATTGTAATTATGTTTTTGGTGCAATACAAATTTTCACATATATATCAATAGATCTAACTGGAGATGCTTTTGTTTAATTGTTTTGATTTTGTTTTTAGCTCATAATGCATTCTCAAAGCATTAGTACTTTATAGCAAAAAATGGTTTCACTTTATTTTGATGGTCCCTTTATTCTGTATTGTAACGTATTCTGTTGATTATAAGTAACATTGCATCTACATATCTACTAACTCTCAATAGAGTGCTTGCAGAGTATTAGTAGACTGGAACGGTTAGGGTTTGAATAGGTTGATGTGTACTTGCAAAGTTACTTATAATCAGTAGATTGTCTTTTGGGAGACCATCACAATAAAAAGTTAGCAGATATTAATAAGAGAGTGTACTAATATTTTAATAAGAGTTAGTTGACATGTAGGTGCTATTATTGTCAACAGATTGTTCAAAAGGGACCATCAAAATAAAGTGTTACCAAATATGTTTGTACCGTATGCATTAAAAATAACTGCATGATGTCTTTTTAAGAGTCACTTAAGTATTTAAATAATTCTGGTACAATTGTAATCATGTTACCTAAACACATGAGGTGCTGAGCTGATAGTGTGTGTCCATTGCCTGGGCTATGGTGCAGAGTTTTGTTTATTATTCATAGAGTTATAATACTTAATCATACATTCTGTCATGCTGCATGATTAGAGAAGCCCTCTAGCTGAGAAACCTTTGGGAAATATGAAGAACTGAGAGAGAGAGAGCTGTGTAATCCATTACAATCCGTTCCTCTTTGGGGTATTAGCTCTCTTATATGACAAACGAATGGCACTTATGATGGGATTTATTACTGTCACCTTCCCAAAATACTGTCTGTGTGTTTTTTTCTTCCTGATATGTGAATCCAATATGTCTACAAAGCTAATGACAAACTAATTGACGCTCTTCAGTGATTGATTATTTGATCGACTGATTGATGCAACAATAATCTATTTCATGTAATGGTACATAGGATTTATTAGGGATCATTTTACCCAGACACATTCCATCACACTATGCAGCTGAAAGTCCAAATTCCCATTTCAATAAAAAAAAGCTCTTTTCTGTGATTAACCAAACCGTCATTTCAGTCTGGGTGCACATAATCACATTCACTCCAGCATTGCTTTGTGCACTCAGAAGTCAAGCCTCATACCCAAAATAGCACATACGCACAAAACAAGTACAAAGACCTCTGTGAATCATGTGCTAGAAGAGGAATCAGCCTGCCGAACTCAAATGACATTTGCCATCACGCATTGTTCACTGTAAATACAGGCTTTATTGAAATGGCTTTTGGGAGTGTTGGATACCAAGCCAGCGGTGAAATATGCTCCTGAGTAAAAGCATTGCGAGGTCATTAGCTGGCGTGTGAGGTTCATTTATTCTCCAGTGTGCCACGCCACCTTCCTTCCTCCCTCCCAATCTGATCCTCAAAATGGAGGTTCTGGTCGTGGGCCAAACAGGATATTCATGTGGAAATGTGACCAGCATGTGAGATGTCTCAATGTGGTGGTCTCTGATTTGCATAAGCTTCACAGAGTCGCTCGCGGAGAATTCTTCCAAGTGACTTAATTATTGAGACAGCACACAATAAAGCATACAGCTTTATTATTTGTATTTTTGTTTATAGATTACATTGGGTCCTGCTTAACTGTTCTTTTCTTATCCAAAAAAACAGTGACTTCTGCGGGCACAGGACATTACTAGTCTCTCGCACTACTCTTATGTGATCTTGGTCCACTTTTCTTTAAAGTTTAGTAGCTGCAAAGGGTTTCTAAGCTTTGTCCCTGAAGATTTCCAAGAGATTTTCAATTGGGTTTAGATCAGCACGCTTGGCTGGCTAGTTCATTATTTCAATGTTCTTAGTTTCAAGGAACAAAATCTTTCCTATCAGACCCAAATAAATTAAACTTGCACCAGTTCTCCTCTGTCCACACAACGTGCTCCTCAGCAAATGTGAACTCTCTGCTAACGAGTCTTCAATGTGCTTTCGGCCAAGAGTCTCTTAAATAAAACAGCTTCTTATCTGTAAGCAATTCCAACTGCAATGCTGAACCCATTCTTCACTGAGAGTCTCTGCACTATCCTGTTTTTTTGTGCATTTGTCTTACGTGGACAACTAGCCTTTGTGGGGGACTTGAATGAACTTGAATAAGTTGCAATATTCAAGAAATCTTTAGAATGATTTTAGAATTGATTTAGAATGACCAGCTTTGCTTGCAGTGGCTACAAGTGGCATCCCTTTGGCCTTCATCTGGACAACCAGGGTTTCAGTTACCTTAGAGTGGTCCGCCTTCTTGCAACCTCAGTAAAAAAATTGGGGACTGCTGCCAGCTAAATAAGGTTTGTCGTATAATTAGGGAAATGAGGTGCCAGATTAACACCAATAACTGAAAGGTATCTATAGGGCTTTTCGCATCGCAGGAAATGTTTTGTAGTACCCCAACTAATTGTCACTTTTTGGCATGTTATTTCAGTTCCAGGAACTACTTTTGGAGGAACTAAATTAGCTGCTTCTTCAGAGTAGGGTCTAAAAAAGTACCAGGAACTATCGGTGACATAACTGAGAGCTGATTGGCTAAACGCATAAAAAAACGCCCTCACCTGCCATGATTTAAATTGCTGTGTAAACATTGTGTTAACATTTTACTGACTGTTGTTCATGTTGTTTTTCTTAGTTTTTTTTCTTGTTAATGCCACCCATAAATAATGTTGCTGTCGAGCGGCTTACGTCACTTAGTATCCACTGTCGCTTCCAAGCTTCCATGCAAGCGTTTTAATTGGTGCTGGGAAATTGTTCGTACAAAATCGTCCCAGTACTGTAGTACTTGTGACAAGTACTGTACTTTTAGTTCTGGAACTAAAGCAGTGCGAAAGCCCTTGTAAGTGTTCTCTAAGGCCCTGTTTACACCAGTGCATTTTTGTTTTAAAACTGCGAACCCTAACCCTAACCTATTGTTTTCAAAAGTCTCTGTTTATCTCTGTTTACACTGAAAAAATGTCATACTAAAACAGGTTTCAGCATATTCAAAAGTCAGATAAAAAATGGCATTATAAACTATAGGCGTAACCGTAGAAAAGTTTTAAAATGAAAACACACTAATGGAAACACAACCTAATTTTGATCAGTTATTTTTTCAAATATCTAATTTTAGTTATTTATACTTTACTTCAGGGTACAATTAATTTCTAAACTGTGCTTAAAAAACTGTCCTTATACTCCTGTTAGGATAACTTCAAATAGGACCAAGCAGTGATGTGTTTTCCATTTATTACTGTAGCACACAAAAAGAAAATTTACTATATATCCTATATACAATTTTTACGTGTGTGTGTGTGTGTGTGTGTGTGTGTGTGTCAGTGTGGTCCAGCAAGTCAACCACAGAAATAATGAACATGGCAATCACTTTTTTTCCCCCGTGTACATCATCTGTATTTTTCCCCCGTCTGCTGAGCATGATTGTTCACAAAAAGCCTCTTGCAGTTTGGACAGTATTGGGTCCTTCCCACTGTGCTGAGATGGATCAAGTATGGCTCCCACAATGCCATGGGGGTGGAGAGGCCTTGACTCCATGTAGCGGAGAACAAGGGGAGAGTGCATCAGGAATGGGAAGAGGGAGGGAGAACGGGAGGAGTGTAGGGAAGGAGGGGTGCTCTGCCACAGAAGGAGTGCCCGTGGAGAACACTGATTACTTACTTTCAAAACATCAGTTTGATGGAGAGACGCGAGCGGCTTCCCAGCGGCCTCTCATTCGTCTGGGCTACGGCGGCCCGTGATTGATGAGGGGACCGCCGGTGTGAGACCCATGCTGTAGAGCCTGCTTTCATCTCGCTCCCTCTCTCCATTGCTCCGCCATGCTCGTCTCTCTCTCTTTTTCTTTTTCCATGTCTTGCCCCCCTCTCTTACCATGGGAGCCCAGGTATACAGGATGTTAATGAAGTTTCAGAAAGAGTCTGTGTGTGTGATAGTAATGACTGGTGTGCTATTTATAAGACTTCTAAACAGTAAAGTGACATTTATTATTAATTAATTTCATGCAAAAGTCTGGGGTTTCAATGATTTGTTGATGCTGGTTTGTTTGTTCATTTGTTTTTTAAGATGGCTTTTATGCTCACCAAGGCTGCATTTATTTGACCAGAAAAAGTAAAAGTGAAAAAAAAGTCAAATTGTGAAAATATTATAAAAACTGTTATATCTGTTTATCCATATATTAATACATTTTAAAAAGGAATTTATTCCTGTGATGGGAAAGCCAAATGTTAAGCATAAAATTATTCTAATATGCTGATTTGCTGCTTAAGACAATTTCTGACTCTTATGTTTTAATAAAGTCGTACTGTATTTCTGTGGAAACTGCGATACATTCCATGTTTGTGTATTTGTTTGCCAAAAAAGAAGAGGGTCTCTATATTAGTGCTGCCACCTGTCTTAATTAGCAGCTAGGCAATTAAGACAGATTTCCTGATTAAGGAACATGCTAACGGCTGTCATTTGCTAATAATGAATCTCTCCTAATTTTGCACAGAACCACTGAGAGCTATTGATCTGAGAACGGGATGTGACTCGCATAGCAAAAGCTTAAAAGCTCGCCAAGTCCATTATGGTTAATGACGATACGCTCTTATTTTTCCTTGCCTCGTGAGAAGGCTCTCTCCTTTTTGTCTCAATCCCCCTTTTTGAAGTTTTTTTTTTTAAGAAGTCGATGTGTTTTGAAGCCCCATTTCAATGTCTGGAGTCTGAGCATGCTCTGTAGTTCAGTGTGTTTTGCTGCATTTATGGTTTTCACTGCATCTCTTAACTAAATCAGGAAATTATGCACTTGTTGTCACTTTCTAGGACATTGAGTCATGCAGTAGTTATCTCATAGACACTGAGGACCTTTATGAATGCAAAGATACAGAAAGTTCTTCTACCTCTTTCTTCTGTTATTAAATCTTTATGTTGCTCTTTTCCTGAACTTTTCTGTTACTTTTGGTTCCTCTTTTCCACTCTTACACATCTTATATTGTATCCTATGTTCCTCCTCCAATCTATTCCATTCTGGTTTAATCATTAATTTCTCTCTTGCCATTGTACTGTCTTTGGCAGAGTGTCTGTCGATACATATTGTTTATATATCTAGCAACAGTTGCTGTTTGGTCTAAAATAAAGAATGACATATGCACACATTTCAAGCAATATTAGTTTCCGTACAGCGCCGTATCAGCCAGTCCTATTTCTAAACCGTTTTTACATCCCATGTGGATTAACTGCATTGACGTGGTAGAATTTCCTCATATACCACTCTTTGCTCATCCATGTGTTTGATAACCTCCTCTTCCTTTTCCTGACCTTGCCTTCAAACAAACATCCGCGCACACATTCACACACTCACAGAGAGAGAGCAGACACCTTGGAATGAGCTATGTTGATTAAATTACATTTATCCATGTGAAAGGGTTTATTGGCTTGCATGGTGATTTATTCAGGGGTAGATATAGGCTGTGTGGAGGAATCAGAGTTCTGGTGTTGTGGTTGGTTTCAAACACTGCCAGCCTCTCCAGCTCCTGAGAAATTATGTTACTGCAAAATTCACACTTATTTAATTAAACTGTCGGGTAATTACAAATGTGGAAACATGTGCTATTCAGGAGGATGACTCGCAGCCGAGACGATCACATCAATAAGCTAAAGCAAATTTGTCTGTGCGCTGAAATTTACTTTACAATTAAGGAACAGAGCTGTATTTCTGTTCAAAAGTGAGCTGATATACAACAAGGCCACTAATGAAATGCTACAACCCGGTGTGTTTCTTGTCATCTAAAGACATATCTGAGGGAATTGTAATTTGTCCCATGGCAGCTAGAGTTTTTAGCTGACATTTTAGCTGAGGTTTTAATACTTTCAATGGAGGCCCAAACCACCTGCATGGGCGTGGGTGGGCAGTTTTTTTCCCTTATTTGCATTATGCAGAGAAGAATACAAGTTTTTTGTGACCTTCTTCATCATGTTCAGTCTTTTTAATGCTGAAAAAGGTTTAGGATTTTATGAACGGAATAAAAGATACAAAAATAGTGCATTTTCAATATAGTTAATATATTTAACACCATTTAGTACAATATTTATAATGTCAGGTTCATACACTAGATACATTAAGATACATTAAGAAACATTTCATTTGTAGTTGTACTGTGTCTCTTAACATTTCTGGGGTTATTTATTTCATTTTTATAACATCAGCATACTATCTGGTGAGTAAAACAGAAGAGATATGTAACACCACATCAGAAAGCATAAAAAAGACATTTAATGTATACATTTTGGAGGGGAAAAAAAGAAACAGAAATGAAGCAACAAGAAAAAAACTCTAAATTAAAGTGGCCTTAAGACTATTATGATTGGGTGGGCCTGTCGAGTCTGTTCTGTGGTACTGATCGTGATGGCATAAAAGAAATACAACATGTCTGTCCATAAAGCTATAGCACACATTTTAGTATGGCATTTTAATCACCAAGATGAGTATGAAGTCTGGACTGCTTTGTGAGCATAGGTTGTTATTAGCAGAAAAAGGGATCAAAACCAAAGCTTTTAACACCATGCCTTTAAATTTAAGGGGCATTTGCCATACTTCATTTCCTAAAGTAGATTATGGCCATAAAACCGAAGAAAAAAATACAGATTTGACTCATAATTAATTTATGATCTTTATAGGAGCATATGTTTAATTTATGGGACTCCGTTTCAGATTTAAATGTAAACTCACTGAGACATGAACAAAGTCATGAACATGGGATGGGTTATGTGTGCAAGCACTGTTGTTTTGTGATTGTGCCACTACTTGACAAGAATGTGACAAACAGATTCATGCAAGTTTCATACAGCTCCTGAATATATATTTTGAAGGACGCATTATTCAGAAGTCAGAAAATCCATTGTCCCTTTGGGAGCTGTGTGACATACTTCATCAAACAAAGCAAAAAATGTGTGTGACTATACTACAAATGGTACGATTTAGAATTTTTCAAGTATTGTATTTGTACTCCACTGGTCACCTTTTTGGTAATATGAAATATTAGGCTACACTATTATGATTATGTAATACATGTCAAGATACCATGTAGCTGTCTTTCTGTTTTCTGTATTTTTAAATGGTGCTGTGTTTGGCGTTTTTGTTTTTTCAACTAATCTGTTGAGTGAACTTGAAAGAATAATTTATAATGTTTAATAAGACATTTACATTCATTTGATATGAATCAGGTTTTGCTGAACTGAATCTAGATTTAAAGATAAACATATGATTTTTCAATCAACATCATTGTTCCAGTAGCTGGCGACAAATTACAATATTTATGAGTCAACAGTTTAAATCTACTTTTTCCTGAATCAACAACTGAATTCCTTATTGCATTCAAACGAGTCAGTGAATCATTCGCTCAGCCGATTTGTTCAAAACGCATATTCATTCAGAAACAAAATTGCACTGCTAACATTTGCATTGACAAGTATGTACGCCACAGTTGTTTGACTTTGTTTAGAAATATATAACTGGACATACTGTCTGCAATGTAGGTTACCCAATATTAACAATATTAAACCGCTGAGCTGTATTGAAAACGTCACACTACGTAGCTACTGGAAAATCATATTACAAACAGTCATTATTTAAATTATTTTATTATTTACACTAGTGGCACAGCAGTAACAGACTTTATCTTTCAGTTCCAGCAAAATAATGTAAACTGCCTCTGTGTGTGTGTGTGTGTGTGTGTGTGTGCGTGGGAGCGAAAGAGTGAGAGAGACAGAAAGATAACAGTAATGATATGGCTCCGCTCCATCCTGTGAAGGCCATTAAAGTGTGATTCATGTGGCCATGTCCTTTAATGACATCTCCAGTTAGTCATCAATAAAGTGAGACAGATGTAGGATAAAGATGGAACATTTTGATGGGTGGAGGGTTGGGGTTACAATGACCTCTGTCCTCTGTTGCAGCGCCACGCTGATTCACGACACGCTGCGCACGCACACATACACACACAATGATGTTTTCACTTGTCAAGATGTTCAGTTTGTGTGCACCCCACACCTCAAAAGTGTCCAGGGAGCGTGCTGACCGTAACTGGCCCGGCTTGCACTTCATGAGTAATGGTGGCCTAAGTGTTAAGGTGCTTGTACTCCGTTAAATGTCCCAAGTGCCATGCCTCAAAATGTCAGAGTATTAGATCAGTGACCTTGGTAGTATATTACGAGCGCTCAGAAAGTTTTATACTTCAGAAGATAAAATATTGACCATCCAAACATCTACTTTCACGGTCTTAACAGACAGATCATTTAAACCTATTTTGACAGGGCTATCTATCATTGTACATCTACAAAACGTGAGTTTTACAGCCTCTCTAGACAGATGCCATGTTATTATAAATGTTTTTTGTTGTCTCTGCTAATGGGTGACGTTCCGTAACAAATGTAAAGAGCTTTCCTTCATGTTTTACAGGCTATCCGGAATGAACGTCCCATCTCCTATTGTTAGCAACAAGAACTGGCTGAGGTTACACTTTGTTACTGACAGCAACCATCGATACAAAGGCTTCAGCGCCCATTATCAAGGTAAACTGCTCGCTTTGTCATTGCAAATGCATGGTTTCCATGGCGAGTATTGCTCTTGTGAACACTGTAGTGAAAGTCTATTCGATTGTCCTCTCTTGATAATTAATTACACAATTAATTATCTTTGATTTGATGATTTTTGTTGCAGAAAAGGTGCAAAAAAAGAGTATTGGAGTTTGATGTGAAACACATTTTGATATCAGTTATCATTTTCTTCCAGATGTTGAATTAATGCAAGCATGAGAAAGATCATTCAAAACTGTGTTAATTGTCATTGACTTCAGCTCACATGGCTCTTTTTGCAATAACTTTCAACATTCAGAATCAGAAAAAGTATTGTTTTTGTTGCCAATGCTTGAATGCCTCTTTCCTTTTTCGGTTGATTTGTTTTGTTTTGTGCCGTTTCTCCAAACTAACTCATATTTCAACAACAAATCATGTTTTGTCTTTTTCGGAAGTAGCTATCTTATAAAGAAGAAAGCTCAAATGTAACATAATGTAATATTGGGTGTTTTAAAGAAAGAATGGCGAAAAGCAAGCCGCTTTTAAGTTTTCTGCTTTGACAGGTCATCCATAGCCATAATTTTCCTCATGTGCTTGGCTGCATACTGTCTTTGTGAACTACTTACACATATTTACCATAAACGCGATTCCAGTGTCTATACAAGCATTCACTGGAAGCTGTTCTGTAGAGGTCTGGAGTGAAATATGACATTGTTTGCCAACCCTTACATATCTAAGCTATTATCTTACAGAAGTGTTGCATAATGTTGTTTTATATGGAAATTCATATACGTCTTCACTGGGTCGTTTGGAGTAAAAACAGACCTCATTTGCATGGATATGTGATTTTTGTGTGAAAGCTACTTTCTGCCACGGGAATAAAAAGGGTAATTGCAAATTATTATTTCCACAATTGTAACCTTTTTTCTAGCTATGTTTTCTTGCAAGTGCAATATTTAAACCCCACTTATTATTATAAGAAGAGAAGTCAGAGTTGGGAGATATTAAGTTACAATTACTGTTTATATTTTTTAATTCTGTGGCAGAAAGGGAAAAAAAAAATGTATATATAAAGCAATTGCGAGATGCAAACTCAGATTTACAATTTCAGATTTGTGAGATGTAAACTTGAAATGGCTAGGACAAGTCAGAATTCTGAATTTCCATCTTGCAATCATGAATTTCAGATTTAAAAATTTTTTCCCCACATTTCTCTTTTTTATCTATAATATTTCTGTAGAAAGGCTTTGTGTTACTTTAGAGACCTGTCAGGTCAGTCTGCCTCTGTGTCCATTCCTCTAAATAGATGTGCAATCATCTTGTATAATTGAAAATGTGAGCAGAAGTTTGGCTATAGGATTGGATTTGTTTGATTTGTGTAAGATCCAAGAGTGCTGATTAGAAGCTTGCTGCATTCAATTGAGCTGGCATGAGTTTTGACTGGGAAATAGCAGGTACTCACTGCATCACCAGGACAAGTGATCGGGTTCAAAAAGCAACATCTGCACTGCGCTTCAGGACACAGCCCAGCAAAATCCAATTTAGCCCACTGATTCATCTGAAAGAGATGCCATCAGAATGGAAGCCCATTCCATTTCGGCCCGCTCCACTCTTATAGACATTAACCAGCTGTTGCTGGTTCAAGATGCCAGTTGATGGAAACGCTCATCTGCAGAAAATAAAGCTGTTATTGGCAGGGGCTGTTTGGCTTCAATATACACAGACTACCCAGGTCCCCATCTAGTCCAGACACTAGATGAGGTAGACATTAGGGCTGGGCGGTATGTACCGCATGATATATTATGCGCATCTCATCAGTAAAGCCGGTTCTTTGATTAGCGCTAAATCTACGTCACCTGTATT
>JAUCNO010001174.1:451228-479799 GCA_032353835.1 Enteromius viviparus | reverse complement strand
AGAGTATGTTATGGTCAATAGTGTCGAACGCAGCGCTGAGATCCAACAACACTAATAATGAGGTACAACCACGATCATATGCTAGAAGCAGGTCATTAGTAACTCTAATTAGAGCGGTCTCAGTACTATGATACAACAAATCACCAAGCGTTTTCTTCTGTAGAGAACTGCCACTGAGAACCAGTTGTGCGTTTGTGTGTCTTTAGGCCCAAACCGAAGTCTTTTAGTATCAAGTTCTCTCTCTGGAAGAAGCATCGCATCCAGTCGACCACCGAAAGCCTCCCGGTGAAGAACATCATCATCCATCATGATTATGACCCACAAACCTACGCCAACGACATCGCTTTGGTGCAGCTGGAAGACTTGTCTCTTTCAGGCAAGTGCATCCAGGACAATCCCGCGGTCCGAGCCATCTGCGTCCCCTGGACCACCCAACTGTTCCAGCCCAACCACACCTGCACCATCTCCGGCTGGGGCAAAGGTTTGGCTCCCTGTTAAACACAACCTACAGAAATCAGGATGAGAATACGGTAAAGTCTCACTGTCTCTCTGTGTGTTTGGATCATCAGAAGCGACCCTGAAATGGGCAAATGTGACGCTTGTTGGCAACTGCGAGAATTACTTCAAGGACCGTTTCCTCCCTGGAATGGAGTGTGCAGGTATGTGAAGGTCCTGACTTTTTAGACCCTCGAATTTGTGCGCAAGTGCTCTTAAATCATTTGTCTTTGCTCTTAAGCAACTGTCATATTAGCAAAAACCCATACAGGTGACATTTCATGACAATCTGACTTTACCAGGTTTTAAGGATTATAATCAGTTGCAAGTGTCCAAAAAATGAGTGAGTTTAGCTCCCCTAGTGACATTCCAAAGGCATCTCATTATAATGTTCCCACCCCTCAATCTGTAAATTTCCACCTGTTGCTTCATCATTTTGATTTCACAAGAGACAACGGTGTAAATAATCGAAACCAAAATAGAGGTTTTAAAAGTAGATACAAGCTATAATGATGCAGGTCTATTCTAGAAAAAGGGGGGTGAGGGGGCAGCAGCTCATTTGCATTTAAAGAGACAGGCACGAAAATAGCGTGTTTCTGGTTCCACTAAAAATAGGCATTTTCAAAATTATTTATTCAGTATTTTGAGCTGACACTTCACAGACACATCCTGGTGACAACAGAGACTTAATAATAATGTGAACATGACTGGACTGGGTTTTTGTTGGATTTGCCCAATTTTGACCAGCATGTTACATTTTGAAAAACTTTTACTGCGTCCAAAATCGCTTACTTCCCTACTATATAGTATGCAAAAACAGCATGCGAGGCGAGTAGTGTGTCCGAATTCTTAGCATTCGAAATTCAGTATGCGAGAAGTACCCGGATGACCTACTACTTCCGGCCGAATTCTGTAGTAAGCATACCATGGACACTATAAGGCTCCTGGAGAGGAGGCGTCATATTTAAAAAATGACGGAAAGTGGAGACGCGGCTCATTTTAAGTGTAAGCACCTCAGAAAAAAAAACGTTGTTTGTTGTGATTAAATTACACTTGTTTAACACACTCTAAATAAACGGATGACTTATTGAAAGTTTACATTTTCGCGCTGTTGTGACGACGCGTGACACGTGACAACATCAATATGGCGGATGTAGTACGTTCGAATTCCATTCATACTACTCACATTCATACTATATAGAACGTACTGTTTTAACGGTCGAGTAGTAGTAATGTAGTACCTACTTAAGCAGTATGCGATTTCGGACGCAGCACGTGTTTGCATGTGAACTGTGTGTGTGTGTGTGTGTGTGGCTGTTCATAGCGCGTGCTAGATAGAGAGCATCCTGATTGGTTTACTAAGCAAAAATAGCCAATCAGCTTTCAGTGTGGCCGGGCTTTTATTTCTTTTCTCTGGGAGAAAAGTTATCAGTTCAGTGCAGCAGCCTACGAGATCGTCGTGGCAGAGAGAGAGACTCGACTGTAAACAGCATAACAAACATTGCAATAGTTTAAAAAAAAAAATAATTTTCATTTTTCATTACACCAGAATTTTTTTTTCAAATAACCATGACACAGTCAAAAAAATGCTACAAAAATGATAGAAGCAAAGTCTTCCATAGTTTTGACACATCCTTATAAGTTAAATTTTAATGTGTTAGTTGTGTCCCCCTCTAAAAATTGCTCACGAGAAATTCTATGTTTATTGTCCCCCCCTACTATAAAATGACAATTACACCCATGACAGATGCATATTCAATAAGGTCAAGCGCAAAAATATCTGTCCATGCTTTTTTTAGAGCTAATTCACTGCACGTTTTTAGTAAATCCTGATGGTACTATTTTAACACCAGAAGTGTAAACAGACTTCCTCTTCCTGTCAGTCCAATTCAAATTCAATCTCCACTTGCAGTGGCTGTTTTAATTCAGATTTGTACTCATAGGTTAAAAGGAAGCCAGTCCTTAGATTTTGGATTTTACCCAACCCTATACTAAAGCCACAGCGCTTGTCTATTCACTTGTCTATATTGGCACTATAATTCTCTTCAACTAAGAGGTTTTTTTATTAAATATTGATTTGTGCAATTAATGGCAATTAATTAATTAGCATATCATCTAATATATTCACTAAAATTGTTGAAAAATATATTTATTGTTAAATTTTAAATTATGTGCTGGCACTAATAGCTGGAAAATTCTTAAGGACAATTAATTGCAATTGCAAGAAACATCTTAAGGCCAGTTTACACTGCAATGACAAACAAAAACCAACGGCAACAGACACATCCATCAGGTTTTTTCGGATGAGTGTATTACCCCATCTGCCTCTGTTGGCATTGGTCGCACTTCCTTTTTTTTTTTTTAGCGAATGAGCATCTTGGCATTTGTCATGTCTGGAATGTCTGGCAGTGCAGTGTGAATGAGCCTTTAAGAAAATGGTTATAACGGAAAATGTATAGCCAACCTAAGATTCTCTTAAGGTTTAATCTTCTGCTCAGGTACTCAGGGAGCAGCAGCTTGTTTCTGTCTGCGTTAAGAATGTGAATGCATCTCGCAAGAATGAAAATGCCTTATTGTGTTAAGAGTAAGACATCATTCAACCCCCAAAGCAACTAAATAAACACGGTAGTTTGCATGTACAGATGGTAGTGGTGTCAAATTCGCAAAACAAACTTCTCCTTCAAGCCGAAGTCATTTAGAGGTGAGCATGATAATGAGGAATAATCCAAGATAAGTCATGTAAACTAGGGCAAAGATGCTGGCAAAGGGCCAGGGGAGCCAGCTTTCATAACGCCAATAAGAATTGCAAATGTGCAAATGGAGTTCTTCTACCAAACTTGGTCTTGTAGCTTTTGATGACACAGCAAGCACTTTGCAACACTTCTCGCTCACTTTTCAGAGTAGGTCAGTTAGAAATAGAACTTGAAATCCGTATGTGGCCACAGGTTCTCTGTCATGCCTTCCCTGGAGTGGATGCCACGTCTAATAAAGTCCTCCTTTGATGGTCACTCCTGCCAGCGTCCGTTTTAAACTGGGTACAATCTTGCATGTCCGTAGTGGATTCACAGTTCAGCTGAGGGAGTAATTATTGGGCTGGACTCTACAAGGTCTATGTCAAACACGATTCCTCAGGAATATTCTTAACTTAAAGCCATTAGTGCTACAGAAACCCCAGCAAACAGTCTGCAATGAAGACAATGCCTTATTATACGGCCTGCTGTGCTTAAGCTGGGCATTTCCAATGTTCTCTTAAATGTCAAACAAGCGGAACATTACGCTATAATCTTTTGAGCAATGTAGCCTTTGAATCATAGAAAATGTGAAATGAATCTAATATGGAGATCAAAGTTGTTGACATATCAGAGTTTATGACATAATAAAATAAAGAATACCACACTCACATCAGTATTTCATAAACTTACAGTACAGTGTCTTGATAATAAATCTGTGCCTCAATTTTAGGCAACAGGTTCTGAGTGGAATCCCAGAACCTCTTACTGAATATTTCAGTGCCAAACTGCCCATCACCATCTGTACAGGCCAAGCAAGACAGCCCTCTGCTATATTCCTCAAATATTCTGCTTATAGTGTTCTAGTCAACACTGGAAATATAATATTAATTTGTAATTAGCTGTTAATAATTTTAAATAAATAATTTAAAAAAGTAGCAAAATTGCATCCAGACATCCATGTTTATTTATTTATTTATTTAATTTTAGTTTATTGGCAACACCCTGAAGCAATTAAATGTCTGGGCATTTGTAGCAATAGCCAACAATATATTACATAGTATGGGTCGAAATTAAGTAAGATCACGTTCCATGATTTTTTTTTTTTTTTTTTATTTCGTACCGTAAATATATTAATACTTAATTTTTGATTTGTAATTTGCATTGCTAATAACTTAATTTGGACAATTTTAAATGCATTTGTTTCAATTTTTTTTTTTTGCACTCTCGTATTCCAAATTCTCAAATAGTTGTATCTTAACCAAATATTGTCCTATCCTAACGAACCATACATCAGAGGAAAGCTTATTTATTCAACTTTCAGATTGTGCATCAATTTCAGTTTCAACTGTGTTGTGTTCCAGGGTCACATTTGTTCTTTAATTCATTCTTAAAACAGGGGGAAAAACTGTCAACAGGGTAAGAAAAAAATATACTTCATGCGAAAAGGTTTAAATTAAAAGCATGTTTTTTATTTTTAGTTTAAGGCAAACATACATTTTTAAAAACTTTGCTATTTTTGAGATTTGGTAACAAAACATCCATTGAATTTTGTTCATAAACTGTTTAAAAACTAATATGATATTGCCAGTAACTGTATTTTAGAACTTCTGCTCTAAAAATGGGTGAGCTGTTGCCAAGTGGAAAAAAAAGATCTTTATTTGTTATGTTTGGTTTTCATCTAGTTATTTTGGATACAGGAACATCACAGTCTAATTGATAACCAAGCTAAATAACCATGAAGAAGTTTTCTAAACAGACTCATTTACAAGAACAGCAGGAAATCTGATACAAATGATTTTAATGAGAAAAAAATAAAAACCTGTTTTGACTTTAGAGTGACTAATAATTTATAACATAATGATATAATACGCACCTATGGATCATCTTTTACAAACTGTACATAATTCTCTGCACAGAGCGATGCTAGATATGGTTATCATAGCCAACAGGATATCAACCAAGTGCCAATGGATCATCAAATGCACAGCTAGTATTTTCTTAACTGGCCTCTAGTGGTTATTAATGTTTACTCATATATAAGCAACCTAAGGGTTTTTTGTTGTATACTATAGATTATTCACAGAAGCAGAAATAACAACCAAAGTTACCCCTGAGCAACACTGGCTCATCAAACCGTTCAATTTAAGAACATAAACAGTATTTATCTCACCTCATAGGTCATTTACTGTACACTTTTCTTCTCGCTTACTTGAACGACTTCAGCACTGTAAATAAAAGAACTGAACTATACATTTTCTTGTGCTTGAGTTGTGTGCTTGCAGAGGTCAATAGGACCATCCCGAGGCCACCCCCACCCTCAATCTGCAAAAGAAAGTCTCCATTAAAGAAAATGCCATCCACTATTCATTGATAATGCAGAGGTTTTGGAAGAGTCCTGAGGGGTATATAAGTCTTTAAAGGGTAAACGTCCCCAGGAGAAAAATATATCCGTAACTCTAATGGCTCTCAGTGTTGCCATTACATCTAGACAAGAGTAGCCCGCTTGGTCTCAGCAGATGAGATTTATCCAAGAGTTATGTCAGAATTCACTCAGGAAGGCTTTCAGATGAAGTAATGGCCAGGAAGTGGCAAGTATTCCACAAGTATTATTATACTTCTGCTCTGTTCATCATTTATCCTAACGGTTTCATTAGAGACAGTTGTTTAATGAATAGCACAATCAAGTGGGTCGACGAATTGTAATTTGCATTAAACCATAAGAATACTAATTAGACGCTGAACCCGTGTGGCCCTGTTTCTGGTATGAGATGTTATGTTATGTTGCCCTCACGTGCCTGACAGTAAGAAGGTGAAGGTCAGTTTTATGGCAGGGAAATATGATAGTATCATTATTTCCTTTCCGATAACAAATGGTGCACAGGATCCACGCTTGATTTTGGTCCAGCTAATAATCTGACATCCAGGGCGGAAAACAATTACTGCAATCTATCCTTGACTAGATGGACATGGGGATAGGTTGCCAAGGGACTCGGCAGGGAGATAAGGTGGCAATGCAAGGACATGACTTAGATCACATCAAAGATACATGTACCTGCAAGAGCCAATGTGCATATAAAATGAAAAGTAAAAAGCGGATTGAACCTGACGTTGTGATGCTGGAGCTTGTTAATTGTGTTTTAAATCTTTGCCTAACTTCAACAGAACACAGGTGAAGGTGCGAGTCTGCAGCAACAGGAAACAAATGTTTGTGACGGCAAACCTTCGAACCCATCACTAAGAGTTGGGTTTGAGTTCCTGGCAATGGGGATTTGAAGATTTGATTCGTACCCATCACATCCTGTGCAGCTCAGTGAAGCAGTCATTTCCAAAAACCATGAATATGTTGACCTTGGTTAGCTGCTGACAGCTGCTCGATTTTTAAATTAATTAGTGTTTGAAAAGCGCTCTTAGCCCGAATAGGTGTTGAAATGCCTTTGTCACACATGTGGAGGCTCAGGAAAATGTTAAATGACTAATTATAGATGTAAAATGTCAATTCGGTGCCATAAAGAATTTGAAGAAAGTTTGGTATGACAGGTAATAGACAGTAATTGCGGAAAGCTTGGTCTTTATTGCCTGTATAGATGCATATTTGGGGTAGAAGGAATGCAGAACAGCTTTGTTTACGGTGCATTAGAATATACTGTATTTAGCATACATATGTGCATTTGCCAATACAGATCGCTGATGTTGCATCATGGCTGTTGGTTGGGAATTGTAATGAATGAGTTTGTGTTTTAATGTGTTGTCTGGTGTGTTTATAGTCTGATCTTAGGTTTATTGATGGCGTACAACATTTTGCGCCATTTGCGATACTCAAGAAGCGATAAGCAAATTACTTGAGATGTCAAAAGTGACATAAGTGACTGAAAGACACGCTGAAACATCATTTGGGATAATAACCGGTGAAAAATGGCTCTTGTTTTTCAAAACAGAAACGCTTCACCCATCATTATTATTCTGGTGCATAGCCCGTTTCTGACAAAATTTCGAATTAATGTATTACGAGTGTTTCTACTCAAGTTTATAATGATAGAACATCCAGTATTGATGCAACATCTTAAAAGAGTTGCAATTATGACTGATGTTTAAGGTTCAATTTGTTTTCTTATGATAGCAAAAAGGAAGTATTCGGGCAATTAGCATTATGTGTAATTTCAGTGTGTTTTAATGTACCTTTGAAAGTGGTTTAATGTCATGTCATTGACTAAGGTCAACAGTCATTTCCTCAGTTTTAATGTCTTGTCACTTGCAGAGTGTCTCATTTGCAGGCCTCGTGTCAAATGATTTATTCAGCATAAACCTTTTAAGTAGAAACAGGTGTCAGAGCAAATTTCCATCTACAGAATAATTTACTAAACCTTTGGATCTGGGTGTGTCTGTGTCAATAGCATATTCAAATGAATGCTAAATAGGTTCATGTTGAAGGCTTTTCGAAATCAGTGTTTCATTGGTTTTTATTTATTTATGGTGATGGGCTGATCCAGTGGGTGGTTAATGGGTGCTCAGTAATGAAAGTAAGATTCCATTAGGAGTTGATAGAATGATTCCATTTTCAGCAGGATACTGTAGGTGTGTTATAATCACGTGTCATTCTTAACCAGCTTCCTCCAGATACAGGGGTGCATTTAGTTAAGTTAAAAAAGGGGCCGTCTATAAAAACTGTTCAAACATGTCAACTTCGAAATACTAGAAAGAATGACTTTAAAGAAATGCTCTAGGTCTGTACATTTTAATTCTGGTGTAATGTTGATTAACACAGAAAATTGTTTCAGTTTGCTCTTATCCACTTCCAAAATGGTGCTTTAGATAACTTTGCAGCTCAAACACTAAACGGGTTTTTACTAAATCATTCATGGAAGTCTTGAACAAAAATGCAGGCTTTGCATTACTGCTTTTTAACGCTCTGGAATGTTGACCTGGTTTACTTGTATTATAAATGCTTTGCCACAGCTGTCATTTGATTTTACAAAAAGCACAGATTGAGTCAATTATGTTATGTATCTAGCAACACGGTGTATTGTTCTCAGACAATTTAATAATTAATGTTCTATGTATGTGTATAGTACTTTTGAAATAATGCTACTGTACATAGCAAGCAATTGTCATTTTTATGGGTTTAAAACTTGATTTTGATCTGCTACTATTTTTTTACTTTTTACCTAAAAGATTTCAAATAGTCTATGCAGTCGGTGTTATTTGTTTATTTGAGGATTTGATTTTCATTGGTCTTCGATGATGTGCCGCGTGGTTAGTATTTTGATAAAAGTGAATTTTTGGACCCATCAGTGGGTTTTGAAAAATGTTACAAAAATTTTGGAACAGTGTTTCGTAAAAGAGTATGTAAGGGTGGGCAAACATCATATTTCATATTCATAGGCTGCCTGAACTGCCACATTAAGGCCCCTCTTTATCAAAAATGGAATATTAATTTTAGTGAAAGAGAAATGTATTGTATCTCTATAGGAAGTAGAGCCAATGTTGAATGTGCATTAGCATGGCTCTGACCTCAGATATTAGAGCCCCAACATGTTCTCTTTTCCCTGTGACATTCGTTTCAATAATTAAAGCTCTGTTATGGGAGTAACAGTTGTTTTCTATAAAAATGTATAAATCCCATTTCCAATAATACCACATATGCGGTTTTAAAGTATAAAACGAAGGCTTGTTTGCTTATAACTCCATGGGTTCAAATGATTATATATTTAACTGACAGAAGACTAATTTACTGACAGAAAATCACACTAATATCATATAAGATAATTTTTAATTTTCGCCCGGTTAACCTGGCTGTTACCGAGTTCTAGTCACTGCATCTGATGGCAAAGCCAGGGCTCATTTTCAGGTCGGTCTTCCTATGACTGATGTGATGACCAGGAATTGTTTGCATCGCTTTGCACTCATCGTGCTAGTTAGCTTGTTTAATGACATGCACCATTTGCAAAGGGAAGAAGAGGCATTAATGCAAATAAAGCTTTTTCCTCAATGTTCCAACAAATATTTAGAGTGGACCAGTTAATATTATCATCATCTTCATTGTTATTATTATGAGCTTTTGCTTTCTCAACAAGACTTCTGTTTGACCTTTGACATGCTGGGCTACATGCTTGTCTGGATTAGCCCTAAGGACCGTGCCATTTGTCTGCATGCATGTCAAACAGCCACTTTTCCCCCGTAGGAATACCTTGGCAGACATTTGTGGCCCAAAATACTTCACAGAGGCATTAGACAAAGTCTGCTTCACATCGAATGGTGTAGACATGCAGCGCAAGCTGAAATCTTCCCCTTGTCAAGGTTGACAACTGAACAGAAGTCCTGTCCCTCCACTCCTTTATTAATCTTCTTTTTCTTCTCACTTTTTCATTTTCTGCCCTTGCCTTTTATTCAACACATGCCCATGTTTTCTGTTTGCAGAGCACTTTGGAAATTGTTGACACTGCTATACTTTTCTGCTCTTCTCTCTCATGCGCTTGATGATGGTTTATTTTTCAATGCTTACAAGTTTATTTAAAACCTGTTTCACCTGATTTCATGTTATTTTGTTTCATTTTTTCCCCTTTAACTAGTGAAAAGGTCTGTAGATTTCAAATCTAGAGGAGTAAAATTATTCCCTGGCAAAGACAACAGCAACAAGTTTTCTATCTGTGAGTCTACCCTTTGTTACTATTTTATGGTAAATCTGTGTTACTCGTTCGGAGTCGATTACAGCAAACAGTGACTGTAAGATCATTGCAAGATCATCTTGTGCTGATAAGCATTTATCGGCGAAATCACGGATGAATTTCAGTTCACACGAATATCTCACAAGCAGAAGTTTCCAGCCAATTTAATTTAACCCCCCACTGAGAGTTATTTCCTCAAAAGCATGAATGGCAGTTTACCGTAAAATTGTGATTTGTTACCCGTAATGAGGGAATGACCTTGTGGCTCACCGTATCTGCGCTCTTTTTATGCATCGTAAATTCCTATCGTTTTTATATCAACATCCAGTCTTCCTTAGCTGCTCTTCATTTTACATTCAAAAACAAAGATTCGTTTTTTATGGCCTCTGGTTAAAAAGGTTAGTTTTAAGTACTGAAATTGTTTACCCTTGGGAGTCTATATAACATCAGACCTGTATGAGAATAGTTCACTTAAGCATAATTACGTAATTTGATTAAACTTAATGAAAAATTGGCATTTTGTTGCAATTGGTAGTTAGTTAGGTTGCGCCAATAATGTCTAACTATATTGGTATATTATTGTATGGAATAAATAGAATAAAAAATATATTTTTTGACATAAAAACCCATTTACACTGTGTGAGAAAAAATAGAAAGCATGTTTTTTTATATTGCTTACTTTATGTTGTACTTATGGAAATGTCTGAAAAATACTCGAAATTATAATTGTAATGCATTTACTTTAAATTTTTTAACCCCTTATTTTATTTATTTAATTATTTATTGTTTACATTTAAAGCCCTTTGGGTGTCCCTTTCCACCAGTTTGAACCCCCTGCCATTAAATGTATTATGAATATATCAGCTTACGCTTTAAAACAGAAAAGAGGAGTTTGTTCTATATTTAGAATACAGGGTTTTTCCCCTGAAAGACAGCCCAGTATTGGGAATTAGCTGTAGGTGTGCAGTAACAGTCACTTCAGCTTGAGATAAACTACAACAGCATGTATCCCACTGACCAAATATTTAAACACCTGCAATGATCTTCAACAATGTCATGTTTGTTTTAATTGAATCTTTTCTTTTTTGGTTTGCTTGTGCTCTTCTTATTTTCCTTTGAATGTATTTGTGTTGTCAGAGTGTGCCATGTTTTCTTCGATTTAGGTTCATTTTTTTATTGTTTTATTTGGGGATCGTTATCTGCTGATATTGCTTGCATGACCAATCTCCCTCGCCATTTCCAAACCAGCAGTCTCTCCGTCCGTCAACAACACAACACAGTGAGCAATGTTTGCACCATGTGGTTCAGATCTAGTACCCATTGTAAAAGTTAGATAGCAGCTGTCAAACATGGGAAATATCCACTATTACTTTATTTTTCTTGTAACTCGCACATTGTTGTGAATAATGCACTGTAAGCAACCTTTCCATCATTTTTCATTCTGTGTGTGAAATTAGCTTTTTTTTTACTTTTATAGCTATTGAGTCAATTTGAAGCAGTGTGGCCTTTTAGATGTAGCGTAAGGCTAGCAGAAATGCAGTTTAGCACTTTCAAAAGTGCTGTACTCATAAGACAGGCAAAGAATATGCAAAAACAAATGCGTAAAATTGCTTTCGGTACAGTTTAGCCTAGAATATATTGCTATGGGTTTGTTATACTAAAGATACACCCTCACATACTTTATATTTATAGCGTATTATCAAAAACACCTGCAGGTTGGGGGTCTTTTGTTAGAATTTATAGGGCTGGGTGTAATGGTTTAAAGTGCTTCTGGCACTGTGTTGTTCATAGATCCCTATTAAAATGACCTTACATTGAACTCTGTACTTCAGTTGCGCTGCTTACATGTCAAGTGGATACAAGAGAAGCCAAATAGTACAGCTATTGACTCCCCTCTAATGCTTTTGGAATATGTTTTAAACATGTGCCTCTGAAAAGAGTCCATCTTGTTTCATTGTTAATGCAACTTGCCTTGTTGCATTGAGAAAGTAGTGTTAGAAAGCAAATGAGCCTGAAGCGTAAAGAATTTCCTCCTAGGAGCAAAATATGTTCATAAAGGCTGGTGTTCCATGACATCATGCAGTTAATAGAATTAAGATGGAATGTTTACAGTCGACTGAGCAACCATTGACCTTTTATGCTTTCTCTGTAGCAATATTTCAAGATACTGCGATTATGTAAACACATAAGTGTTCTAATGCAGAATTTTTTTTTTCCTCTTGTTTATAATTAAGTATTATTGTTATCATACTTTCTGTAAATTTACCTTTAGACTGTTTTATATCTTTATTTGAGTCAAATATCTCAGGTAGTAGCCATGTGTTTTCAATAATAAACTGCGAAACTCTATGGAGGTTTATTTTTAAAATATTTATTTTTATATTTATTTATTTATTCCCAGTGCCGACATGTGCCTAAGGCTGATTTTGATAGTGTTTTAATAATGAATTCTAAAAGCCCATATAATTGGTTTTAACATTTTGCTAGTTTGAACCAGGTTTATCTGTTTTCAAGTCAAACCAGCTGGTATGTTTCTTTATTGGCTATATGGAAACACATTTCGTCAATAATTTGGCATGACATCATGGATGCACATGTCCACATTGATCATGCGGAAGTGAGTGCATGCGTCTGCATGTTTAATAGCTTGCTCGCCCTGTTTATGTGTTCACCTGAACGCCCCATTTTTTCCTGACGCATGCTGGCGAGGTCCAAGAAAGGGCATGAAGCATTGAGTATTTATATAAAGCTATGTTTTATTTGTGATTTGTTTGTGCATTGGTCACATGTGAATAAATTAACAATAAAAATGTCTATGCGATATCGATCAGAAATTTACTTCCTTTTTCATGAGTTATGTAGAATACTCATTATACTGTTCAGATGTGATTCTGACAGTGTAGTTTTTTTATTTACCAGGCAGAGTAAAGACGGTTTAGCTAGGGATCTGTGTGTTTTGAATTTCTGAATGTTTTGAGCTTGAATGTGCTGTGTGAGATACAGCGTCGAGAGAGTGCTTCATCAAGAGTGTGTATGTGGGTATGTATTTGTCTGTGTGAATTAGAGGGATGCAGAGAAAGAGAGGCAGAGGGTAAGTTTGAGGGAATGAGAATAACAGGTCTCACAGAGAGTTCTGCTTCTCTGACTGTTGATTGAGCTCTAAAAGCCCTGTGGGTTTCATACTCCACTGGCCTTGAATGTGAGAAAAAAGGCAACTTTTCTAAACATAGCAGAGGGATAATTCTAAAGGAGGACCTGGAAAAAAAGAAGTGCACTATAATAACCCCCAACTTCCACAGAAAGGCCTAAATTCTCCCAGGCTGATGGATGGTGAAAACGGCAACATGATGCTTCAGCTCAGAGCCCATTAGAAGAAAACAGCAAGTTAAACGCCAAGACAGTCTCTTGACCTCAACGTGTTTATTTTTTTTCATACGGCCAGTTATATCCTATTAGTTTTCTTTTTTTTTCTTCAACAAAATGCTGCTAGAGACGATTAGACGATTAGACGAGACGATTAAATGTGTAACTAGGTTAGTTAATACTAAACTAAGTTAAGCTGTACTCAAACAGTGTATTGTAGCTTTTTTTTAAGTAAAGTCTCATTAGTTAACATTAGCTAATGTATTAACTAACATGAACAAAGAATTATCAATACATTTACTGTAGTAATATTTGTTATGGTTGGTTAATAAAAAATAATGTTATTTATGGTTTCCTTCTTGTTAGCTCACAGTGCATTAACTAATGTTAACATTAATGAATAAATGATGTACAATTATAGTTCATTCTTAGTTTGTTAATTAATGTAGTTAACTAATGAACCTTATCGTAAAATAAGTTTGTTTCTTTCTGAAAGCTTTAATCACAGGTCAGCTAAACAATACAATATAACAATATAAGATTCTAGTGTAACTATTTTACATGTACTTTTCCTAACTTTAGGCGCTTTTCAGTTCCCAGAGAGTTCATTATGTTCAGTTATAGTTACAATGAAGAGGTTTCAGCTGAAGGTAGACCGATTACATCAGACTGTAACTGGTCACAAATTTAATCAGGAGAACAAATGGTTCAGTAGACATCATGACTAATTGACATTGAAAATAAAAGAAAATTGAGAAAATAACGAGGCATTTTTATGAGGAAGGCGAAATGGGAGAGAAAGTTGTCTTTCTACAAAGACTTGAGAGGCATTTTGGGCATTTTAATCACATTTAAGTGGCCTTTTTTATTTTAATCAGGACTGGCTCACATCCAAAAGCAGGGCCAAATTTGATCATGCTTTCTCCAAACGGTATACGGTCAAGATATCAGGAAGCCCTTCCCAAGACAATATCGCTAAATGCCTCATTACACAGTGAAATGAGGTCTGAAGTTGAAGCATGAAATTGACACTTTTGTAGACAAAATTACTGAGAAGTACCCTTATGTTAAAGTTATATTACTATATTAAAGTTAACTCTAAGGGCGTGCATGTTCTCACAAAAAACTGACTAAAGATATATGCTCTCTTTATTTGTTAATAGGTTTGGTTCATAATAGGTTAGTTCACTCCAAACTGAAAATTAATTCATTAAATTAATTAAATGAGACTTACCCTCATGTCATTCCTAACCCATGATGTCTTGATGTCTTAGGCAGCAATAGATAGCAATACAACTGAAATGATCCCAGATCCAGAAATGTGGTTAAAACATGAAGTGGCTCAACTTCCGTTTTGATTGACTTTAGTATGTTCAATAAAATGAATTGTCAGCTCAGCTTACTGGAATTATGTAATTGTTCTTTCAGAATACAGCGAGAAGAACATCTAATGTATCAGTTTTCATGTACAAGAGTAAAAGCCAGTGATCTTGAAGGGCTCAAAGTATCACAGCAGTTGTTAGCTTTACAAACAAGAAAATGTAAGCTAAATCCCACGCATGTCTGCAAATACACCTTGCACATGTGTGCAGATATAACAATGAGAGAATGCAGAATGTCCACATTCACACTACTCCCACACTCTTTTTGGATGTTTTACAAATGTAGACTGATTTTGAATAAAATATGCAAACTTTTTTCTTGATATTCAAGGTTGATTTGTTTGTTTGTGGCCATTTTCAGAGACATATCGTTATTTGAGTGGATGTTTGAGCCGGTGACTGGTGAAATAAGAAATGAGAGGATAGACAGAGAGATAGATAATATTAACCCAATCTCACATATTACAGACATTCATCAGAAACGGTCTGTTTTGTCTGTCTGAAATCACAACATGTTCATTTCTTCATGTGAACTTTGTTTTTTGCCGTTGTCGCCACTGATATGAGTCCACATTCATCACATCCTGGAGTTTTCCATTCAATTTAAACTCCGGCAAGTTAAGCTGTTTTCCTGATTCCTGAGTTAAAGAAACAATTTATAGAGCGAGTAGCTGAATATCATAGGCAACATGTTTTATTAGTTCTCTAGTAATATAAAATAGATAAATTATGACATAAGACACTGTGTATGTAATCTTTTAGAATAAATGTTTGGACTTTATAGAGAGACATAAAAGTGTTAAGGTATTGACATGAAATACTTTTGGGAAGTCTTGTAGTGTGTTATATACAGTACCACCTAAAACTACATTTTAGAAAAAAAATAAAATAAAATCCCATTGAATGAATTTACATATTAACCTAAAATCTTGATAAGCTTGGCAGGTAAAGTGGGAGTTGATTTAAAATAGTAAGCATGGATTAATAGCATGAATAAAAATGATAATTAACTTGGTCACAGTGTGGGCTGAGTATCTCAGTGTTCAAAGCTCTGCAAAATACAGGAAAATCACACTTTTACAATCTGTTGCTTTTGATGTTAGTCACAGTTTCACCCATGCTTTGACAAAATCAACCTTTGCATTGGTTTGACATTTGCATATGCTCCATTTTCCCATTGCACCTTTCCAGAACCTCTAATAATTAGTGAAGACAGAATCATTAAAAACCTTGAAAATTAATACTTGGAGGAAAAAGAGGTGAACTGAAGTTCTAACAGCTTTGCTGTGAATTGCTGCTTTAAATGGGACTAATTTTCAAAATTGCTCAAAAGAGGTGAGCCAAGAACAATATATCAGTCTGTCTTCCTCTACTTGTTTTTCCCCTGACTTTTTGTTTTTTTCCCTTACAGTCACTCAATGATCATGTTTAAAACTGAAAAACATAGTGTTATATACTTTTCACTTTACCTAATGCTGTCCATTTGTAGGACTTAAAATGTATGTCATTTGACCTGTGGGATAAACTTACTAAACAGTTGCTTGAACTTAAGCATGCAGTGCATCACGAGTATTTAAGTTAAGGGTTTTTTCGTCCCACATTTGCATAATTTAGTAAATTGCCACTTAAACTACAGGGACAGCGCGTGCAAATAAATTACACCATCAGCAGACATTCTTCAGTCTTAGAGAGTCCCTCACCCTGTGGCAAGATCACACTTCCATTATTCAATGGCAATCCAATTCTGGAGAGACGGGACATCTTAAACCTCATGTAAATCCAGCAGGTGTTTACAGTACAAGTTTGAACCAGAAAACAAAAATTAGAAGAAGCCACCGTTCCTCATGAGATTATCTTAAGAATCAAAAGTTTTGGAGGCAGTTGAACAAATGCAAATGCATCCACTTAATAACACATTGATATGTACTACTAAGTGAATACAAATAAATAAATAAAATAAAAGTGTAAAATTCTGCATTTGCACTGCAGAGTCATTGGAGCTCCTTTAATAGTTCAGGATGCATAAAAATGTGAGTGTCTTCAATGCAGGGAGTCATTCTCATTTTACAGTGCTATGCTTGTGTGCATGCTGATCATAGTGAGTATTTCTGCATTAGTTTGAGACCTCTCTTTGTAGTAATCAGCATATTTTAACTGCATGGTTAAATGCAATATTAATTGTGCATTAATTTAATCACACTATGCACATACAGTACAAGTGTGAATGTGCGTGTAAAGGGCTGCATTTGAAGTCACATTCATTCAGTTGGAAAATGAGAGTTGACATGGTTCTTTCGGCCCCAGATAGAAAGTTATCAGAATTACTCATCTTCAGACTAGTCACGTGGCCCATTCCAACCACTATACTGCATATATATATATATATATTCTGCACAAAGGTTTCTGCATATTGCACTTGAACCACTTCTTAAGTCAGCTTTTTTTCCCCCCTAACATAGTGTCTAATCTACTATTAATGCTACTGATAATAAAGTGTGCCCTCAATTTAGCATGAAAAGCTGTTAATGCGGTCTGGGATTTAGCAGATACACCACTTTCAATGAAGTAGTCACACTCTTACAAAGCGACAACTGCACTGAGACATTTGTGGGAATGTGTTAAGTTATCAATTAGAGAAATGGAGGATGTGTGCATTGTGTCTTTGTCTGTGTTCATGTTTAAGTTCCACCTCTTCTAATGTCAGCAGTTCTGTGAAACCGTTTGCATGAGACTTGCATGAGGATATTTGTATTTATTCTTATGTATGTGTCTAATAATGGCTAACTGTGCTCTGAATTCGCAGTAAACGAAGGAGGAATCAAACAGGCCTCTAACTCCTGCCCAGACCCGGGGGAACCTGAAAACGGCAAGCGCATTGGCAACGACTTTAGGTAATCACCCTTAGGTACTGTGTGTCCCGATAATGGCTTCGCGAGAAGGTATCTGGTGATTGTTACTCCCACACTCTTCACCAAGACAGCCAGTATTAGATGCTAATAATTGCATTCTTATGTTTCCTAAACATTCACCATCATACATGCAGACAAAATACTGTAATATTGTTGCATTGTTTGTCTTTTTGCTGTGTTTTTATTTTAGAAGAATATTTAAGGTTATATGCAGACAAGCTAAGTCATTTCAACTCAAGTCGATATTTAATGTCCACATACAGTATGGAGTATTAGTTGTGGAATAACTGTAGACCTTAAATATTCAATTTTCCAGGAAAAGGAGAAACCTGTATTATGGATACAGGACTTCTAACACGGATACTTGTCATTAATATTGTAACTTCTGAATATCTTCTAGTAGTGTCCTCTGTTTAGCACTCCCAGAGCATATAAATCATGTTCTCCAGACCAGGCTCTTCCAAGACTTTCCCAATGTCATGCTAATACCAGCTCCACGGGGAAGCTGACAATATGAGCATGGCTTTACCGCTAATTAGGACTGGTCGATTCAAAGTGTGACACTGATGTTGTTTCAGGTTTTTGTGTAACATGGCGTTAGGATTGCAGAAAACCCCCAGCGATTTTTGCGGGAGCGTTTGATGTTTGTTAGCAGAGGGTTTGACATACGCAACCGTGCAACATGCTGTAAAAGAACTGTTTGCGGTTTTCCTCAAATGAAGGTGTGGGATTGTCAAAATGTGAAAGTGTCTACTCTTGCTTAGTGGATTTGTTGAGTTCTGCTCAACCACAGGTTGAAGGAATGGAGGAAGCTTCAAACTAGACTTTTGTAAAGTATCAAGAAGCACCACAGTATTGATTGTACGCTAGCAAGGAGGATAAGATGCTCTTTTGATATCCTTTCATTTATTTATCCCCCTCTTGTGCATGCTGCAATACTTTTCTTTCAGACTTCTTTGTGTATATGCCTTGCGTGCTTGCGCAGAACTGAGAGTAGATGGCATATTTCATTTTAAATTCCACGTTTATGGAAAGACGAACAGTATTTTTCTCTGGAGTCTTGCATGAATGACTGCTACCCTGGTGCCCAATGTTGTAACCCACTGAACTGTGCTTTTAGCTATAAAAGCCTCATTTCCATGTGCATCAAATTAAATATGGCATTCACCCTGATTATTCAGTTGTGCTAATGGATTTGTGTTGGATCTGATTTGTTTGTCGTCCTGTGTGTGCACGCGCACATATGGTCCTGCTCCCTACAGTATTGGTGCCACAGCCCAGTTCACCTGTGATGAAGACCACGTTCTCCAGGGCTCCAAGAGCATCACGTGTCAAAGAGTGGCGGAGGTGTTCGCGGCATGGACTGATCATAGACCGGTTTGTAGAGGTGAGTCTGTTACCTGCACATCACACTGAGCATCAATGTATGTTTCTGTTTAAATTCAAGAAATGTAAATCAGACTAATGTAAGACGGTGGTTATCGTTGGTCTGGTCCTGCTGTTTAAGGGGGTAGTTTCACCTAAACTTTTGTCAGCATTTGTTCACGCTCCGAATTTACTGTATGTAATGTAAAAAGAGATGTTTAAAAGAATGTTCAAGCTGCTTTTCGACACACAGTGAAAAAGTGGATGAATACCAGAGGCTGGCTAAGGTTTTAAAAACATCAAATTGGTGTATGTATAATCTCCAAACAAATGATGTTAGATACAAGATCTTTGCACTCTGAGTCTGAAATTCTTGTCTGAAATCTTCAGGTTAAAAAATAAATATGACCTTGTGTTGTGTGCAATCACATTTACCTTTTTACATATGTCGCAAGCATATGGATGACTAATACGGAAAAAAAATGCATACAAATGTTTGCAATGACCTTTAGGGCATACATCTATAACACCTTTTGTAAGGTTCATAGTGGTACCTTAAAGGGATAGTGCACCAAAGAAATTAAAATTATGTTATTAAACACCCTTTGTTGTTCAAAATCTCTGCCGAGGATGAACGAAGGTCTTACAGGTTTGGAATGACATTATGGTTGTAAATCTCTGCTCACAGTATTTAAAAGTGCATTTAAGCACATTGAGCAGCTACACCTGGTCACCGTTCACTTGAATTGAATGGAAGAAGAGCAACTTGAATATGCTACTTAAATTTCCTTCCTTCATACGTGTAAATTATTTTCGGGAAGATCAAACCTACACAGTATCTATATAGGTTGTCAGACTCTCTTATGAATGTGGGTCAGCCATTGTGAAGAGATATTTGGTCTGAATACTTAGTAGGATTAATAATTGCTAGAAGGGGTAGGTTAGAAGGGGTAATGTTAATTAATTTCGGGAGTGTTTGCAGTTGTCTTGTGACAAGCTTACTAATCAACTTTCTTTTCGCTGGATCTGATAGTATTGCCATGGCAACTAGTAAAATTCAGAGCAGAATTTGCATGCCAGCAGTGACTTCTAGCTTTTCACAGCCCTAATGGCTTTAAGTGTCAGTTGGCTGCCCTGGGCAAACAAACAGGAATTGAACTGTCTCCATCATTCAGGAGGACACTTTAATTATAGCTCAAAATGAAGTGGAGTGACACGGACACTTTCATCAGCATTCAGGGATCACTGCATGTTCTGTTTTTTACTTCTTTTTCTTGTTAAATTTAAACACTTATCATTAATTAAACAAGCACAATATGAATTCACTTAGCTATAGCATTGAGTTAATTATCATCTCTGTTTTTTGTGTTTATTTAAAACAAGGGCATCTTGCAATCATTGTAGTCTCCAGTCTGTTAGTTAGCAGCTTGCACCGGCTTTTAACGCTCAGCAGAAGTGACTAGCCAGTTTTGAATCCCAATTGCGCAGGGGTGGGAATGTTGTAAAACTGCACAAATGATGCATTTCCATGCAATGTAATTTGCATAATATCCTTTTATGAATATTATTATGTACATATTAGCCTGCGTGGTTTTGACCTGTGTAGTAGCTTAAATTGAGCTACACAATTACTGTGCATGTAAAATTATAATTATTTTAAACGACAAGGCTTATATTATGGCTTTTATTGAGGTTTTAGTTTATCATGCATGCTTTTTAATTAGATTAGATAAAATCATAAATTGGATATACTGTAATAGCAAGGGATATAAATCTGTCATTTGTTATTACTGTATGTGTTTTATTAGATACGAGTAGAGATTCTTAAAAGGTCTTCTTTTCAGTCACAGCTGTGGATAGCCACTAATGAAAGGGGTCTTGCATGTTCATGTGCTGCCATCAGCCAGTCAGGCCATCATTTTTCTCCAATTCCAGAGTAGTCACATTGGCATTTACCACTCAGACCAGGGGCGTAGCGCCGGGGGGAACCCGTCCCCCTCACTTTTAGAAACAGGTGATTCTGTCCCCCGCACTTTTTTTGACCTAGCGCCAATATTCTCTGATTTGTTAGTTAGATTTAAGTGAACGCCCGTTTAGCCAATCACATCGCGAATCTCTTGGGCATCTGCAATGAGCTTCAAATCTTCGAATTTTCGTTCGTTCACCCACTTGGTCTGGGGTAAAGTGCACCCTAGAAAAAAGCAGAGGACTATTACATTCTTTTTCAAACAGACAGTGTAAGTATGTGTTACAGAATGTTGCGATGACACGAATCACACGTTATCATGTTATGATTTAATGTCGGAAGACAACACAACCACTCATGTCTCATGCCACTTTGCACAGAATTCAGTGCGTGTTCAATGCTTTGGTGCTGTTAAATGCCCATTGTTCTTCTATTCAGGGTGTATTACGCTGTATAAACACCTGATCACGTTACCTTACCGTCCCCCCCACGTTTATATTAGCTGCTTCGCCCCTGACTCAGACTATTGGCTCTGAAACTTCTGTGCCTGTGCCTGTGAGCAAAGACGGCAGATTTCAACTTTCCAGAGAGCTCTGCACTAGCCAAACAACTGCCATTGATCTGAAAGCGATTGCTAACCTACTCTGAAGGTGTTCTGGACCTCGATGAGCAGAAACTAGACAGTGCGACCCCAAGTGGCCACCTAGGGAAACCACAGGTGATATATTACAATTTACAGTTTGTCATAGCAGTTTGTTTTGTGTTTATTTATCAGCAGATAGAAAAAGACAGGGAATTTAAATACGTGTATTGTGTTCTGAAGGACAAGTGCCTTTATATAGGTGGTATTGTTTCTGAGATGGACTTTTAATGTTTGTTTGGATGAGTTTTGTGGCTTTAAGTCTGCAGCATGCAGGAAAATAAAGGTGCGGAACAGTGTTCAAGGTTTAATAATGTAATTGATCATTCTGGGTGGCGATTGTTTTTCAGTTCACCCCGTACCGATGTCTTGGAGTCTCCCAATCTTTATGTTTGGTGCTGACTTGGCCCATTTTCCCTGCGGAGGTCAGATTCAATGTCAGGAAGTGTAAAAAATATATATATATGGCTGGGAAATTTACAAGGGAAACATAAAAGAGGTTGTTTTATCTGGTGCAATGGGCAATTACCTTGATTCTTAGAGCTAAAAGTTGAATGCTAATCTTTTTTTCCCTCTCAGAAACACAGCAATTTTCGCAAATTTCTAGAACAATTGGAAGTGGTAGAATCACAGTAAGCAGTTAGGCTGGTAAAGAAGGAAAGACATAGGTGACGTGTTTATGTGGTCCTTGAATTTGTTAGGCTGTGTGGTGTTCAGACAATGCGGTGAGAATTTAAGTGATTATTTCTGCGGTTACATTGTTACAAGATAGATGGAAACAAGTAACTTCTTTTTCTAAATGAATTATACAAATGACTTGTTCATCAAACTAGTCTGAAAATGCATACACCCTTGGCAAATGCTTCTTTTTTAATAAGTAATTACTTACATACTACAGTCGTGATTTTATCGTTGCCAAGTGACCTATCATTTTCAGTTGTGCTGCTTTACTGCATTTAACAAAATCTCTACAGTGGCCTCATGGGATATAGTAAATTTATAATTTTTGCTGGCAGACCACAAATAGACAGATTGACCAGCCAGGTCTCATGAAAATGTGTATTAATAGTATGCAAAATAAAAACAAAAACTCATGGTATTTACATAAAAAATGGATTTTGACACGCATATATAAGATCTGCATATGTTTATGTGCTTATAATACACAGTTTACATATGCTACATATATTACGCATCTACCCGACAACCCTAATCTTACTCATCACATAGTATAAATAAGCCAAAGTCCATTTTTGCAAGTTTATTCAGCATATTATTTATATCCACATTCATGAGATCAGAATAACTGCTAATAATGTCTAAAATATAATAGCACCAATGTAAGTTTCACTGTAAAAAATGACATGAAAAATGAAAAATTTTAATGGTAAAAATGCTATGGTACTGTAAAAACCTGTTACGTCAGCTGCAGTTTTTTTACTGTAAATTTTACGTTTTTTTTTTTTTTTTGCAGTGTACTTAATCGCTCAACTTGCGATGTTGAGCTATTACAATATTCCACATATGATTTTACTGACATTTGCCATTCTACAAAGCTTGTAGAGTGGATTTTTATTCAGATATGAACTATTTATATCCTTTAGTTTAGTTTTTCTCTTTACATTTAGCTTTGATTGTAATAAATGTCAGTCTTACGCAAGCAAGAGTTCACGTCATTGTTTTGTAAAGGTGGCATAAAAAGTGACAGGCTATCGTTGGCCAAGTAATGAATTGTTTGCTCATCCTGTCCTTTAATTTTATAGATAATTTCTTTCTGGCTGCTTTGCTACAGGCGAGAGCGCCAAGCCAAGGCCGTTCATTTAGCAAGCCGTAATTGAGCTGTCAGGGAAGACACAAGCATGCGCAGATATACGTTACTGTGAGAACTGATGTAGCTTTCTGGACCACTTCCCTGAGCTCTTAAATCGCAAGCTTGTCCATAAGTCGTTGCCGCTAGTATGTAAGAACAATGCAATAACACTGAGACCTAGCGACAGGAAGAACAGCAGGGATGGACTTGTGTATTGTTTATGGACACGCATCAGTGTTATAGCTCTTAGTATCCCGCGTCTAGAGAAAAGTGGGAAGGACTAAGAGACATTATAAGATGAGATAACATGATGGAGAGGGAGATACAAAAGGTAAAACAAGCAGTAGAAGCATGTACTGTCCTTTATTGTCCAATAAAACGAACAAAAAGACCGAAAATCACGTGTTTATCTTGTCAATCAATTTAGGGCTGAAAATGTTTGTTGTTAATCTTAAGCTGGTATTGTAATCAAGTCATTTGCATAATAAATATTGCTTTAAGAATGTTATATACACCATTTACATGTGTTTATTTGCTTAAGAAAGACAAAGCTGAATTTGTCGCAGTCTTTATTCCAAACTGATTTGGTGCTTCAGAAACATTTCTGATTGTTATTATAATTATCAATGATGTTGAAAACAGTTTTTACCCGTGCATCATTTATGCATTCTGATTTTATATAACATCATCTCAATTGGTTTGTGCTGTCCAAAGCCATTAAAACAAATGGTCACCCAAGTGATAAGAAGGCCGTAATTTAGTAAAGTAGAGAGTTACCTGTGAATATTTAATTGTGGAAACATGATTTTTACAACGAATATGTCAAATATGCTTGGTCTGCTACATTTTACACATCATCAACTAAAATGTTAAATGAACATAAAACTAGATGTTGAACAAAAATCGGTTCATAAACCAGTGCTTCAGAAGAGTAAGATGGAAGGAAGTTGCATTTGTTTAACCACAAATAACTTGTAGCCAGGGGTAGAAATCATCCTGTGATATGCAAGTAAGTTGCTAGCTGTGTCAGATTTGCGTTAAGGAGTGCCTGCAGCTATCTGGACAGCTGCCTTCTACGTTGGGAGTCTGCACGCTCAGAGAACATGGCCACCTACTGTGCAGTCTTACAAAACTCCCCATCCCCCTGCAATGTTACCCACTCCAGAACCTTGTTTCTGCATGAATCCACACCCCCCAACTTTGTCTCCCTCACACATGTGAAGTTTGTGCGACTGTCTCTCAGCGGGCCCCTAACCTTTAGCTCTCGACTAAATCACTGCCTTCATGTCACTTGGGTGCCTGTTTGTTCGTGACGCTACAGGCTGCACAAACTAATTGAGAAGATGCTACATGAAATCATGCAGAAAATTGCCTGGATCTATGTTTTATATATATATATGTATATCCCAGGGGAACGTTGAGTTAATCATAAATTTTAGTTCATGCATTTATTGGGTCCGACACCTGACATCCTACCTTAGCATTCCCCCTACTATTTTGGAGGTTGTTAAAAAATGTTAATTATGATTAATCAGGGAAATTTAATATGTTAAAATAGATGTTTGTTATTGTAAATTCCTTCATAGAACAGATCTCATTCACAACTGGTGGGTCGTGACCCAGAAATGGGTTCTGATGGGGTTATGCACAGCTGGGAGGATGCAATGTAAAATTAAATTAATAAAATGAAGTAACCGTATAATCGTAATATAAGTAATATATTTCTTACAGTAAATATTATATTATTGCTTTATCATTCTGTTCTAAAGAGTAATTGGAAATCAGGAGATTATTATATGCATAGTTTTTAAATACAAAAAAAAAATATTATGGTTTATTTATTTAATATGCTGGAAAAAATAAGATTTTTTTAAATTAGTAAAAATGTTCTATTTTTTTCCAATCATTTGCTTTATTTATTAGCCAGTTACGTATTTAATCTAGGGAAAAGTGTTTTTAAAAATACCATGCATTATTTGTTACACATTTCTTTGTTTTTAAATTGAGGCGTGAAAAATATGAGAAAATGTGACTCAGACTACATTAAACAAGAGATTGCTTTCAACAGGGATAAATATGATTTGTGCCAACCACAATGTTTGTAGCGCAGTGAGTTATTGGCTGACGAGAGCATGAAGCCATTGAGATTCAATTTTGTATGATGAACACTTTTGATGCTTGATGTACCACTTGCTGTCCAAAATGAAATCTTGTGTTTTTTGTTTATTTGTTTTGTTTTGTTTCTACTACAGTTTTTGCAATGCATATGAGTCACAAGATACATATGTAGCATGAGGTAAATGTTTGTGAATTGCCAAGCTTCACAATATGTTATTATTAATAAACACACTCACACAGATATTTTGCCCTCAGCTTTCACTGGCTGCACATAGGTTTATTGGTATTCCTCCCTTATGACTCTTGATAGGTGATTCACGCAAACACCTCATCAGTTCAAGCTAAAGTTTATTATGGATGCCAGACTGGAGAGGGCTTGTCACAGGATACTTCTCTAATTAGGAGCCCCTTGACGAGAGAATGACTTTCAGAGGAAAAAGTACGCTTTCGGGCCTGAAGGAGCCTCGCGGATCCCCTGCGCTTGCCTGAGATAATGAGTTATTCATTTTCAAAAGCAATCAAGATGTCAGGAGCCGATAGTGAAACCTGCTGCCATTGGAGATAATGCCTCCTTGTCTTTTCATCAAATCCCTGTCACTTTGACATCAACCAAGATAAATGCGGCAAAAATACAAGAGGCTGGATTTGAGAAGGCGTAAACCCGTAGTCGTCAATTTTAAGATATCACTGTCACTGGCTTTGGGAGAGAAACACCAGAGCGTGTCTGCTTAGCAAATTATAACTGACGTTTCTATATTAAGAGGACGAATCAGGCCCAAGTGTGTTTGGCTAAGCCTGCTTCGTATTAACTCGTTTAGCCGGCATGAAGTTAGTCATCTGAGGATTTGATTGGATTGCTAATCGTTGACAAATTAAGACGGTCATGGATGACTGGTGGAGGCTTGTGGCTTATATTCCGATATGAGCCGTGCAAATCCCGCAAAAACATTACGAGCGGTAAGTGAAACTCAATCCCTCGAGATGGTGGGGTCGCAGACTTTTTTTTCCTAATTATTGAATCAATAGGAGAAAACATTAAGAGGCCGCTGACCGCAGCTGAAACCAATTAGCTGAGACTTTGACATGTTTTTGAAGAGAAATGGCACTTTCCTGATTTTCTTTTTTCTCTTTTTGTCTCCCTCTTCTTCTATAAAGTGAAAACTTGTGGATCTAATCTTCAAGGTCCGTCAGGGACGTTCACCTCACCCAATTTCCCCATTCAGTATGAGAGCAACTCCCAGTGTGTGTGGATCATCACAGCCAGCAACCTAAACAAGGTACGAGCAAAGATGTGTGTTTTATCATGCTCTAGTGCATTATATATTTGATAACATTTAGATGTGATAAAAATGTATGTTGGTTTTTAATGAGGTAGAAAGAGCATTCACAAAGTATGTTACATCTGTTGCACTCTCCTGGTTCACAAGTCTAAACTAAATGACTTTCTCATGTAGGAAAATGTGTCTTATAAGAAGCGTTCTTGTTTGATATTTGCTCCTTGAAATGTTGTTTTATTTTACTAGGTTCGTTCACAGGTTTTAATTTTGAAACCAAACATCACTACCAGGAATGACTTTTAATTCATCAAAGGCTGACTAATTCAGCTGGCTTAACCCTTATGTAGTCTTTGGGGTATATTTTACCCCGAATGACGTTCGCTAAAAATTAAAAAAATGTTTTCTTTGTCCAAGAGACATGAGACTCTGTAAAACTGTAAACACTTTCTAGATCTAAAATTAAAAAACAAATGGATTGATAGCATGATTTTATCTTGGTGTAAAAAAATACTCTCACACGGGTTTTTTGGGGTCTTTTTGTCACCTGTTTGTAAATGTTCCCCATTTAATATTTTCTTCAATAATTTATAATTTGTTGCTGCTTTTTTATGCATTTGATGTTTTTGTTGCATTCTGATGTTCATGCAGTTTATTGGTAATCAATATGTATAGAACTGTTCATTTCTGTTCATTTGTGTTATCTTTCAGTTAGTAACTAAAGTGTAGACTAAATTTGTCGAATTTTATGAAAAATAGATAATTGAAATAAATGATAAACTCTAAAGACTGCAGCTTCCATCTTTGTGACATCTTCAGGTTTGATTCTAATCATAATGTAACATTACTATAAAATGCTTTTTTTTAGCACAAACAATACTAAACTTTGACAAAAAGTAATTGTTATTGTTAGAATTGTGATTACATAAAATGTAAATATCATTTCAACTGAAAAAAACTTATCTTAAAAAAAGATATCTTATTGTTGGTCAAAAAGCAAATCGTAGAGCTCATACAGCCATTTAGTGGTAAACGTTATTTTTTTTACTTTTAAAAATTAATTTTCCAAAAAATGGGCATAAATTTTACACTAAATCATGTCAGATTATCCATGTTATCCACATGAATGAAAGTTTAAAAAGTGGGTATTTTATGAAGTGAATTTTACACAAAAAGCTGTTTTTGCATATAAACCTATTAAAAATATATATTATTTATTTAATAATTTATATAAATGAACAAAAATAGCACAAGTCCTATGTGGAGTAAAAACATTAATAAACAGGAAAATTGCATTTTTATCTTTTTTACTATTATTTTGTTGTTTCTATTAAGTTTTGTTGCTTGGGGTCTTGGGGACCCGCAAAGTCGTGATTCCCCCGAGTGTGATTCCAAAACAAAGATTGCATAATTATTGAAACCACAAATGCCGCAAGTCTGCTCTATTTTCTTTTTGTGGTCAGTTTTTATCCATGTGTGGCGTCCAATACTAAAAGGACAGCTTCTAATATATACAGTATGTGTAGAGCGATTTATTTAATTGATCTCCCTCTCGCTGGCTTAACCTTGTATGTGTAACGTGGTCAAGTGAAGGTGTGTTTTGGGCAGGTTTTAAAGAAGTGTCGCGAGGCTACCGGCCCAACAGTGGAAATGATTTCACACTGCATCAAGACGCTTTGGGAACGCCACCAGCTTTGGGAATGAGATACACTCAAAAGAATTACTCTTTGAACTAACTTAATTCAATTATGTAATCATGCATCCTGGGTCCACACAACCAAATTGTGTTTTATTTACATGAATGGAATTTGTTGAATTTATGCAAACTCTTTGTGTTGTGTTAACACCATAGAAT